>VZRZ01003843.1:273193-343537 GCA_013398175.1 Climacteris rufus | reverse complement strand
TTTGGCCCCTACCACACCCAAAGCGCTAGACTTTTCAAAACTCCTTAAACTACCACACTTTATTAAACTGTCTTTGTCTCAACCCAAGAGTTTTCCTGCTTTTACCCTTCTAATTTTCTCCCTGATCCCACTGGTGGGGAAGTGAGCAAGCAGGTGCATGGGGCTAGGTTGTTGTCTGTGGCTAAACCATGTCAGAGTCTTAAAGATCTTCAATATAAATTATTCTGATCCTATATTTTCAACAGTCTGAAGAATAATAGCTTTGAGGAATAGCATCATTCATCTGTAGCTTGTTGTGAAACTGTCTTCCATAATCAGGCTGATAGATATTTTGGTAGCTCTTTTGTAAACATGTAAGTGAAACTTTTAAATTTAACACAGAAATTGAAATCAATCCATCTTAAATATAGTTCACTAAGTTGCTAAATACTTCTCCTTTAGATAAGCAATCTTCAGAGGTCAGTGGTACATCCAGTTTTTAAAATTATTCATTATATTTTATGTATTTATCAGTTAATATCATGCTTGTTTCCTTGTGACTTCCTCCATGATCTGCTTTTAAAATTTTAGTGACATGTTAAGCAAGAAACTCTTGGGCCTCTGAGGACAAATGCACAAAATTGTCCTGAGTAAATAATAAGGATGTAATGTGGTTCAGACTTAAAGCTGAGCAATGTTCTGTTCCTTGTTGTGGTTTAGGTATCTTGTTTTACATTTTGCTCTCATTTATCATACATGAACCACTTCACAACTGTTGTTTCCTTTCAGCTTAAGCAAATCATGCTTATGGTAACCAAGGACAAATTTAGATCAGTAAAAAGCAAAAGTTATTTTTAAACTGAAAATTATTTGTTTTGCTAAAGAAAAAAGTCTTCATTTGAAACCACTGTATTTTTGCCATCATTTCAGACTTTAATTTCTCTAAAATGTTATTACCTTTGCAAGTATTCCAAACTAACCATTTGTTGTTATGCTGTAAGTTTGAAATACTCAATGTATAATTTTGTGTAGGAGAATTTGTATTGTTATATATTGTTTTGTTTTGTCAGAATTTTTTATTAAGTTGTTCAGGTGGATTTTTATGTACTTCTGTTGCTATTATATACGGGATATTTGTCAGTTCTGAAGACAAAGGATATAAAATCCTCAAACTTATCATGACTATGATCTGATTTATGCAAATTGATGTGTTAAACACTACAAGAGATCACTTTTTAGTAGGTCATTGTAAAAATACATTTTTTTGGTAGTAGCTTTCATCAGAGGATCACAAATGACTTTACAAACGGAAATTAGCTAAACTTTTTGATTCTGGAAGATACACCACAGTCCTGAAACTTTTAGCATTAGAGAATACCTCCATATTGTGTGTCATTCCAAAGAGATCTGTGTTGGGCCCAGTTCTGGTTAATATCTTTATTGACAATCTGTATGAGGGGATTGAGTCTACCATTTACAAATTTGCCGATGACACCAAGTTGGGTGCAAGTGTCGATCAGCTGGAAGGTAGGTGGGCTCTGCATAGGGACCTGGACAGGCTGGTGAAGTGCAGGGTGCACTCAGCCAAGGGCTGTGGACAGGCCCAAGGGCTCATGGCATCCTGCACTCGCTTCCCCTGGGGGCTGGCTGCTAAGCCGCAGTGTCTTTCCCCTGAGCAGGGTTCCAGCAGTGCCCAGCTGGAGAATGCCGGCTCCTCTGCTCAGCAGGTTTGCCCTTAGCCCGCTTGTCTTCGGCGTATGGGCAAGAGCAAAGACCAAAGGAGGGGTCTTCGTCCGGATTTCAGCTCTTTTATTAGGGCAGGGCGGCAGGAGAGGGTCCAAGGAAGGGTCCAGGAGCAGGATCGGGAGCAGGGACGGTGCGAGGGTCCAGGCAAGCTGAGGGTTCCACAGACAAAGAACCCAGCCTCTGGAATGAGTGGGGTTTATATAGGGAAAGGGAGAGAGGCATACAAGCAATAGGGGTACAGAAATTACAATATAACCAATGGATAACCTAGGAGAAATGAACTTTTCAGAACAATACCAAATACAGAACATTATGTAACTGTGAAACTAACCAATAGTAACAACTTCTGCTAACAGCAACCGAAAGGGATTCTGGAATGAATACAAAGTGAAAGTGTCAACCTAACCAGAGTAGCTGACTCAGAGGGTGGTGTGCTGGGTTTCTCTCCATCAGCACTGAGGCTGGCATGCTGTGGCTTTAGCCACGCACACCGCCACAGGCTGGAGTGATGGGCTGAATCCAGAGATATGAGGCTTAACAAAATCAAGTGCTGGATCCTGCACTTCGGTCACAGCAACCCCCTGCATCACTACAGGCTAGGGACAGAGTGGTTGGACAGTAGCCAGACAAAAACGGACCTGTGAGTACTGATTGACAGCAGACTGAACATGAGCCAGCAGTGTGTCCAGGTGGCCAAGAAAGCCAATGGCATCCTGGCTTGGATCAGGAATAGCGTGGCCTGCAGGACTAGGGAAGTGATTCTTCACCTGTAGTCAGCACTGGTTAGTTTGCATTTTGAGCGTTGTGTCCATTTCTGGGCTCCCCAATTTAGGAAGGATGTTGAGATGCTGGCACGTATCCAGAGAAGGGCAACAAGGCTGGTGAAGGGTCTGGAACACAAGTCCTATGAGAAGCAGCTGAGGAAGCTGATGTTGTTTAGTCTGGAGAAAAGGAGGCTCAGGGGAGACCTTATTGCTCTCTTCAACTGCCTGAAAGGACGCTGGGCCAAGGTGGGTCGGTCTCTTCTCCAGAGACAGGACAAGAGGACGCAATCTTAAGCTGCACCAGGGGATGTTTAGGCTGGACATTAGGTAGAAGTTCTTCACAGAAAGAGTGATTGGGCATTGGAACGGGCTGCCCAGGGAACTGGTGGAGTCACCGTCCCTGGAGGTGTTTAAGAAAAGACTGGATGCGGCACTTAGTGTCATGGTCTGGTTGGCAAGGTGGTCTTAGGTCATAGATTAGACTTGATGATCTGAAAGGACTTTTCTAATCTAGTTGATTCTGTGATTCTGTGATCCGACAATGAAAGCTTCACAGGTGCAACTGAAGAGCAAAATTGGGAAAATTGGAATGTTTGAGGAGCAATGGAAGATTTAAAGGGAAAGGTAATATCCATGATTTTCTTTCTGTAAAGATGATTAGCTCTTTATTTATGGCTTTGTATATCTCAGATATAGTACAAACTGGAAACCATGTGCACTGTCTATTTAGAGATATGTAAATGACACCATCAACACTTTAAACCATACTCATATTAAAAGAGAACAACATCTAGGAAAAAGACTTCTCTATCTTTTTGCTTGTGATTGTAAGAAAGTGCATTTCTGTATTTATTTTTTCATAACAGTTTACAATTTGTGTTAATTAAATCTGAAATATTAACATTCCCATGTATGAACCAAGCCATAGAAATAACCTTTGCTGTAAGATTGTCCAGAAATCCTGCTGGTGGATTTGCCTTTGTGCTTCCACAATCTTTCTCAATATAGACCTAATAATAAATCTTTTATCAGTCTTTAAGGTAGCCACTGAAGAAGTCTTTATTTTAAGTGGTGAGAATAGTCCATCCCATGGTTCTTATACAGTATCTCACCTACTGGATCTCCACCTAACCTGTTGTAGGACCTGTAGCTGGTTGATAGCAGAACATGAGATTTAGTAAAAAGCATGATTTGAGAGTATTCCCACTATACCATTGAGTATAGTAAGTCCTGGAGGACAGACCTGTGATTAAATAGATTTCAGTTCTTAAAGGTGCTGCGACAACCTTTTCTGATCCTAGACAATGTCATCAACTCACAGTCTCTTGCCTGTTAGCTCCACAGACTCCATCCCATGAAACTCTGTCTGCAGGAACCTGAATCTCCTGATGTGAAAATACTGAGGTGACACAATGCATGCTCCCCTGAGTGCTTTATGTTGCTATGCCCAGAGAAAAAGAGTGTTTTCTTAAAAAATATTAAACCACTAATTAATGTATTGTGTCTGACTTACCACGCAAACACTTTGATATTTATTTTGCTTATTCCTGCTTCTCCAATGTCACAAACTAGAAAGCATAGAGCCATGTGAACAGGGAGGTATTAGCTTGTATCCAAGAATGAATTTGAAAATAATTGCTTCTGCCATAACTCTTGTGGTCCATATGGATAAGGTACAATACTGGCACTAGTATCTACAAGTCCATCTGCACAGAACCTCATTTTACTGCATAAGGTAAATCCAGCCATCTGTTTTCAGTTTATTCTCCAGAACCTCTAAGTGAGGCTGGGAAATAAATTTTAAGGAATGACCCTATTTGGTATTATTTATGGTAAAAAAGTAATGGCAAAGGATTAAAAATAGTATTTGAATATTTTATATTATCATTTCTGTTTCTAAAATTATTTAAAGTAATAAATACAGCATTTGACTAGGGTAGTAACATAAATACTATGTAGTCATAAAGACCAAATCCTGCTTCACCTTGCTGTAAAATGCAACTTCTTCAACAAAGGCAATAGAGTGACAGCACTACACAATCAGAGTCCTTATGCATGTTTTTCCCCATGGACTTCCTGCACATGATACTAATGAGGGGAAAATTTGTTTTGACTCTCCCAGTGATTTTCTTTTGGCTTTAGGAGAACCTATGGATGTTTTAAAAAATGTTATTCCTCCCTTCTATTGAACACAGGATTCTAAACACATTTGGTAATACCTACTTAATAGCTTGAGTACTTTTGATTATTCCCAGACATACATATATGAAAAAAAAATCCATTCTGTGAGATGATTCATAGATCAATTAAAGGTTTGGTGCATTTCCTGTATCCAGTACACTAACACTCTGACACTGTAAGGTGCTGAAAAATGCTGGAAGCTACTTCCGCTTTATCTAGCTTGGGGTAAAGTATTCAAAGATGATATAATTTTCCATGTGAAGAAGTAGTAATAATGTAATCACAGAATATCACCACAGAATTACAGTATCATACCTTAATAATTCCTGTTTAGATAACATAAATCTACATAGTGAACCACATCCTCTGAAGACAAAAGTATCAGAAGTGTCAGAAGCATCTGTACTGCTTGAAGAAAAGGAAGCCATATTCATTCAAGTCGGAGCATTCAGTTCTATTATTGATCCTGGAGAACCTGAAAAATTTATTCTGAAGAAGCAAGGCTTCAAGGCACATTGAAGGTAATTGGGAAAATATGAGGATCTACTATAATTTTGCTTTTGGTTTGGGTTTGATTGGCACTTGTTTTCTACGTAAAATCAGATCAAATAGTAAAGAAAAAAACACAGGAAGATTCAAATCTGGAGGGAGATCAGACTTGTCAGACTGAAATGTAACAATGTAATAAGTGACATGTTACTGGAGAATGGATAACATGTGCTAAATTTATTTATTTATTTATTTATTTGTTTATGAATCAGATTTTCCCTAAATTTCCATTTCCTGGTATCTACATGGGTGCTAGTGATCACTAGACAGACTGTTTGTACAAAAAAATTCTTTTTATTCTTTTACATATTCAGCATTTTAGGGCTCTTTTCCAATCTAAATGATTCCATAGTTCTATATGGGGTTGTTGGAACCAGATCATGTTTAAGATCCCTTCTAACCCAAACCATGCCATGATTCTATGATTCTATATATATAGCTTAAGAGAATAAACACATTTTGTGTTTTCATTCAAACTCCCAAACAACTGACAGTTTAAACTATTGTCATCTGTCATGGTTTAATCCCAGCTGCCAACTAAGGCCCACCCAGCCGCTTCCCAGTGGGATGGGGGAGAGAATTGAAGAGTAAAAGTGAGAAAACTCGTGGGTTGAGAGAGAGACAGTTTAATAGGGAAAGCAAATGCTGAGTGCACAAGCAAAGCAAAACAAAGATGTAATTCACTGCTTCCCATGGGCAGGCTACCCCCAGGAGAGCAGGGCCCCAAAACACATAATGATGACTTGGGAAGACAAACACCATCACTCTGAATGTCTGCCCCCTTCCTTCTTCCTCCAGCTTTATCTGGTGAGCATGACACCATATGCCATGGAATATCCCTTTGGTCACTTGTGATCAGCTGTCCTGGCTGCGTCCTCTCTGAAGTCCTTGTGCACTTCCAGCCTCCTTGATGGTGGGTGGAGTGAGAGGCAGAAAAATCCTTGTCTCTGCAATAGCAGCAACATTTCTGTATTATCAACATTGTTTTCAGCAGAAATCCAAAATGTGGCCCCATACCAGCTACTGTGAAGAAAATTAACTCTAGCACAGCCAAACCCAGCACACTATAATTTTTAATTAAGTAAACAAATACTCAAAATAACTGTCTGCCAATGGGTGTCTTAGGCATGGTGATGTACTAGTTAAATGTTTAAACTAATAAGGATTAATCCCAATGCCTTGAACAGACGTATTGTCCTGAATTATTTTATCTTAAGTTGGTATGAATGCCAGACTGATGGAGTGTTCTTTCATTTCACTTTTTTTTGTGTATTTCTGTTGATAAATATTTGTAAACTTTAATCTTGAATTTAGTAAGTAAACAATTCTTTTTGCTTCCATCTTACACCGGTGTTTGTCAAAAGTGACTTGAATTTTTCTAATATCAGCAGTTAGCTCTATTCCTCTATCTTAATCCTTAAAATTGAATTCATGGGACCCTGGAAGAGAAGCTTAGCTTCTTTAGCTAGATCATCAAATGTGAAGCAACACCTAAATCTGTGTAAAATGCATAGCCTTGTTCTGCAAACTAGTGATGAAAGAATCTTCAAGCATCTAGAAGTAACTAGGAAAGCCTCTTGACATACAGCAGGATATTTAGGAATGATTCTGAAGGAACAGGTGTCACAAAAGAGTGTGTGTGAAACACCTGAAAAACTTTGTTTCCCAATGTGAAGCAAAAGTGACTATTGAAGACAAAGCTTTAAAACAATTGTTATGACAATAAAAGGGACAAAATTTCCCTGATAGACTTAGACAATTTAGAAATAGAGCTGTAATGCATACCATGAGCTGCAAACGAAAATAAACCTCTCTTTTGGCCAATTTTTATGGAAAATAGCATACCAGAATCAAAGGGACTACAATTAGCACTGATTTTGTCAGCAAGTTAATAAGAACAAAATAGTATATCCCTATCTATATCATTAATTATAGATAGTGCCATTAGAAAACCATTATTGAACTCTAATATTCCATGCCTATTGCCACGGCTAGGTAGTGGGTTAAAATGCTGCACAAAGCCCACCGGGTTGACTGGAACCAGCACCCTTTGGCGCTTCCCCCAGCTCCTATTTTCAGGAGTACAGCGGCAGTAAGTGCAGGGCGCTGGAGCTGCATTCTCCCACACCTCGTGTATAAGCACGACAAAGTCAAAGAGATGGTACAGAGGGGCCTCTCCCGTACAGTAGTCCGCGTTTATTGTGAACACGTACAGGAGAAAAAGGCGCGCATCGGAACTTGCACAGCACTTTTAAAATCCAGGAAACAGAGGCAGAATGCTGACTCAAGCCAATCACCGAGAGGATGGGCGGGACACGGCTTGACTGACAGGTCGCCAGCCCAATGCGACCGCTGTCCGCAGGTACATCACTCCAGGGCCGGCTGGCCCCGGGTGTGCATGGGAACAAGCCCGGCCAGAGCCGAGGGACAGGCATTCCAGCTGTCCTGGCTCAGGCTGGGACCCTGTGCTGTCTCAGCGAACCGGAACAGCCTACTACAAGACTACATTTTAAATCAACATTAATAAAATTGATATGCATCTAAATAAAACCCATTCTAAGATCTACTATAATGAATTTTTATTGCTTAATAATATAGTATTTATTTTAAGGGGTTGAATGTCCAAGCAAAATCCATTTAGCAATATTTGGAAAACCATTTTTTTAGAGTCTTGGGTAAACTGAAGAGAATTTAAAGAATGCATTAGTGCAATTATTAACAAGTTCCATCTGTATCAAGTCCCTTCTCCCACCAAATCAGGTGACTGTATACTACCCTACTATAAATAGACCTTGCTAGAACAGTCCAAGTGATACTGCATGCAAGTAAAATAATTGAATGAGAAAAATGCAACAAAAATGCTAAAAAATACATTTTTCTTTTTGCGTTTTCCCAAAGTGTAGGGTTTTTAAACTAGTTACTTTATCAAAATCCATATCCACTGGGTATTGATGTGTTGCAGTTAGGAAGTGGACTTTAAACTTTGATCATCCTTTTTGCCTCAGAAATCCTTGAAATCAATCCAAACAAACCTTTCCCAGTTCTTGGGATATATAAATTAGGATAGTTTTAATGAACCTTCTTTATAAATTGAAGTTACCCAGACCATTTTGTTGAGTTATTGCAAAACTGTCATGCTTGTAGTCTGGGTTGTGTATAGAGAAATATGTTTCTAACCTAAAATGTATCTTTCTACATCTTTCATCTGTCTAAAATCTGATATAAAATACCTAATCTAATATCCAGGCAGCATCTAGATGTACAAAGATGTGGGTATTTGAATATTACGAAATAGAGGGAAAACTATCTTAAAATAGTCTTGGCTGTCGTAAAATAGGTTGGCTGTCATACATATGTTACTGTGTATCATTCATATAAAGGATTGATACTGTTTTCCAGTATTCAGATTTTTAATATACAAACTTGTATGCACATGGCAAATTCCATGTGCATTTGGGAAACAGACGTTATTAGATGATGTTTAACTTTTTGGGGGGGAAGCGGTTGGGAAATGACATACTCTGCTTTATTCAAAGACTAATCTGTGTCTTATATGCTCAACAGCACAGTACTTATAAATACGGAGTTTTGGCTACTCCATACAGAAGAGATAGAATATGCTGGATTGTTGTGTGCTGGGGAAACTGTCATCTACAGACTTCAAGATGTGAAATTATAATGGATTCATCAAGTAAATTGCCATCTGGGGATGAAGGGTCAAGTCCTTTTCTATAACATGAAATGAGATTTTTCATAGTTTCCTTATAGCATGAGTGATTAAATGCATATGAACAAAACTTTGGGCGCTCTTTCTTTTTTTTGGTGAGTGAGAAAGTGAATATAGTGAATCTGTGTTGATGAAAAGCTGGGTTATCTGAAAGCCCAGATTTTCTTTCCTTGAAATGATCCTCAGACTTTAAAATCATGTCTTCCTCTTTATGCACAAAACATTAAACAAGTCACCTTTGCCCATAACTTTAGCAAATTCTTTGACTTGACTAATGAATCAGACAAATCTTACTATAGTGATGGTTTGAGAGCATCCAGAAGAAAGGAAAATGTAGGTGGTGTTTGTTCGGGAGCACTTGTAGGACCTAATGGGGTTTCTTCAGAGCTCAGGATCTGTATATCAGATATATGAAGTATTTGAAACTTTGTCAGACTAGGTGGGAAAAAGTATAAACATTTGTACCAGACAAAGTGTTAAAAACCTGTATCTTATCAACTTAGCTTTTGTTTCTGTTTTGGGGAAAGCTGAACCCACTGTCCAAACTACCTGGATTGTAGTGACCTAAACTCAGTTCCCACCTTGCTCCACTTTTGTGATATTAGTTAACAGAGGAAAGGAACTTTACTGTGCTGTAAACTTGCAGCAAAGTATGCATCCTTGTGGAATACCTACCCTCCTTGAATCCATGGAAAGTACAGATCTGAGCCTGTACTCCTTGATCCAAACACTTGGGTGGAAAAGGCAAATATTGAGTGCAGTTATTCTTGCTTTCTTCATGGAAGAGTAGACAAAAGCATAACCTAATCTATTGTGAATTGCTATAACAGTGGCCTAATTTGCTCCTATCTATGGTGTATTAATTAATTAAATAAATTAAATTGCTACAATACTGATATTTACTTTGAAACAACATGAAATGGACCCAGTTTTGTGCAGTTAAAACGAATTATATAATTATTTGATTGTAAAACATTCAATATCAATAGGGAAGAACAATTTAAGGCTATTTTATTTAATGTCTATCACTTTAATAATGTATGTAAAGTATAGGTGGCAAGGCACCAGAAGCAATTTTTTACAGGCTACCCAGCAAGCAAAACAATAATGATCAGCTATATATTGAAAAACTTTAAAAAAAGTTGTCAAAAAGTTAAAAATGAGGTTTTTGATCTTGAAAAATCATCATTTACAAAACAAAGTATAGGAAAATAAGTTACCTTCTGAATAATCTGTTTTGTTGGGAATCCTGTTGTAAAGAAAGGAATTTTGGTATTGTGCAGTTGATTATAATCCCACATTTAACTTTGAGCTGTGAAATTATATTTATTATTGCCATATTTTGGAAAGAGAGTATTTTAAACCATCAAAAATATGCACCCCTAAAGGCGCTCGAGGTGGCAACAGCGCCTTCATGCGAGCGGAATCCCCACTGGGATGAGTTGCAATGGTTTTGTAACTCTCCCAAAGGACAGAGTTCTAGCTACTGCAGATAACCTGTTTCTGCTGGCTCCTCTAGGACGAGAGTTTCCACAGGTGTAGTGTACTTGCGCTGATGAGAATAAAAGGCTACACAGAGGGCTCTTCCCTGGGATAACAGCCGATTTATTGTGAGTCCAGTGTTGCGTTCTGAGGGTCCAGAGATATCCAGGTGGCTGGAGTAACCCAGAAGAAAAAGCCAGGAGGAAGTCCTGCAGGGCTCTTTTAAAGAGAAGTGGGACCAGGAAACACCCAATGGGAAACCGTGTAGTTCAAAGTGACCAGTGGAGCGTAGAGCTTTCCAGGACATAGCCATCTATGAGATCTGAAGTATGGATGCAGGTAACACAAGAGAAATACGGGATTTTACCACAGCTCAGGCAGAGGGTTCAGATATTGGAGGAAGAAGGCTGAGGGCTTTGCCTTAGCTTTCTTCCCACCAACACCTGAAGCTCAAAAGCAGCAGCTTCTGCCAAGTGCGCTGCTACACACCCCCTCCAATTAGTTTATTTGCTATGAAAGGAACAGTTGATATTGATAGATTTTATATCTAGAAAACTGTTTCAAATGAACAGCTTGTAGTATAAATTCAAACATCTCAGAGATGCATTGAGTTTCATATTTTTATTGCAATAGCTTGTTTCTGAGACTGGGAGTTCTCCTTAAAGCCAAACATCAATATTAGACCAAAACCAGGCTATAAATCTTTCATACTTCAGTGAGATTCAAAGTTGGATTCAAAGGGATTTGTGAATGGAATTCCTTATTCTTTCCTATATACTGAATTAAGCAAATAAGTCTTTGCTTCCAAAGAAATAGAAGTTTGACAGCAACAGTTCATTTTTTCGCTGTTTCTTTTCTATTTTAATTATATTTTTTATTTATTTATAACATAACTTTAAAAATCTGTATCTTCTAAGCATAACTTTATAGCATGAGTGAGGTTTCCACATTCTGGAAGAACCAAACAGCAGCAAAACCAATATTTGATAATCTCTCATTAATGGCTATGAAGCTGAGATCTGACAATGATACTGAGGCATATATCTAAAATCAAGGATGCACATAAATGCCTTTCTAAGGATGCACTTCCCTAAACTTGGCCTGTTTTTTATGTTGTGATGGCAGTTCCCTAACTCACTTGGGATGCCTTTCATGTGTAAGTGAATCATCATTCAAAACGAAGACAAGAAGATAATAGTCTGACAGCTTTCTATGGCAAATAAATCAACAGTGTTGGAGTGAGGACATAAGACTGGGTATTTTCAAGGTTTTCTTTGCAGGAGTCTTTGGTTCTAGAAACATCTCAGCCATGAAAAAGACAACTTTCCTCAACCAGGGTGCTTTCTGTAAAAAGCACAGGATCTGACAAGCTGATTCAGTAAAAATCTTTGCTTCAGTCTCTGGGCTCTTGAAGGGTAAAATTTGCACATGCCCACGAATGCAAGAGAGGAGAAGCCTCCTGGGAAGAGGAGCAGCTGTGGCTGGGCAGCCAGTGAGTGCTCCTGGGCACTGACAGAACAGGCAAAAGCTGTGTACTGGTACACCTGCAAATGCTTGGCATGGGTCCTGTTCACACACTGTTTACTGGAGTCCAGGAGTTTACCTCTAGCTTATCTGGAAAGTAGAAAACTTGAATGGTGGCATTCCACCTCTTTCTGCATAAGCATAAAAAAAAATCAAAGAAAAAAATTATTAATTTCTTTAAAATAACCATTTTGAGATTAGATCACAGTATCAGGTTTGTAATTCAAGGATTTTATTGTGACTTGGATCAATATTCAAAAGCTTGCCTCATCAAGTTACTAAAATATGGGTTTTCTAATCAACTGGAAATTCTGAATTATTCTACTACCCGGAACTTCACAGTCCAAACAGCAAGTTCCTATAAGGCTCCTTAGCAGTGAATGTGAGTAAAAATTTAAACAGAAGAACAGGCATTTCATCAGTGATTTATTCTGTTGAGACAGTTTTCATGGGTGGCACAACTATTCATAGGTTTGAATTGATCATGGTAATGCCTCTTTGCACTGACAATTGATACAAATGAGATAAAAAGGAACATTTAGTCATCAGATGACAACATCTCTATTTAAAATTCTATCCTAAGTTAAATGGGACAAAAGTTGTCAGGAATTAATGCCGAAGAGGACTAAATCTGAAGCTGTCATTATGTGTTAAAAATATCCTGCCATTGATATTTTCACTATACATGTCAATTAAATCCACAATTAGTGTTAGCTTTGAGGAATGATTTGACATGTGAATGGGCCACAGGATCAGGAAACACACCAAAAAACAAATTAATAAGCTTCATAATGTGATTATACAATTAAATAAAATTTTAAAAATATAATTGGAAATACACCAAAATATATGGTATGGAGATCAATATATAAAGCTTTCTGCTAAGCTTTAACTCGATCACATTCTGAAGACAGTGTTCTCATTCCTGACTACTGCCAAGTAGTCACACATTCTTAGGCAGCACATAGAAATCTCTTGAGTTTGGAGATTATTTGTTGCCCAGGGAAATACATCAATATAATGTGTGAGAAATACCTTCTGAACAAATACTTGAATGTCATATGAGTATTTCTTGGGTTTTGAGGGCATAATGCCATTTTGTTGCTTTTAAATGATGAACTTAATTATTAATTTAGTGATTCTGTGATACAGAATATTGAGTGTCACATGAGACATGACATTATTTTCAGAGTCATGTTTTTACAGACACATCCTCTGTAACATTTACATTGTGATTCATTGAGGTTTTTAATCCAGATACTGCAAGAACTGGATTAGCCCTGTGCTCATTCCTTCTTTTCTCTACAGTCATTAGTGCTGATGGGTATCCGTGTAGCTGGATGTGAACAAGATCAGGAACAGATCCCAGTCAAAACTAACCCAGCAAAAAATAAGGTGATGGTGATGGTTAATTTGACTCAATCTGGCTGTTGCATGATTCCACAAGTGCTTTTGCTGGCTTAAGGGAGAGGAAGCAAAGGACTGCTGAGGAATGGTGAGGATAAGGTTAGAGACTATACAAGTTTATGCAAGCTTGAAGTGTTCGCAGAGCCATACACAGTGTTTACGTTGGTAACCTCTTGTGACTCCACCACTGTTATGCAGTTTCAGAACAAAAAATGGTTTTAAAACCCCAGACTTTAATTAGAAAATTGCTAGCAGGAAATAAAGCATAGAATGAATCACCCTGTGACAATGAAGTTTTGTCTGCTATGGTGTGCATTTTTTTCATCCAGCTGCTTTAGCTTACATTAGTTAACTACATCTTCTGCTACTTAGAAGAAATCATTGTATGCAAATAATTTCAGGTAAAAGGAAGTCATCAGTAAGAGAAAATTTATTTTTCTAATGCACAGTGTTACTGGTTTATTACAAGAGCTACAGAGTTTAGCTCATTAGGTATAATATAATCCTTGATGTTGCCCTGATTTTTGCAGTTCTGGATGTTGTCATTCTTTTGTAGCTAATTTCTCACACTTTTCTATGTAAAAATGGCCATGTTATTGTAACTGTATCTTATAATTTACATTCCTTCCTCCTGGACACAGAACTTTGATGGACATTTGCTTTAACCACTGTGATTGAGGGAGGAAGAACTTGTTTCCTCCAGTGAATAGTGATTTCTAAATGTATATAAAATAAAAGAAGGCGGGCTTTGCCCCTCTTCCTGCTCTCTCTTCCTTGCTGGTAACAGGTGTCTCCGTCTCTTCTTTTGTGTCGTTACTGCGACACCTTAGAAATAAAATAGTGGCATTAATTTTGAGATAGACTGTTCACATATTTAAAATATAAAGGATTGGGTAATACTAAAAGGTGAATCAAAGACAAAATACTGCTTGTACTATTTAAGGCTCTATTCATGCTGCAGGGGATGATGGCAATTTTTTTCTACGCTGAAATATAAGTGTATTTTTAAAAGCAGAAAAAGAAAAAGAAAATGGATGTGGGAGAAACCTCTTTAATCCTAATCCAAATGCCTTGTTACAAGAGACAGCATCATCATATCATCCTATTGGACATGGTATCAGCTTCCTACATCAACTTCCTGCTCTTCTGCTAGAAAGTCTTTACTAAAATCCTACACCTTTAATATTCTAAAATCTCCAAAGTTTTCAACTCAAATTTTCAACTTAAGTGACCAATTAACTTACCTGACCAGAAAATCCACATTTCTTTGACAAAGTCTGGTTTACTTAGGATCTTGGAAGTCTTATTTTATCTATTTTACTTCCTCCAAGACATATTCTTACTGAAGAAAGGTAATACATCAATGATAGCATTAATTGCTAATTCTGATTTTCCAAAACCAGGCTTCTCTTGGCAAAATCACTAAAGGTTCCCTTCCTTTCACATCATGTGGTGGGATATTCAGGGAATTCAGGGAGTCAAACAGAAGTGTGTTTATGTGTTCCCCAGTGGAAGTACCTGCATTTAACTCTCACAGTAGACCTGCTTCTTTCTATGAGGTTTGTCTTTTGGGTTCAAGTGGCAGATGAGGTGCTGACATAAAGAGATTACAAACATTAGAATTTTGCTTATTTTTTAATCTTTTGAATAAGGAAAGCTTATCAGGGAGCATTCCCAAAGTCAGCAAAGATGAGGCCAAGTTGTTTTGGTGGGGTGAAACTAAACCCATGAGGATATGAATCATGGTGTGCTACTTGCCCTCAGGGCCAGCCAATAGTCCATGGTCCATTTTATTACCAACTATGAATGATCATAGTCAAAAGGATTGGACTGTAAATTTTGCCTTTATTCCCAAATTGGTGAAATAACTCAAGTAGTTTTTGTTTTCTAGGCCAAACACTATTCGTCTTTATCTTGGTTAGAGAGGAAATCACTTTACAGAGTTGCAATACCTGTCACAACCCATATATGCAGAAGTGTGCTTGGTAAAAAATAAACATCTTTTTTAGCTATGACATCACAGCTGTATTTTCTCAAACAGCACACTATAGTTCATTTATTCTGTCCTTGTCAAATGTCATGAAAAGACAAGTTAGTTACTCAAAAGAAACATGATTTTTAAAAACAAATCTATAGTTAATTCAGCATTTTGTTAGATTTCCTAGTAGCTTGTTTTATTTGTTGCCTATTAGTCTGATAAACCATCTAGAATTATTTCTGTCACTTCAATGGATAAAATACTCAAAACTCTGTAGTCTAATATTCAAGATTATGTAGTTTAAAATTTACAAAATCACATAATAATTTTTATTTATCAACATGAATGTTAAAACTTCTCTTTCTGTGAATGCTCCTGGCAAAGTGTTGCTCTGATGTTTGTGAAGACAAATAAAATTGTGGGGGTACTGCAAGTCTATTTTACATATAAAATTTATCCTGTAGTTTCAAAATAATCTTTAAATAAAAAGTATGTTACTCTCAAGACCTAATTACATTTCAGGGCAGCCTTATCTTTATTTTCTTATTCACTGTTCTTATTTTTGTATTTCTATGTGACACTAACCTTGTAGAAACATACTACCTACATCTGCTAAAACATTTCATATAGGTTTAAGAGCTTGTTAGAATTCTCTCCTCTTGTAAAAAGCAGTATTTTGTACATTCAAAATATTGTGCTTTGAACTAGAATAAAGGCTCCTTGCTGTGCAAGCAGCACCATCACTATGAGGTGATAAAATGCTTCCTTTATCTTCATTATTTACATCAGAAGTGGAATTAACAGCAGTAATAAGAGCAGGTCTACTCAGGATATTGGGAATTTGATTGAATTTTGTCATAGAACATGAGTGTAAAACATAGCTGTGTTTAACCAATTGATACTGACTGACTGACTCATGCTTCAGCACTTTTCACTTTTGAGATGGACTTATTTAATTTTAAAATGGTCTGAAATGTTTAATTAGGAAAAAAAAAAGAAGGAAATTTTCAAGTAAAACTGTTCCAGTAAAGATTTTATATTTTAGAATTCAGCAAGAAATGAAAGAAGTTCCCAACTGCTACTCTTTTCCTTGAAGCCCTGATTGTAGAAAGCAGAAGCAGAAATGGCTTAGTATTTGATTAGTATATAGAAATCACATGAATTGGATGTATATTGCCATTGACGTCATCTTTCTGATCACAGACTGTTGCTGGCTGAAGGGGAGTTACAAGAATGGTGGACTCAAACTCTTGTTGGAGGTGGTGAGTGCAACAGCCACAGGTAGTATCTTGGGAGGTTCAGAATGCAGATTAGGAAAAGAGTCTTCACTGTAAGGATATTTCCCTCTTGGAAAAGTTCCTAGATAGAGGCAGGGAGTCTTGCTCCATTCTTGGGGTTTTCAAGACTCAGTATACAAAGCCATGACTCAACCACTCTAGTTCTGTCAATAGTCCTGCTCCATGCAGTAGAAGTAAATGAACTTTTACTTGATTATTGTTCAACCTAGGCTGTGTACAGAGATAATTTCCAACTAGTGTTTCTATGATTTTACAAAATAGCTGAAATCCCATAGCACAACATGCAATAAAGGATTTGTTTAGTCCTATCAAATTCCCATCTTAATCTTTCAAACTCATTCACTTAAAGGCAGATTTTGGAATTTTAAAAAATACTGGTATGGATAAATCTCATCTTTGTTCTGGATTATTGTTTTACCTAACCATGTTTAAAATCCATTTTGGCAGATATGTTAGCAAACATTTTAGATGTTTCAGAGCGGTACACAGAGAGAATAACTTATTGTACTGAGGAGAGAATAGTTGGATATTAATTTTCACCTAGTTTTAGACTAACAGGGGTTAGACTTTCATGTATAAGACAACCAGAGACATATGTTAATCAGTCAAGAAAAACTAGAATTTGGGAGGGTATGCTATTTTCCTAAGATGGTTATCTAAGACAGGGCACATGAATCACCTGAAAATGCTGGTTTATCTGCATTATGGAGTTTCCAAGATGACTAAGACACAAAGATGTTAAATACCTAAACTAGGGCACATAAATACAGGGCTTGACACTGTATGACTGAAAATATTATTATTTTATAAACAAAGAATGTGAAGAAATCAAGTAAGCTTACAGCTTAGCATTCTAATTCAAAACTTCAGAACCTCAATATTATGTTTTGGGATATTTGATGCCGGTACATTACCTTCAAACTTTTAAAGATAGAGTCTTTAAATTATTACTGTGTTTGGAGGTACAAAAACTTCAAATAATTTCAGCTGCTTTGATCCTGTTTTTATTTTCCCTATGATGTATAACAGAAAGTCTAAAGAAAAACAAGGGGGGGAAAACTTAATAGTTTAAACTGTCATTATACTATGTAAGCACATGTTGTATAAAAATAGGAACAGTGAAAAAGAGTAATGCTGACAACAACTCTGGTTTGTGACAAAGCATCTTGCATGTTCCTTTGGCTAAATCCAAGTTAAACTTTCCCTTGATCAACTATTCAAGAGATTTCATGAAAGGAAAACAGTCCTTATGTATTCTTGTTCAACTGTAATGTAAATAGCCTTCATCTTCATAGCTGTCTTTTGGTGACTTGCTCAGAGGCATGGCAATGCATTTTGATTTTGACTGATGTCAACATAAACAGTTTAGTCCTAAGATTTTCATTGTTACACCCATTAGACCTCTGAGATACAAAGAATGACATGATAATATCTAGGCTGAAGCACACATCATGAAGGCAATGTTGAGTTATATGAGAAACAATAAATATGTGTTCTTCATAAAGATAACAACTTGACAGGTCAAGAAAAATTGTGAAAATGAGAGTCATCTGGCCATTTATGCTGTGCTCTAATAAATCCATTTACTGCACTGGAATCAATCACTCTCTTTAAATCATTGACCTGCATCTTAGTACTCAATGATGCGCATCTATTATACAACTATAGAATAGTCGATCTTGGTTTAGCTATTTTCACCTTGCAAGTGAGAAAAATTTTTAAATAGTATTTGCTGAATCCTGTGGCATTAAAATTAATTTTCTCATGGTAGTGAGGGCATAACTGAAGTTGAAATAAGTTTTGAAGTATTCTTACTTGGTCAGTATTGAAAAAAGTTGTCAAAATTCTGTAAGATCCAGTTCTACTTATATATATTATACCAGTCTATCAGAAATTTTCGGAGATCTTCATAATTATAGATCTAAACCTGAAGTGAAGAATATATAGGCCCTGCTGCCTAATGATATCTGTTTTCTGAATGTAAGTACAGGTTTTGTACCCATTAATAAAATTTTATTGCATATCTCAGTGTATTGCACTGGCACATCTCATATGTGTTAGATAGCCATTTGGCATATATATGCAAGTGTTGCAAAGGAGGCAGCTGACAGAGCAAAAGCACCAGAAGGCAGCAGTTTGTTTTGATATGCTGTATCTTAGCCATCTGGGGAGTGTGGCACTACTGACAGAAGAAATACGACAAAGACTTTTTAAAGAATGTCACAGCAACTACTGAAAGGCACAGGTATTACTGTTTATTGATTCCTTACACAAAGTTTTACTCACAGTGCTTCTGAATTGAATTTCTCATTAATAAATTCTTGGTCACATTTGCTGAATATTTTCTTAATTCCTTTTAAAGAGTTTGGCTCTACGGCTTTGGCATTTGGGTTCATAATCATAGATTGGGGGTAAAACGGATTTAATATTATATGGATTATATTACATTGTTGTTGTTGTTGTTGTTATGGTATGTATGTATATTATGGAATTAGTCTTAATTAATATAATTTCTGTATGCAGAACCCTGATGGAGTGAGCAGCTCATTCTAACAGCAGCAGGGGATGCTCATCAGCAAAAGATAAATCCCAGTGGAGTTACATTGCCATAGAAAAAAGCAGGAGCCAGAACTTTTTTTTACAAATTAATTCAGAAGCATAACAGACACTTTTAGTGGAAAAAAAAAAAGGAAGAAAAAAGAGCAAGTGAATAAAAATACACCTAATATGTCTGATCTTGTAATAACAGCTTCTGTTGAAGTCTACAGTGTTTTCCATAAGAGGTCATCACCTCAGAACAGCACGTTAAACTTTTCTAAGATTCACAGTTGGATAAAATAAGATGAAAACTAGTCAAAGGACTAAGAACCTAAGAGAAGTGGCAACTGGCTACAGTGCTCTTTAGAAAGGGAATAGTGCATAGAACAAAACAGGCCTCGTAGCTTTTTTAGTAGTGAAATAACCTGTTAGTCTAAAGGATGGAACAAGCAGGGTACAAGAAAGTGAATTTCACTTAAAAAAAACCCCACACCCTTTTTTTTTTTTACAAGGAGAACTGTTTCTGAACATTTTCTCATGAAAACAAAAAGAAGAAAGAGCTGCAAGAAAGAGATTCACTATGGCTTCATGAATTAAAACTAGCTCATTCCCCCCATGGGAAAAATACAAAAAAAAACTGACAAAGGACAATACCTTCCTAAATAAACAAAAGAAGGTTAATGTATTTTTGCTTCATCAGTTCAATCACTGATGAAGCAAATTCAACAGGAATTGTATTATTTTTTTCTCATTTTTTGTCTTGCCCAAATAAAAAGCTGACTTAGGTCTTATGTCTTATTTGCAGACCTTGTTAATATATATATCTGCCCTTGTTATAAGATGTGGCTATATACACAGATGAGAAAGATAATGCACAGATTTCAGCAAGTGAGAATATTTTCTCTTCCTCGCAGCTAACAAAAAGATTTCCTGTAAAATACTTATTTAGCCTCCAGATAAAGTTGCTGTGGAGTTGCAACCTATTCTAAGTGATTTTAACACATATTCTAAATTAAAAATAGCAAGGATTTCATTCAAAAGTGCCTTGTGAGGGTTACTTGCAAGTACTATTTTTGCCTTATCTTACCACTTGGTACTATTTCAGCAAACAGCTGATGCAAACAGGAGGGAAAATAGATGTGCCTTTAATGGCCTGTGTGGCTGACTGAGTGGTAAGTACTGTTGAAATGCTCTGTGTTAACTTCATGAGTGAATTGAGCAAATGCAAATTGTCAAGTCAGTTAACATTTCCTGTTCCCATAGCTCTGTTTTCCAGCCATGAAAAACACTGTCACTGTGTTGCCTGAGCTTTATCTTCAACTTTCCAATGAATAAGAATTACATGTTATTGTTGCTCATCTGCTATGCCATGTGTCCCTGATACCTGAGAGGTGTTGTTTGTGGGAGAATACCCCTTGTATCTCTGTGATGGCATATATGTCTCATTTTTAATTAAACTCCTAGCTAGAACTGGAAGTTGCTGCACGGTGAAAGAGGAAGTGAACAATCTGTGAATCTCCTGTTGCATTCAGCACAAGAGTGTCCCGTCATACCGCCAACTCACAGTACTCTCAAGAAGAAGGCCTTGTTTTAGAGCAAGGCTGGACAACAGTTATCTCTTCTTTAGAATTAGCTTTACTTGTCCCTGAAGGGAGAGTTTAAGCTCCAAAATGTTCAAGGTAATTGTACCACGTTGTCAGTATAGAGCTCCAAGAAGAACATGAAATCAGAAGTTTAATAATAAGTATTTGAAAATATGTTTGATTGGAAATGTCTATGGTCTTAAAACATACATGAAAAAGAGTCAAATCAGAATATAGAGAAAATTTTGCTGTGCTTTACATTTACATTAGTATTTGTGTTACTGTTTTACCTGAATCTACTTTAATATTGAAACGCTTACTTATGCTTTTCCAGAGAGGCAATTTAATTTTATCTAACAGGTTTCTTTTTTGGAGAGAAGCTTTGAAAGTGTTCCCTTCATGAAACTAATAATCAACCTAGAGTGACTCATCAACCTGAAGTCAAGACTCATCTTAAAAGAAGACAGCTTGAACAATAAATAGAGAAAATAATAGAATATAGATTTCACAGTTAAAGGATTATCTCTTTAATTAGGAAGACTTAGCACTGTTAGATAATGGTTGGCAAAGAGAAAGTGAGCAAACCACATATTACTCAGAAGTAGCCTATAAATCTGTACAGGCAAGCTGTTTGGCTGATTAATTTCTTCCCCAGCACTCTTCTGTTACACTAAAGAACACTTAGACTTCCTGCAAGCTACAGGCTTTCTTGGAAACTTGTTTACTACTATTCCATGTTTTTAATTTTATATTACTTCTCAGATGTCCTTTAAAATAATTGACTGTTTTTAATTTTGTGTTACTTCTCAGATGTCCTTTAAAATAATTGACTGTAATTAAAATAACAACCTGGGTGCTCTAGTTAACACCAGAAAGCTGAGGGTAATTAAATTCAATCTTTTTCAGACAATCGGTTTTGGAATGCAGTTAAATCACCTAAAACCTCACCTTTTGTGTCTGATGTTGTCTGTAAGTTTGGCTCAGTTCAGTACAGACACATTGTGTCATTTATACGACTAAAATGGACAGTGCCTTATGCAATATGTGTGAACATACACTTTAGAGTGCATATTTGAACATTTCAGTGAAAGCAGATTTGCTGTGATCATCTGTGTCACCCAAATGCTCAATGAAATTAAATAAGAAAAGTCTCAGAATATTACCACATTTAAAGTCATATTAATTTTGAATGAATTATCTTCCTAGATATTCTCTGTGCTTCAGAAATTAATCACATCAACACATGTAAGAGCTGTTCACATGGCAAATGATTCCAGTTACGGGTGGTGCATAGTTCCATTGTGCACTTTGGTTTTTTGTGTTAACCCTTCTGCCTGTAATAATCACGTTTAAATAACCTAAATGCTGCACACTGTAGGGTTTAATAATTGGCATTTGTACACAACTAACTCAGTCCTCCTCAGCTACTCTGGCACACTTGCTGTGTTAGACATGCTGCTGTTTGACAGTCATGGCTCAAGCGCAAAATACTCTGAATAAGCGTATGCTAATATATGATTCAGATGTAGCAGGAGTAATTCTAGATATTTTAAAAAATTTCTAAAACACAATGATTTTTCTTTTCTTGTCATGCACTCTAGAATCTCCACCAGATGATGTCATATCTAGTTTTATGTCTTTGTTAAGGTTTTTTTATTTAAATGGCTTATCTCTCTAACAAGATTTTAATATAACATGCTTAGATATTAATGATGCGAAGTGGCCACAAAAAAGGAAACTGTTTCATTTTTAAGACAAGGAGATTCCCAATGCTTCTCTGTATTGTTCTGGTGTAGATAGAAGAGACTTAAAAACTGATAATGTACACCAATCTGCATATGAAGAACTTTATTGCCCTTTATGCATAATTCTCTTTACCATGTGTTCAGAAGGCTGATGAAAGGCTGCTCTTTTCCAGTCCTGAATACCAATATAGGTTGCAGACTTACAAGAGAAAGACAATATGTTTACTTGGAAGAAAGTGACCATACTTCAGCATCTCTGGTAGACTTAAAAAAATCTTTAGAAGAAATTATTCATTATTATTTTTTCAGTGCTATGGTTAATATATGTGAGTAAATACAACCTCTCACCTCCACTCTAAAAAAGTGAAGCCTGAAAAAACCCACAACCAAACAAAAATTAGGTCAATGTAATTTTGTGATCAAAGAACAAAACTGCAAACCTACTTTAATTGCATAATATTGCATTTGACTGCAACAGCAACAGAAGACAGACACAGAAGGAGAAGGTACATCTGTTTTGAATGCTGGGTCTGTGTGTATTAGGTAGTGGAGTCATTCTGAAACACTTTATACATTGAACTGAACCATACATCATTTATTTATTACTAACTTTGTAGATAATGCACTAAGTAGTTGAAAAACCTTGTACCTGAGGTCTCATAAAGGAAGATAGATTTGCAGGGGTCACTAAACTTAAAAGAATAGCACACTCAGTTACACAGTCTGTGATGATCACAGAGGAGAAGCATGAAGAGGATAAGGCATTTATACGCTTTTTGCACCATTTATTTTTATTTGAAACTTGGATTTGGAAAGCAAATTGAAATGAGCATATAAGACATTGCAAAAAGTTCCTTTGGAGTCTGAGCCTCCCTGGAACAATGAACAGGGCTGAAATGCTGAATATTAAATAACTTGGAGATTTGAGCTGATACAACCTCCTATCATTCAGCTGTATCCTGATCTGCCCCTTTCATTAAGCACTTGGGAACACCATTGCTTGACATGGCACTTTAGGAGAAATGAAAGACATTCTATGTCATATGACTGGGGGGCCATGAGTGTCACCACCCTTTTCCAGAAGCACTTCATGAGAGTATTTGAGTGTATTAGTGTGTGAATTCAATTACTGGACTTTACTGGATGTAACCCCTAAAGATGATAAAGCACTGCCTATGTGTTCCTAACCAATTTTTTCCTGCCTTCAATGCCTGCTTGTTGCACACTGCTTGCATGGATAGGAACAAAATATTTGTAGGAACAAGGGAGTAGGACAGGGAAAACCAATGTATAATAGCACCTAGATGTTTAAATGAATGAAATGGCCAGGGAGTAGTGTATGTGGACAGTAAGGATCAAATAATTTATTCAGCCTTATAAAATCCATGTTGATAGTTTCATGTATCTAGATATTACCTGATGTATTACCTCAACTGCTAACGTATGACACTAAGGTAATTTATATACCAGCACTCTTATAACAAGAACTTAGACTTCTAGCAATTAATTTTCCTGTCCTGTGAAAGAAGAAAGATGGATCTTGACAGTTTTGACTGATGAATCAAATAACTGTAATGAATCAAAGTATATTTCTAGCTGCCACTTGTAGTGTGCTAACTATAATGCTACTGAACAAAGATATTTTGGTAAAATACCAGCAAAAGAAGGAACTGGAGCCACTCTTTTTACCTCTTTGGGCTTGTCATCACTGTCCTGGTTTCAGCTAAGGTAGAGTTAATTTCTTCTCAGTAGCTGTTATGGTGCTGTGTTTTGGATTCAGAATGAGAATGGTGTTGAAAACACACTGATGTTTTGTCTTTTTGCTAAATGGTGTTTATCTTAAGGACTTTTTTTTTCTTATCTCATGCTCTGCCAGTGAGGAGGTATGCAAAAAAAACAAACTCTGAGGGAACATATCTGGGGCAGGTGACCCAAACTGACTAAAGGGATTTTCCATGCCATAGAACGTCATGCCCTGTATGTAAACTGGGGTGTGTTACCCAGAAGGGTGGCCATTCTGGTTTTGGGAAGTGGGGTCTATCATCAGTCAGCAGGCGGTGAGAAATTGCATTGGGCATCACTTATTTATTCCCTTTTAATTATCATGATTATTATTATTTACGATTATTACTGTATTTTACTTTATTTTCAATTATGAAACTGTTCTTATTTCATCATACAAATTTTACTTTGATTTTTTTTCTCATTCCACCAGAGTAGAGGGGAATGAAAATGGAGTTTGGACGGAGCAGTGGAGGGGTGCTTAATTTCCATCTGGGCTTAAAACCACAAGAATCACAAAGAAAGAAAAGCCTAATGTGTTTATACTTATGCCAGTCTTAGCATCTTGATTTGTTCTGCTGTGTATATATAGATTTTTTTTACTAACCATAAAAATAAGAATTCAAAAGCAGTCTAACTTCCTACTTAACTTACTAGGAAGTGCTGGCTAAACAATTTTTCATTTTGAACAACTCTTTGTTATAAAATTCATCTGAGTTTGTAGTAGATGAGAATAATATTCCAAAAAATAAGCATATACTTAATGTGACCTTTTTTTCAGTGTTTAACTTTCCTGGGGAAAAAAAAATATATCAAAATAAATGTACTTTTTTTCTGGGTTATTGTGGGTTTACTGACTAATTTTGTTTGTTTCTTGAGAAAAATAATTAGTTATTTATATATATTTATATATATCTGCTTTAGCTGTGTTTTAATTTCATGTCCTGTTGTACACTGTCAGCTTCCTGAGCCATTCAAAGTGTTGTAAGTCTATATTGTCTTTAGAGTAGAGCTGAGGCAGATATGTAGATGAATAGTAAATACTGAGCTAAAATTACATTTTTGAATAGTGTAATTAATCCAAATAACAGCATCATGAGGAGTTGGGGCTGTTTAGCCCAGAGAAGAGGAGGCTCAGGCAAGACCTTTTTGCTCTCTAGAACTATCTGAAAGGAGGTTGCAGTCAGGTGTGGGTTGGTCTCTTCTCCCAGGTAACAAGTGGTAAGACATGAGGAAATGGTCTCAAGTTGCACCAGGAAAGGTTTACATTGGAAATTAGGGAAAATATCTTCACAGAAGTGTTGTCCAACATTGAACAGGCTGCCCAGAGAAGTGGTTGAATCACCATCCCTGGAGGCATTTGAAGCACATGTAAATGTGACACTTAGGGACATGGTTTAGTGGGGGACCTGGCAATTAATGATCTTAGATATCTTTTCCAACATAAATGATTCTGTGATTTCATTCGATGATTCTTTGAGTCAATGCAAATTTTTCTTTGCTGACTAGAAGTAAGCTAACAAGTAGTTTGATATGTGAAATGTTGTGATGGTTGAAAAATATTTCCCTATAAATTCTGTTCAAATAAAATGGATGCATATTTATCATTATAAGTAGATCCTAACTCATCTCCCCCTCTCTCAAGAGGCCCAGTACTTCACACGAGGCTTCATATTCTGGTCTAAAAGACAGTGGGCAAACCAGAAGCATCTAATGCGGTACATATCAGTGTGGAAGTGTAACACATGGGTACAAGTGTTTGCCATGATACTTGTGGGAATGGCACTCAGACTCTCTAAGGCTGAGTTGGGTTTCTGTGCCCAGGTGCTGGTAGCGGGGGCTGTGGGGTGATGACTGTGAGGAGAGTTTGGTGCTGCCCTCGGCCCAACACGGCTTGTTCCAGTCGCCTCCAACCAACCTACTACAGAACACATCTGAGCCTTTCCACCATGGCGGCAGCTCCTGCTATGATAATGAATTCAAAAAAAGGAAAAAGAATGTCTGATGGAGAGAGGACAAGGGAGCAAAAAGGAATGACAAACAGCAAAGGAAAGAGCAAGGTCAAAGGCATAGAAGAGATACTATAGGCTTTGGATCAGGGGTTCTCTGCCACCTGTGGAAAGATCATGCAGAGCAGAGCAAAAGTGTGAGGAGAAAGGAGCACCTTTACGTACTGACCATAAGCCTTAACCTCCTGCTGCCCGGGTAGGCAGAGGAGATTGGAATGAGAGTAGGTCTTGGGAAGGGGGGAGGAAAAGAGTTCACTTAATATTTGACTTCTTATTTTTCACTACCTGCATTATTTAGTACATTTTCACTTTAATGGGCAATAAATTAATTTTCTCAAGCTGAGTCTCTTTTTTTAGTAATTGGTAAGGGTCCTCCATGTCTTTGCCTCAACCAATGAAAATTTTTGCTCCTGTTCTTCTTATTTTCTCTCTCCCATTCTGCTAGGAAGAGGGTGAGTGAGCAGTTGTATGGGCATTTAGCTGATATCCAAGGCTAAACCACCACAACAATATACTCTAAAATACCATTGCTTGTCGCAGTAACGACACGAAGGAAGAAGGAGACAAGGAACACCTGTCAGCAGCAAGGAGGAAACAGGCCAAGCGAGACTCTCCCTGTTTATTATATATGCATTTTAGAAATCACTGTTCATTGGAGGAATGAGCTTGTCCTCCCTCAATCACAGTGGTCAAAGGAAATGTTCATCAAACTTCTGTGCCCAGGAGAAAGGAATGTAAACAATAAGATACCGTTACAATAACATGGCTATGTTTACATAGAAGAATGTGAGAAACTAGCTACAAAAGAATGATAACATCTAGAACTGCAAAAGTCAGGGCAACAATTGTTAGTACCAATGCTAATGCAAGACGCAAAATAAAAAGATAGGTAATCAGATGCTGGAAATCCCAGCCTGAGAAACATCAGACCTCCCATCAGGTCAGATCCTGTCCGTGAGAGGTTCACCAGTATTTAGAGGTCTAATAAGATTTTCTTTGCTAAAACCAGCTTTATTCATCAATGTTCCTGTCAACCAGAAGGGTGCTTGCATGTTGCTTCACTTTTTGATATAGCAAAGGACTTGCAGCTGGTGATATCTCTTGGTGCCAAGTGAGAGCTGTCTACAGGATCCTTCCTTGCAGTAGCCTTCTGAGTTTATCTTGTGGCCAAGGTGTTTGTGCTGCACAGCATGAGCCTGAGACCACACTTGTATGTTCAGAACAGCACAGAACAGCCCTGCATCTACTCAGAGTAACTGCTATGTGGATCATAGGCTCTGCCATGTACAATGGTCCAGAGTTAAGCAGCAAAGAACCCTTCCTCGTCTCTTTACTTCCACTGCTGTAATTAACTCACCTGAGTGGTCTTGCTAACACGAGCATGGAAGAATCAGGCAGCTGTGACTCTGATGGAGACTGGCAGAGGCTGGGATCGCTTCTCTCATGTCACGTGACTGTTGATGAAGGCTTCCAGTTACTCATGCTTTTCACCCACGGTAGTCCAGGTTACTACTACTGGTTACTCAAAACAGGCAGGTTTGCATGCAGGATGTACTTGGGTCATGGAGTGTGGTGGGTCAGCCTTAGTTAACAGACAAACACTCACTTCCCCTCCTCAGAAATGAAAGGGGCGAAAATCCTAGATGCAAGCCTGAGTAATGTGCTCTAGGATGACCTTGCAGGGAGGCTGGGCTAGGTTACCTCCAGTGATCCCTTTCAGTCTAACCCATTCTGCAAAAGTAGGATGATGAAGCTGTAGGTGGTCAGTGTGTAGGAACTTCTCTCTGCCAGTCTTTTCTTATGCTATTCCTCTGTTCAGCATGGGTTTCCCCCGGACCCATCTGGATCCAGCTGTGTCCAGCCCAGGGCAGGCCCATGCCTCTTTTCACAGAGGCCACCCCTGCAGGTCCCTTGCTGTCAACACCTGTGTACCATGATTTAATATACAGAGAGACCTTGAAGATGCATCTGAGTGTGCCTTCTAGGAGGCCTTTGGCTTCTCCTTCACACTGCAGCACATTTTTCCTGTGTCTGCCTATGGGTGAATCAGGACAGACAACTGTTTTTCAGGGCATGGGATCACAGCATGGGAGAAAGGCTCTAGCTCTGCCTTACTATGATGAAAAGTCACCACACAGATGACTGGTTGCTGTTATTCTGTTGCTGTTTGTTCCTGTGGATTATACCTCAGTTCTGAATTTCTCTTTGAACTTATTGTGCAGATTTTTTTTAATTTCAAAAGACTATATCAAAATAACTTATGATCCTAGCCCTTTTTCACTTAGCTTGTCTGCTTACAATCTTATTTATTTTCTGAGGAAATGTGTACACACACAAGACGGTTTTTTTGACAAAAAAGCTTTTGTCAGTTCACATCATGCATGGACTTAATACACTCTCCAGCAATAAAGTAGCTGTTGATTATTGCCCTGCACCGTTGCAACAGCCTCATTAGTTTCACTATGTAGTTTAGAGTAGTTTCATGCCAAATTAAAAGTACAGGTCAAAGCACTAATACGAGGTCAGCCTGTAGAAATTAGAGGCTCTCCTGAATCCATTAATTTATAAACATACAAAACGACTTCATACTCTATCCAAAAGCAAAAATTCACAGTGGGTATAATTAGGAGTATTGTTCTGTCTTAGCAATTAGGCTATGGCTGATATGTACATTGTTATGAAAATGAAAAATATGCATTTTATTATTTGCATGCTATTTAAATATTGAATGCATATCTAGGGTTACTGTGGTCATGGACAATGTTAAACAAATGAAACAACTTATACTTTAAAAGATATTACAATGAGCCTGTTTTGAAGGATACTGAAAACAAGGAGTTATTTCCATTGTGTAGAATACATTACTGGCCATGTTCAGTGTCTAGTTTTGGGTAGGATGGTACAAACAGGCACCCTCACTGTGGTCATATTCTGATGAAATAAGATGGATCCTTCCTATACCCAAAACATGTTGAGTATGACATCAGGTGCTAATGAGTCTCCTTTTGGTGAATAAAGAGGGTAAAGAGGAATGAAGAGTCTCTTGTGTGAGCAGGTTGAAAGATCTCATCCTGTTTAACCTAGTGAAGGCTCTCAAAGGATATTATTCTTCTTTACAGGTAAAAAAAATATAAGTAGGTGGCCACTTGTGAATTCTGTTGGAAGTCTCCTTTCACACGAGTCACATGATGCGCCATGGGGAGGTGGAGGGAGAAGGCAAGAGCAGACGCAATAAACCCCATCTCCTCTCTCCTTTCCATGAGAGAGTTCCCTGCACATCAGTACCACAACTTGTTCCTCACTTGCAAACCTGGTATATGGAATTAGGGACATGAGAAGCAGCATCCCGGAGAGAGGAGCTACTGGAAAGCTAAAGTTCCCATAGTCTTCTCTGATAAATGATCACCAGGTTAAACACCAAGGAGGCAGGACATCTGCTTATGAAAAAGAAATATATTGTTTGGAAAATGCATGAGAACTGATGAGAAACATTGAAAAATAGAATAAAGTTGCTAGTAAGTTGAGAAAGAAGTTTTCTGAGCACTTTGTTGTTGACACACTTCTATTTTTAACTAGTTTAAGGAGGGTACTCAAAGAAGTTATGAAAAAGATTACAAGATTTGACTGCAGGGAACAGGTTTCAATTGCCCCAGGTTCTTTCAAGGTTTCACAACCTGTTTCTAAATACATTTTCTTTTGTTATTTGAAGACTTTCAGTTTTCAAAATTATACTTTAATTAATGTAAGTGCACAAGGTATTTTTGCATAGATGTTTACAGAATTCTTCTCAGGCTTATAAGCCTTTGTCTTTATCTTCTCTGACTGAGTCTCTTTTCCTCTGTCATTTATATCTAGAGTTTTCTCTTTCATGCAAATACCTACCATCAAAAGGCTTAAAAGAAACTGTTTTCTCAGTGACTGTCCACTACTGAAAAACTCTCTACAGATGTGAAAGGCTTAAGGACATTCAAATTATTAAGTAATTGAAATTAACTAATTTTATTTTATCAATACTTTTAATACAATGGCATGGGGTTTTTTTGTTTGCAGATAATAACAGATTTTCAAGAATTTCACAAGACCTCTGTAGAGTTGAATGTCTCAGAATGCATTCTTTTCCTATGATTCTGATGCCCTTAAAAGAAATTATTTTTTCACCATTTCAAATCCATGTATAAATAACCTGCTTCACCAAACAACTAAAGTGGGAGAACATAAAGGAGTAATTTAGATTTTAATTTGGTCAGATACATGCAGACAATACACCTGCCTTACCGTCAAAGAGCATTAATAGAAACAAAGGTAAATTTGCATCAAACTCATGATGAATAAATTGTAAACAATAGTTGCAAAGCAGTTAATTAGCAGGTTCATAATAAAAGGTTTCAATGGACATTGCATTTCTGAAGCTATGTGAAATAGAAAGCACTTATCAGAGGTAATAACTAGTTTAATTTCCTTCCATAAGTATAGCAGCCATTCTTTGCAAATTATTGTGCTTAGGACCTGTAAAGTGAGACCATTGAGAGGAAGTCTCTCTTCAGTTTGGAAAGCACTTATATGAAAATATAATTCTGTCCCGGTGTGACTCCAAATCACTGAGATTAACAAGGATGTCCTCATCGACTTTGGTTGCAATGGTGCTCTCCCATAACATATGTTTGGTTTAAATATATTAAAGATATAGCACAATCTTAAAAGTGGTAATAATGCTCATCATCATCACTGTAAAATAGCGAAGTACTGAAATAAAGCAATATAAGAATCCATAAAAAAATCTAGGCATCCAACATTTCAGTAATGTTATCATATTCATACGCATAATCATTCCTCTACTACAGCAATTCATGACAAGTTTCCACAGTGTTACAAGACAGAAACATAATCTTCACTTGTTAAAGGGTCTGATTCCATTGGTGTTAAGGATTTTAAAGGAGTTACACACTTTTACTTGAGGCCATTATTCAAAGAAACATAGAATTGTTAAGATTGGAAAAGACTTCTAACATGCACAAGTCCAACCATTATTCCAGTACTGCCAAGTCCACCATAAAACCATGTCTTTAGTCTGTCCTAAGTGCCACATCTGCATGTTATCCGGACTCTTCCGGGAACAGTGATTCCACCACTTCCTTCAGCAGTCTGTTCCAATGCTTGACCACCCTTTCAATGAAGAAATTTTTCTTTGTGTCTAATCTTAACCTCTCCTGGCACAGCTTGAGGCCATTTCCTCTCATCCTGTCACTTGTTACCTGGGAGAAGAGGCTGACTCCCACCTGGCTACAACTTCCTTTCAGGTAATTGCAGAGCAATAAGGTTTCCCATAAACCCCATTTTCTCCAGGATAAATGACGCCAGCTTCTTCAGGCATTCCTCATCAGACTTGTGCTCCAACCCCTCCACTAGCTCCACTACCCTTCTCTGGATGTGCTCCAGTGCCTCAATGGCCTTCTTGCAGTGAGGGGCCTAAAATTGAACACAGGATTTGAGGTGCAGCCTGACCAGTGCTGAAAACAGGAGGACCAGATCACTGCTGTAGTCCTGCTGGCCAGGCTATTTTCAATACACAGCACTCATATGGCGTTTATATTATAAATAAAAAAGTTAATTAAAAGAGAAATGCATTGTAAAAGGCCTCTTCCGAAGAAATCTAGAAGTATTAAGATATTTACAGTGTAATGATAAGGGCAAATAACACCTGGGGATAGATATATGAGGTTTTGCTGTGGTGGAGATAGTCTAGCAATAAAGTTTGGACTTTTCTAAATATCTCTAAATACAATATTGTAATGAGCAAAAGATGTGATTCAGGTATGTGTAGCAATATTTCCTTTCTCAAGTGTTACATAATGGTCTCAGCATCTAGACAACATGAAATATCAGAGTGATGGATTTAACAGCTTTGATGATTTGCTTCTATATTCCAACAAATTGATTATTGTTATTGCAAAGATACAGGGACTTTCACTGGCAGACTTTTGACAAAAATGCCAATTTCAGGTAATATTAGGGAACCAAAAAATCTGTCAGGTCCCGACAGAATGGGGCAGTCCTTAACGGGATGGAAAGAACTCAAGGAGGAAACCTTGGAGGTTCATTCAGGCTAAGTCACACTGCTGCCACTCAGCCACTGCTTTAAATGCCCACCACATCTCTCCTGCTTTGTTCTGCCCTCGGGACTTTCTCTTTCTGGGCAAGGGCATAAGGTACAGATATCACTTTCTTTGACTGCAGGTTAGAATTGCCTTCTCTCATTTTTAATAAAGCCCACAGAAACATAAACCCTGAGATACCATGGTAAGGAATTCAATATAAGGACATAGATAGTAGAAAGCTTCAGGAAATAATATGTCAATGTAGAGATGAACTAAAAAGAACCCACAGACCTCTAAATATCCTTCACTCACCACACTTTTCCATATCTCATTCAGCTGAGTGCTAGAATATTTCTTACATTGTAAATGATTTGAGAAGTTGAGGTGGTAAATTTGTTGTTGATAAGCAGCTTGAACATTCAGAAGCAAGAGGCCGGAGAGAACTGAAACTTCATGTTCAACAGAACAGACTAGCTGGGATGCAGCAGAAGTGCTAGGATTAGTGAAAGCTGACTTCACAATGAATTTCTAATTCCTATACTGCTATTAATGAACTGTTCACCAGTCCTGAGAACAGAAAATTCCATTCCATCAGTGTATTCAAAAATTATGTAAATGAGATCTGGAGACCTAATTAGAGTTCAGGAATGGCACGGTTCAAGTAAAAGTTCAGTTATGTATCAGTAACAACAGCCCTTTTTCCTAGCAGGCTAAACCGAGTCCATTTCATCATAATAAGTGTTATAATTAAAACAGCTTTTCAAACTATTAGTGCATGAAAAATATAGTAAAAAATGTAAAGCCCAAACATCTATAGGATTTGTTTAAAGACCTGGGAAGCAAGCAACATACGAAGAGGTTTAATTTGATGCAGATAGTGTAATAACCCATTATTTTCGTAATGGCAAGTCCAAAATATACTGTATCACGGAGGATTCATACTGAGTTACAACATGAATTTGAAATTTCAACTTTGCTCTGGCTTTTAGAAGTAAGGTAGAATGAATAGGTATGAATGCTGTAAGGGCCAAGGTAGTTGCAATGGATATTCAGAATGAAAAGTATGTAATGATGAATTAAGTTTAATGGGCCAATTCAGTTCTTTCATTCATACTATTAAAGCTAAGTATTGAAATGCACATTTTCTCCTAGGAATTATTGTTAATTTTGTATTTTCATGACTATTTCTTCACTTACTGGAAGACTTTTTTCTTCTCTAAATTATGAAATTGCATCAGTCAACAAATTGGAAGAAAGAAAAAGAATTTTTCTGTCTAAAAGGGAAAAATGACTGAACAGCGGGGATATAAACTTCTGGGTGTTGAATTAGCCATACATATATTTAAATGATATTTTTGGATACCATGATTTCAGTATGCCCCACTCTACCCAGAACCTAATGAAAGTTTGATTGTTAAAAACCAAAGTTTTTTCTTAGCTTGCAAAGTACTTTGCAGGACTAGACCATGAAGTTATCCCATGTTTTCTTTCTTTTCTTTTTCTCTCTTTCAAAGCTGTTATTGTTGACCAGAATACTGCTGCTGATAATCTAAAAGGTGTTACGTTGAATTGATTTCTTTTCACAGAGGAAAATGGCCTCTGCCAAAAGAAAAATTGAAAGAAAAAATACCAAGAAAAATGCATATAAATGTCCTTTTCTTCATGCTAGTATGTGCTACAGAAGAAAACTGTGAAAGTAGTTAAAAGTTCACGATAGATACATATGTTAGCAGATCTTTGGGTTGGTTTTGTTTGTTTGTTTGTTTGTTTGTTTGTTTGTTTTTTATTGTCAATAAAACTTGTTCCTGCTTCCTTGGAGATTTCACTGCAAATCTAACAAATTTGGGCTGTCTCTATAACAGAAAACTTTTAGGAGAAACGTGTCATTAGGCTTCAAGACAAAACATGGTCCTAATAACACCAAGGTTGTGGCTTCATTCCCTGTATGGGCCATTCAATTAAGAGTTGGATTTGATGATCCTTGTGGGTTGCTTCCAACTCAGAATATTCTGTGATCCAGTAAATAATGTGCCCAACGCATCATCTTCTTAAGACTTTACTACCTCTGAGATATCTTCAACTTTGCTGAGAAACTACTGAAATTATAATTCTGTAATTATTCCTATGTCTAGGATTAAGCCTATGTCTTAAAAGAGGAAAAAGGCCTATTATCTTCCCTTCCTATTATTATTTAGTTGTGTTAATGTTGAAGATATGTACAATTGAATTATATTTGCTATGAGGAGATGAAAGAAACCTGTAAACCAAATTACTTATGGATCATAAACGATGAGGCCAAAATAATTCTATAACTATTTTTTTTCTCTAAGCTGTTTATCATGGGAATCTTAATGTTATATATTGCATTTTTTTCCGTTTTATTCCTCTTTTAAAGATCTTTGAACTTCCAAGAGTCTGCTAGCTATGTAATGAGACACATCCATCTGCTGTAGTTGTGTGCCACCACATCTTTACAGCATGTAAATAAGAAAACCTAATTAATTTTTTCTTATAATATTAGTGTTTTTTGGATACTGTATGATGATAATTTCTGCTCGCCAAATGACAGTGAACTGGAGGATTAGGAAAGCAGATGACAGCATTTATTTCCGTAATTTACTGGTGCCATGAGTAATGTTTGAGACCATGCCATTTCCCTAACACTTCTGACATAAAAAGTCATTTTTGCTGCAAGAGCGTTATAAAATTTGGCAGAATGGAGTTTGTTTTCTCCCCCAGAACTATTAACTTCCAGCTATCAGATTTGGAAGAAGGAGAAAAGAAGACTATTACATATTTTATATTGAGATTATTTGTACCTCATCTACCAAATATAGCTGCAAAGTACCCTTTGGAATACTTTCAAAGAAAATCTTTGACAATAAATATATTTCATTTCAATAGAAGATGAAAACACATGCAAATGTTTCTCAGGAATCTGTATTTCTGTATACACTAATGTATCAATGCCCATTTAAAGGAGTGTTTATCCAGAGCTCCTCCTGAAGACACAGTGTGAAAAATTCAACAGAAATGTGTTGACTGGCTTTGAAGAATTTAATCTATGCTTTGGTTAGAGCTCTCTGTACTTTTTATTTGCATATGTAAAAATGTCAGGTGCAAGTAACTTAAACTTCTTCCTAAAAGTAAAGGAAATAGGGAATGATTTTAGAGGAAGTTTTACTTTTGTAGAAAGAAAAAGTGGTCTATGTCATGCCATGTCATGGTTCTGTTTCTCAGAAAGTGATTCTTGGTTGCTACTCATGAACTTTTAATCCAATTTAGCCTATTCACATCAATGGAATTTCCTGTTATTTGACTACATCAACTCATTGAAGTTCATTTTTGTTTGCATATTTTCCAGGATATTTATGCAATAAAGGGTCAAAGACCTTTATAGACTAAATATCTGAAGACCCAAGAGCTGTTGCCTAATTCATATGATAGGTCATCTATAGACATAGTTTCTGTTCCTGAAATAATGGAAAGCCAGGGTTGTCTGGACTCTCAGATTAATTTTGTCTCTATTAAGATCCTCTGTGAAAAATGATCTGCAGGATAGATTTCTCAAACAGCTTGTTTCTCTCTGTGTCATCTTTTCCGGTCATCCATGAAATTAGGATAGCATAATTTTCTTTCTCCTACCCTCCAGCTATTTTGTTGTTTCAGGTCAAAAGGATAGTTTAATATTTTAAATCTTGTAGTAACTCCTATGTACATTTATGCTTAACCCCTTCATCTCTAGCTCTCACAAACCTACTTTGGTGAAATTCATCTTCAAATTTTCTTTTATGAGAGGAGCATTTCCAGATGCGTCCTCATCTCAAATGTTTTTTGTCTCAACACAAAATATATCTTTGCTGGTATATTGTCATCTTTGGCTTTTACTTTTTCATTTAATTTTTCTATATAACAGTTATCAAGAAGTCTGAAATCTCACACATTACCTACATTACTCCATCTTTCCTCATCTCTAATCCAGTTCTGTCTTTTCTTGGTTTCTCTTTTCCACATTCTCATATTTTATCTTTAGCAGATGAATGTTAGAGATGAAAAATTCTTAATTAAAAAGAAATTTTACTTACAAGACCTATTCTAAGGTGCATCCTTTGACTCTTAAAGTTCTTACATGATTGTTTGATTGTAATGCCTGTATTTGCTGGTTTTTTTACCTTGTTTATTCACTCATGGATGTCATCCTTCTCATGCACACACACTGCCAATATATTTCTCAGATGTATCTTCCTAAATGGAGAGGGATCTTTTTTCCCTTCTGTATCAAGATGCACTTCACTATTCTCTGCAATTATTTACTCTTAAAAATTATCTAGACCCATAGCCTGTGTGAGACATATTCAGAAAATAAGGGTAAATCACAGTTCATTTTAGCCCCACTGAAAAGGCACTTGTCAAATACAGCAGAGGATTTTCCTAGTCTTTTCAACCATAGGAATATATTATGAAATGGCAAATAGAGCAAAGGAAAAATTTTGAGTAAGAAGTTACTATTTCCTTTGTATTCTTCTGAATTGATGCTTTCAGCGATTTTCTTCAAATCTTTCCGTAAGATTGTAACCTGGAGCCCAGCATGAGGAAGGCATAATGTACATCTACTTTGGACTATTGTGTTTTCATGCTTTTTACGTGGGGATCTGCAGCTTTCTAGCAAGAAGCTTAGTCATACGAATGATAATCCAAAAATCTTTTCAGAAGAAATCTTTTAAAACCCTATGGCTGTTTTCTGAAGACAACTAGGAGGGTTTTCAACATCACTCCAATTTGGAAACCATCCAACAGTCCCCAATTAATTACATACTATTGTCACGTCTGCTCATTTAGCCTCATAATTCCTGGAAAGGCGATAAAGCGCCTCATTCTGGAAGCCATCTGTGTCCACATGGATGACAAGAAGGTGTTCAGGAGCAGTCACCATGGATCCACTAAAGGTAAATCATGCTTGGCAACCTGACTGCCTTCTGTGGTGTAACAATGACCTGGATGGAGGACGGGAGAACAGTGGATATTGTCTGTTGCCCTGAGTTTTGCAGTTCTGGATGTTGTCACTCTTTTGTAACTAGTTCTTACACATTCTTTGTAAACATAGCCATATTATTTTAATGGTATCTTATTATTTACATTCCTTTCTCCTGGGCACAGAAGTTTGATGGACATTTCCTTTGACCAGTGTGATTGAGGGGAGGCTCTTTGTCTCCTCCAATCCACAGTGGTTTACAAGACACATATAAAATAAAGATGGGCGCAGGTCCGGCCCACAGTTTGTTCCTTGCTCTCAACAGGTGTGTCTCCTTCTTTCGTGTCGTTACTGTGACAATTGTCTACCTCGATTTTTTCAAGGCTTTTGACACTGTCTCACAACATCCTCATAGGCAAACTCAGGAAATGTGGACTGGATGAATGGATAACGAGGTGGATTGAAAACTGGCTGACTGGGAGATCCCAGTAGGTCATTAGCAATGGCACAGGGTCTAGCTGGAGGCCTGTCACAAATTATGCCCCCCAAGGTTCAATACTGGGCTCAGTATTGTTTAACTTACTCATCAGTGACTTGGATGAAGGGGCAGATGCCTCCTCAGCAGTTCCAACACACTGCATATGAGCCAGCAGTGTCCTTGTGGTTAAGAAGACCAATGGTATCCTGGAGTGCAGTAGGAAGAGCATTGCCAGTGGGTCAAGGCAGGTGATCCTGCCTCTCTACTCAGCCCTGGTGAGGCACATCTGGAGTGCTGTGTCCAGTTCTGGACTCCTCAGTACAAGAGAGACATGGAAATCCTGGAGTGGGTCCAGTGAAAGGTAACAAAGATGATGAAGGTACGGGATCATCAGTTTTACAAGGAAAGGCTGAGAGAGCTGGGCCTGTTCAGCCTGGAGAAGAGACAACTGAGAGGCGATGTCATCAAGGCCTGTAAGGATCTGAAGGAAGGATGTCAAGAGGATGGAGCCAGGCTCTTCTTGGTGGGGCTGAGCAATAGGACAAGGAATGGACAATGGGCAGAAACTGATGCACAGGAAATTCCAAATGAATATGAGCAAGAATCTCTTTACATTTTGGGTGACCGAGCACTGGAACAGGTTGCCCAGACAGGCTGTGGAGTCTCCCTCACTGGTGATATTCAAGAACTGTCTAGACACAATCCTGTGCCACGTGCTCTAGGATGACCCTGCTGAGAAGGAAGATTGGACCAGATGACCCCCTGTGGTCCCTTCCAGCCTTACGCATTTTGTAATTTTGTCAATCTATTTGTGTGCATGTGTGTGTTTTCGGTGGGACAGAATAAGAAAGCATATGTGTGTGTATGGATATGGGAGAAGTGATAAAGCAAGTAACAAACTAGTATTTCTTAAATATCGCCTAATTTTTCCAGGGCTGTTTCCTGTTCTGAAAAGTGCATGCAACCACTCAGCTTAAAGTCAAATTTCCACTTCTGTCCCACTCTTGTTGGTAACTGAGATGAAAAGAATTATGTGGAAAGCAAAACAGAATAAATCTGTGCAAGATATTTTAGCATGCTAAGCAGCTGCTACTTAAAATACAGATCAGAACTTGTTCTTTTGGGAGAGTACCCAGTGACAGTTTTCCAGAAACACAAGCAATATGTTTACTAATCTCACCTGGCTAGCAGCAGTATGTTTAGCTTCCATAAGCCTGGAGGCCAGTAGTCCTGTGAGAACCTACAGCTGCAAAATTCAAGCATAATAAGTTTGACTTCAAATGACACAGTAATTCCTCAGCTTTAATACAGTTCCAGCTGCATGCTTCAGCTCTACAAGGAATACAAAAGAAGTGACATCATCAGTACCTACATAATATTTTTAGCTTGTGCTAGAATCTAATACTGTTAAGGGGCTAAAATAAGAACCCAAGTTCTAAATTCTTCAGAGCTGCAGTCATGAAGCAATTACATCTGCAGTGTCTCATTAATTTATGCCGTATTTCCATGAAATTTTTGAGGGCATTTGTGTATTTTGCAGATTTTTAACATCTACAGACTATAAAGAATACAAGCACCAGGAAAAAACTTAAAATGCATTGACAACAGGATTTTTCATCTCGTTTTGTCTTTTTCTGGTAGATTTTTTATAAGTATAATTTGACTTGATTTTATTTAAACTGTTACATTTCTGTGAAAACAAATGAACACAAAATGCATCTATATGCATTGTATATATTCATAAATTCACACACACACTTTCCCCAACACATTAAGACATGACTAATATTTCTGAATTTGCTCTGGGTGTCTGCGACAAGATTGTCTGCAACAAGATGTTGGCAGTGGGGGCTGTGGGACAGCCCCTGTAAGGAGAAGCTGAGACTGCCCTATGCTGGACACAGACTTTTCCAGATGGCTCCCACAAACGTACTGCAGACCATTGCTGAGTCCCTTAGCCAAGCCTCTAGGAAAACATATTTAAGAAAAGGGAGAAAATGCTGGACAGGCAGAGGAGGGAGAAAAAAAGAGTAAAACAGCAAAAGGAAAACCAGGGTCAGAGGAAGAGAAGAAGCAGGGGAGATGCTGCTGAAGGGCTACAGTTCCTGGAGAACCCATGCTGGAGCAGAGGAAAAGGGTAAAAAGGAAGGAGTAGCAGAGAGAAACCATTGTGTGTTGGCCCTAACACTCCCAACACCACCACTCTGTGTGCCACAGGCTGCCTCACCAAAGGGACTGAGCATAACCTGCAGCTATAACAAGGGGATGGAGAGGAGTTCGGGGTGAAGCTGAGCAGGGAAGTGGGGGAGGAAAGGCATTTTCCTTAAGTATGTTTTCCCAAGATGTTTTAATGTTGAGGTTTTTTGTTTGTTTTTTGTTTCCCAATACCTGAATCAGTAATTAAAAATGTGTCTTAACTGGCAATAAATTTTCCACCCACTATGTCTGTTCTTCCTGTGTTACTAATTGATATGGGATCTCTCTGTCTTTATCTTGACCCACAAACTTTCTTACTACTGTTGTTTCTAATTTCTCCCCTGTCCTACTGAGGGGGCAGCAGCTGGCTGGATGGGACTTTGTCTGCTAGCTGGGACCAACCTGCTGCATAATTTTGTGCTAATCCTCACAGACATTGGTTTTTTTTTAAATTTTGGCTAGAAATTTCATAGTGTTTCCTGTAACACTTTAGGCATTTGATTAACATACATACTATCCCAAAAGCAATATCCAGAAATAAATTATTAAAAAATGTTACCTTTTTTTTTGTGTGTGTATGACTGATTGTAGCAGTGTACTTGGCAGAAACTTCTGCTGTTGAGCTTCAGGATTGGTAGGAAAAGCCCCAGGGCAATGCCCTCTGAACCCTTTCCCTCCAAGATCTGAACTCTCTGCCTGAGCTATGGTGAAATCCCATATATCGCTTGTGTCACCTGTATCCCCCTACCTCAGGTTCCATGTATGGTTATGCCCTGGAAAACTTTCCCATCCACTGGTCATTTTGAACCATGCGGCTTCCCCTTAGGTGCCCCCTGGTCCCACCTCCCCAGAAAAGGGTCCCTGCAGGTTCCCATTTCCTCTTTCTTCTGGGATCCTACAGCCATCAGGGTGTGTCCTCCCTCCCTTCCCCTGGACTCTCACAACGCCACCCTGGATTTACAATAAAACGGCTGTAATTCCAGCAAAGAGCCCTCTTTAGCGTTTTGTTCTCGCCGATAGTAAAACACCAAGCTTGGGGTAACTCCTAGCCAGAGAAACCAGCAGCAACCAGTCATCTGCGTTAGCCAGGACTCTGTGCTTTGGGAGAGCTGCGGGCTTCTGCAACTCACACCAGCAGGGACTAAGCTCGCTTTTTGGACGTTGTGCGGACTCGAGAAACTTCAGCAAAGTGTCAATTGATCTTGTAGTGTTTCAAAAGGAGGAGAAAGTATGCAGTCACCAGACAGATTTCCAGTTGGATTAAATTCTAGCCAGGCTCCTGAAGTTACTCCACATTCCTTAGCCCTTCTGCTCTCTTCTCAGCTTCAGTTTAGTCCCCAGTAGTAATTCCTGACCAAGAGTCTAGCTATGAAATTTATGTTGATTTTCTTTGGTCTTTTCTAATTTCCTCCTACATTCCTCCTGATTGAATTTTACTCTAAGCTTTATCCTAATTTTTTTTTCCCCCTGCAGTCTACTTACTTTTTCACCTTACAGACATATACTTTTCAGTTCCTTTGCTCCAGACAGATAAAATGCTGCAGAGAGGTATTGTAATGGCTCGTGATAATAAATGTTCATCAATATTTCTTGAATCTACCAGTTTCTTTTTGGTATCACTAAGTACCAAGAATGACAGTTTTTTTCTCGGACTCTTGTAGTCTAAGAAAATCTTGATGTTTTTCTTTAACTGAGAGGCCATGGAATATGATGCTGTTATAGATAGTTTACCTGCATACCTTTCAAGATGGATTTTCACAGAGCTTCATCTTTTCTCCATCTTTTATAGGTAATCCAGGACTGTTGGAAAAGGCCGTGAGTTATAGTGAAATATGATGATAGTAACCACCTAGTGTCCAGCTGTTCAATCAAATGTCCTACTAAAGACTGGAACATCTATTAAAATTTCGGTTTAACTTAGAAAGTATTTGTCTGAAGCTACTGGGCTGGCAAATACGTTTGGAGTTCTTATTTTGTTGTCCTTGTGAACACAGTATGTCATTTGACTTTCAACCTAGAGTTTCAAGTAGTTCGTTAGTGCTGGTCATTGACTGAATGTAAAATCAGGGAAGACTGGGTTTTAGTGATGTGACACTGTGAGAGCTCACTTTAGGTGAGGATCTTGTTATCATGAACTTGACTCTCAGTTCTCAGCTGTGCCATCTGTGCTTATCTCAAGCTCTGTTGTGGTGGCTTATCTTATTGGGACGGTGTTTTGAGACATGCAACTGCATTCTTTAAGTCCTTGCAACTTTGTCCTGCATTTTAGTGCAGATTTTGCAAAGTTAACTGTTATTGAAGTGCTTCATGCAAAGATGCACACAACAGAAACCTTGGGCACTGTGCAAAGTTTTTAATTGATCCTGCAAAGACCAAAACTGGACTATGTACTTGTGTGCCATTTGTTGCGTCTCCTGTCTCTACTAACTCTAGACATAAGTAAAAAATGCAGCTTTATGGAATACTCTATAACGTGGTAGCTTGAGGGAGTGCTTGGACTTTCTGCTGGAACTACAGGAGGGATGACATTAAAGGTGCAAATTTTGGTGCTTGAAACTGTATAGTGAACTGAACAGAAAGCACAAGCTATGACCATGCCAATATTATTGCTATTCATATTATTATCACCTCCATGACTAGCTATAATGTTTGCATGGAATGAATTTAAATAGAAGGTGGGGTAAGAATGTGAATGTGGGGTAAGAAACATTATTTCTTCCATTTCTCTCTAAGTGTCTGCATATAAAGATATTATGATTTACCAAAATACCTTATGGCAAAGCTAGGAAAAAGTCTAATTTGAGTAAAGTGTTTTAATAATAAGACTAGATTTTCACTCTGACCCTAGAGAGAAAATTCTCAATATTGCTTTGCTGATGCCCTAAATATTTCAATCTCCCTGAACATTACATTTTTGGAACACATTCTAGAAAATATATTTTTAAAAACCTGTGTTTTCTGAGGGTGATAAACACTTACATAATCTAGTATACAGCTAGAAGAGCATTCCAAAATAAGGAATGGAAAACATGAAGCAATGTATCTATACAAAACAGAAGGAACCAAGCAATGGGTTCTGCTTCCTGATTATGAAAGCTGGCTTAGCGGTCAGTTTTCACTGAAGGGTGTCCACAAACTGCACCATGGCAATGAGATTAATGATGATTCTCGCAGCTACATTTAGTCATGAAGGAATGGGATTCTTCCCTGCTCTGTGGCTTGTGTAGTATAGTAATTTCAAACCCACTGAAGGCAAACATACAATCTAGTAGTATTCCAATAAGATAGGTAAATGGCTTAGCATAGGTGTGAAGGAAAGGAAGGGTAATAAATGTCATATCCAAAGTATCACTGAGCCAAGGGGAAAGCACACCTCAACATCCACAAGAGGCTTTCGTAGGTCCTGGGGACGTCTGTACAGAGGAACTCCAAACCAGATCAGCTCAAAAACTGTCCTCCCCTGTGCCAGCTGTGTCTGGATGTAAGCAAATGTCAGAGGAATTGGAGAGCATCAGGGTGCAAGGGAAATTGAAATTGCATGTTCTATTCTGGTTTCTGTGGGACTGTTTTTTAACGAAAGAACTGACTTCAATGAAATATAGAGAGATCTAGGACATAATGGGTTTTTACAAGCATGGTGAAAACAAGACTCTGACTGGAAGACATAGATGGGAGAACTGAAAATCCTCAACACAAAGGCTGCAATCAGTGCCCATTCAGCTTGTCTCAACTAATTCCTGCTGCTCTTCAAGCAGATATGCAAAACCTCACTGGCCAGTCAGCAGGCTTGTGTCCTGGCCACACCTCTCACCGAGCTGCAAGGTCAGGCACACTCAGGGAAGAGAACTGCTGCTGGAGTAGTTAAAGGGTGAGTGTAAGACAGAACAACAAACACTGAAGAAGAGTGATGTGAAGTTACTGAGGATGGAGATTGCAGAACTCTTGCGTAGCACAGTGTGTAGGACAAAAATCCGTAAGAAAACAGGCTTCATTAATCCCCTGTTCACAGTACAAGATATTTTGTTTGACCAATCAACTCTCTAATCAATAAACATTTCATTCTATTCTGAACTGAACACAGAGGACTCATTTGGGTAAAGCTTACTCAGAAGCTGATTTCTAAAGGTGAAGGTTAACTAATGTTTAAGCATTATTTTACTTTTATTTTCTCTGCTAATAAGTATTTTTCTGAATTATATTAAGGAAAAATATTTAAGACAAAACCCACGGTTTTCATGATATATGTATCATAAACTATTATTTGGAACTGTAAACACGCCATTTTTAACATCCATGGATTTTATGTATTTTCAATATTAATGGGAAAATCAATTTGAAGCTAGTCAGAAATCTGAAAAGTTACAAGTGATCTTTACAAAATGGCAAAGGTGTGCTTTAGGAGAGAAGACAACTTTCTTGAGCAAAATTAGTGATAGCTTCCTAGGTTACTTTTTCCACTGATGTATTTTACTTTAATAGTTCTGATTTTGATAAATGCTCAGTCTGATTTTATTTGAGGGCAAATCAGAATTTTCCTTATTTACAAAAATGAGACTCTCTAGCCTGTAGCCTTTAGGGGTGGAAAACAGCTCTGATTCCAGGCAGAGCATTATTACAGATATCTCCAAAGTGAATGGAAAGCAGCCCACACAGTGTATAATCACTGCTTGTGAGTTTTTTCAGTGGGTTATTATGATTAAAATGATTAGGTTACTGATTGTGTGAGAGGAACAATTGTTCATTTAACTGTGCATAAATAGTTTTAAAGATGTGAATAGGTCTTGTTGTTGAATCAAACATTTTGCACAAAAATATCATTAGAAAGACACCCTGGTGTGGTTTTATGGGATAATAATTTCAGTAATAGAAATGTGAACTCTGTTATATAGATTATAAAAGATTGTAACCATGTAGAGTCCACAGAAAGTGAGACTACCACAACTCCCTTGTATATTGTTGCTCTTTTATTAATGGAAAAATTCTGTAGCTAGAGGTAAGTGCTAAATCATCCTGTTAGCTCTGCCCCATTATCTTGTACACTTCAGGTTGGAAATGAAAATATCTTGAAATATAAATTTATACAGGAGCATTAAAAACCTTCAAACTGGATGTGCTTTTTCGAGGATGAGCTAACTGTTCATATGTATTTTATATTTAATAATCTGCAAAATACACTAAAAAGCCAGAAGAGAAGTGTAGATGGTTTATAGTTCCTGTATTTGAAATGAAAGTTATTAAAACAACTGAAAAAAGTTTTGTTCAATGTGCCGCATTTTATGATCTAGTATTTTACAAGCTGTATTGATCAAAACTCTTCTGGCAGCATAAATGAAACAAGAGAGTAATAGCCAAGCTCCTTCATGCAACCAAGTAATAGTATGGAGTAGTAAATGGAAAGCAAGACCAAAAGGACCAGAGAGATCACATAAAATCTGGTATTGCAGACTATTAAATACACTGCAGATAATCAGTGACTTATGAACAAAATTAAAATAGACAGTCTGAAGCTGCAAGCTGGGAAACATAAATTTTTATGTCACTAATGTTTCCCTAATGGATAGTTCCAATGCATGGTGGGGATTTATTTCTAAATAATGTCATTTCATTGCTAACTGACCTTGCTGTCCAGTTCAATTTGCATAAGGAATTGAGATGCTTAGAAGATATGATTTTTTGAGAATTTTTGCAAAGTCACTCTGAAAGCTAGAATGAGATCTAGATATGTTTTGTTTTGACTTCAAGAAGTATTATGACAAACAAAATTCCTAAAAAGAAGCACAGAAAACCAATTCTATTTAAATGTAATTCTGAGACCATACTGTATCCCCAAGTTTGGAGTGAGCTGCCTTTTGTCTGAGTCTTGTGCTCCTATGAAGCTTTAGAGGCTTTAACACGGCTTTGGGCAAATGCAGGCATCTGCCCACACTGAGCTTGTTTAAAGTCAGGGGCCTAACAGTAGATTAATTATATTGGTCCATAAATAATGCACCTGTCAATTGCACAAAATAGACCTTCTGTTATTTACACAAAATCGGAGTTTCTCAGAGTAAGTGTTGTGGGGCAATATGTTAATAATGCCAAATCTTTGGGCAGTGGTGAGGAGAGACCCTGACAATGCTCAGGTGCAGGTAATAATTGCACTGCAAGTAATTAATGATGTAACTATTACTTCCTGTTTGCTTTACTGTAGCTCTTGCTTCCTACAGACATAGTGCAAGACCCTCTTGTCTTAAAAAAACCATGTTTATAAGACCATGGCATGTCATCACAGTGTGTCGTTGAACAAACTGTTAATTCTGCTTTACCCTGGTTATTGTGGTTAGTACTTGACAAGAAGAAAACTTGTCCATATATCTGACATTGTAACAGATATTAAATCAGTCTGTATAGCCATACTGTATTTATAGTAGAAAATTTACCAGTGTCAGCCAACAGTCATTGTGCCAGTATTGAACTGTCTACATTGCTGAGTTATTAGTACAATTAGTACAATTAATTTTATTTTTTAAGTTTTGGCCTGAGCAAACTGGTTGTCTCCTAAACAATTCCTGGGTTTTGGGAGTTATTGCACTCCAGTGACTATTCCCAGTAGTAATTTTGGATTTTGTCAGTGTGTTCTGTATAGAAAGTTTATTTAACAATATCAGTACCAGCCTTTCTAGGTTCACTAGCTGCAGTGCTGGAGAAAGGTCAGAAGCATATTTAATTTATTATCATTGAAATTGTTTCACAGACTTGTAGTACATCACAGCTGTAACTTAGCAATCACTAGCTCTGGGGCTGCAGAAAGAAGCTTCCAAGAAAGCTTTTAAGTTGCAAACGAGCGGGTGACCAGATGCTATTGTTTTAGGCCGGGTTTAAACCAAGTTATTCAGAAATGGCATAATTTTGGCTTTTCACTTTGCTTAGCAATAGTCTAGAAGATCTCCTTTTAGTCTGTCAGAGCCGAGATGCACATGAGCAGCTGCTGTGAATCTCCTTGCTATTGTTAGTTATGTATTCAGAGATAGCTTTTAGCTCCTTGATTTCATCTTAGGACCCTGGATGTCAATTCCCAAAGCATAAAGCATAAAGCATAAAGCATAAAGCACAAACTTACTACAGCAATTTACTTGTCCTCCATTACGGCCTCCTCCTACCACAATTCTTGTTCTGTGGACACCATGCACAGATAATGACTGCATGGGAATTCTATGTAGACATTTTTGAATTTTGGTTTGTAGAAGAACATGGTAGGTAGGTAGAAGAACATGAAGTTGCAAAAACCATATAAAATATGGTGACAGTGGTCCCAAAGGATGGGGAGAATGGGATTTCTCACCTTGAGAAAAGTGATAATGGCTTTCAGTGGGGCTTCAGTAAAGGGAAGGCTCCAACATTCTCCTGACTCTTCTGATTCTCTCCTGTCACCTCACTGTCAGCATGTCTCTTCTGGGAGAGAGACCAAACTTCCTTCTGACATGGCCTCTGGCCTGGAGGGCTGAGGGAGAACCACACTGGGAGACCAGAGCAAGGCTGGGGAAAGTATGACCCAAGCCTTCCCTAGTAAATCCACACTTGAGCTGTCTTCCTTAGCTCCTAATCACCTATAGAGGTTCTGCTTCTGTCCTTACTTTTTTTGGCCGTTATGGAGTCTACTTATTTTAGAAGGTGATCAGGAAAATCTTAATACTCAAGAGGAAAAAGAAAGACAGAAGACATGACTTTGTCTGAGGGAATTTTTGGCTCAGAGGCATATTCCTTTTTATATGACTTCTGTATCTTACAAATTGCTATTAAATAAGACAATGGCTTCTTTCCCCATTAAACAAGACCAAATAGCAAAATATTTTCACAAGAGTGACCTACTGATTACCAACCTGAAATGTAAGTTCCAAGTCTATTTTCTAGATTTATTATTTTCTGCCAAAATTGATTTGAACAAAAAAACCATAGTAATTACCTAATATGTGGTTAGCAATTTTCCATCTCATTACACAACCCTTGTATCTTATTACCCATTTAAATGAATACCTGTTAAGTGATCAGACCTGTACAATGCAAACAATTTTTCGATCCATCAAGCCAAAACAAATAGAGGACTTCAATAACGTCTTTACAACAGAATACCACAATATAGGATGTAATAAAAATGGGATTTATCAGTGTAATGCATCAGCTGAATAAATATAAAACTTTGTAACAGAATTAAAATTACTTGTTGGGTTGTCACATGACTATACTATAACCCTAATCTTTCAAAATCCCAAGGAGCTCTGAGGACACATTCTGTATCATTCATATAAAGCTTTCTCCATGATACATCTAAATGAAACACACCTAATACTTACACAGACCTAATACATAATAAATACTACTAAAATACTGGAAAAAAATTAAAAGTGCATGAAAGCTTATTATTTTCAATTTGTAATTTTTGTACTGCTTTTATATAATCAAAAGTAGATATTGAAAATTGTATAACTATATTCATCCCAGAGTCCGTTTTGTCTTTTAAACAGTTGCTTTTCAAAGGACACATGATGTTTTGGTATTCGAAAAGCAAAAAGAGCATTGTAACCTGAGCAATTCAAATTTAAAATGAAAAGTTAAACTTCAAGATTAGGATGATCAAGTCAAATTCAATTCTGCCACAGTTCAGCATACTGGAACCTGTTTCTACCCATTCATAGATACAAAGCAGAGTAACAGGGTATGTAAATTGACAGCTTGGTCAGTATATCCACAGAACATAGCTCTGTAGCTTTGCCTATTCTTTTGCTGCTTTATTATTTTTACATTAATAAATGAGTAATTTGCAGAGTATTACAATCAGTACATATTTTACATATAATTAGAGAACATACGATAACAATCCCAAAACACTTCAAAAAACCCCCAAACCACCAGAAATGAATCACAGGTGAGGTAATGTTCAGAAAAAAATCTTTGTACAAAATAAAGTGTCCTTATCATTTGTAGACAAGAGGAAATGAGCAGCATTCTGTTGTGGAAACCATCTAATTTTATTATTAATTTTCTTCAATTTCTAGAGTTTTTGAGTAGTCAAACTCAGGTTCATGGCTCTGGAAGGTACTGTAAATTTTATATTCTCTCCTACAATGAAGATTGCTTTTATTCTGCAAGGAAACATAATATTTATTGAAGCTGATGTTACTTAGTTCAATAGGAATTGCACATACAAAGTAACGACTAGAAATTGTCAATTAGAAAGTAAACTTTTTATACAGCTTTTTTTTTTTTAATGATACTCTGCCTAGTTTAGCATCAATACAGTGCACATAGACTTCCTCTTTAGAAAAATGCATCTTTGTATGCAAATTCGTGTGTATTGATAGAACATAGCCTATCAAAGCAGTCTAGGGGTCTGCTGTGCACAGAATTCCTGTGTTTGCTTGGAAGGATTCTAGGCTTGGCTACCTCTCCCAAGTGGTTTCAATGGAACTGGCGCAGAGAAGTTAGCTATGTCAGAAAACCTAAGCCACCAATTTCATGGGAATAATTTCTGCAATTCATCTAATCTCCTTTGCTTTCCATTATGTTATTTCTCATGGTATTTCTCACAGTGTAGCAGATACAGAACCACAGATTCTTGCTGTTTCCCAATATCAAACAAGCCAAATGAGAACAGACTCAATAGAGAGATGGAAAATGGAAATTCATATCTTGGCTGCAATAGTTCTTAACTGAATATAATGTAGCATAATTCAAAGTGAAAGGCCTAAGGACATTGTTATGATCTGATTATTGAGAGATGCTTCTGCACAAATTAAGGTGCAAATTAGACCAACAAATTAGGCTGAACTCAATAGTACAGGTTTTATTTAGCAATAAGTGTGAGGTAGAGAGACAGAAAGAAATAGAACAGGGAGAAAAAAAAAAAAGAGAGAGAATGAGATCAAGCAGAAGATATCACCATCCATAGATCTAGAAGTATCCCGTTGGTATAAGGGATACATATGCCAGTATCCTCCACCCTAGACTTCTTGGTGGTGGGAATCCTGAGGTAATTCAAAACTTTTCACCATTTATTCATTTTAGCAAACAAAGGAAGTAATGCTTATTGGCTACTGTATTGGTTCTAACGGAGGTAGAGTTCAGCAGCCCTGCCAGTGCTGTGCTTCAGTTGATAACACAGCAGTGTTTTGGCTACTGCTGAGAAGCACTGTCCCTCTAACATTCTCCCCCATCAAGGGGCAGGGAGTGGGCAAGACCTTGGGAGGGAAAACAAGCAGGCCAGCTGACCCAAAGGAACCAAAGGGATATTCCATACCATATGATGTCAGCTCAGATATAAAAGCCGAGACAGAGAGGAGGCGGCGGGGCCACTCTGTAATGTCTGCCTTCCGACAGAACCACTACGCGTGCTGAGGCCCTGCTTCCCGGGACGTGCCTGAACATCGCTTGCTGATGGGAAGTAGAGATTGACTTCTCCTTCTTTTGCTTATGCGCGCGCAGACCCTGCTTTTGCTTTTCTGTAGCTTCAATAAAAACTGCCTTATCTTGACCCACGGATTCATCTTGTCCTTTCCCCTGTCTCTCTGGGGGAGGGAGCTATAGGGCAGCTTGGTGGGCACCTGGCACCTAGCCAGAGTCAAACCATCACAGCTACACAGTTCTCTTATTCTATTGGTTAAATGGTTCCCTCACTTCTAATGCTAAGTAGTCCCATGCTCATTGTTTTTCTTTTTTTGAATTGGTGGGTTGTGAGTTGGTGGGTTGTGATCTCCCTCTGTCATAATTACCTTTTACCTGGTCCGAGCTGATTTCAGCACAGTTACTGAGTTGGCTTTTCTTGTGGCACAGAGATTCTGCATTCTTTGTGTCCATTACCAGTGATACATTCTTCTCCCCCAGTTTTGTTAACCTCCCCCTTGGTCTGAGATAACCCTCCGACAATAGTACCACCTTTATAATATCTCAAGTTCCCAGCAGGTGGCTTAAAACAGTCCAAGTTCTATAGAGTTCCATTCCTGAGGGGGAAAGCTCGGGTGGTTGCAGTGCCATCTGTTCCATAACTTGGGGTGATCCTTGTTTGACCAATGATATGTGTATGAGCAGTTGCTTCTTTACAGTTTTCCACAGTGAGAATTTTAATCTGGATGTTTTACCCAGATCTCACCGCTGCCTGGCTTTAGCTCCATCCTGTCATTCCATTTTGTGCTTATCTCATGGCAAAGTCCTTCTGTGGCCTTGACAGTGTTTGAGACAGACAACTGTGATCTTTAAGGCCTTAGAGACTGTCATCTCAAAACAGACAATTTTTCATAATAACCACTTCCTTCAGTGATATGTGGGCATCTTAGATTCAGAGGCACTTAATGTTTCCAGATAGGACTTGATGCCTTCTCTCTGTCATGTAAAATAGTTATTCATGTATTTGAATACTCTTTGCAAAGTTTGATTGTCCTCAAATTCATGCCGCTGTAGAAAATGAATAATTTCAAAAGAACACATTCTTCTTGAACTTATTTATGTGTTTAAGCTCTTCAGACTCTTAATTCTTGAGCTTTTTATAGTTACCAATGTTTTGACACACAGTTGTAGTACCCCACATTAAAATGTTGAAGAAAACAGAGACATAGAACACAGCTAATATAAACTTTATTTGAAGCAAAAAAATGTAACTCTTATAACAGGACAAGAAAATATATCTAACCTAGAGAAATAAGGAGAGTAACTGGATTTAAAACAAAACCCAAAATACGACCCTGTGCAACAATTAGAAGTATGCATTATAGGTGTCAGAAGCCCTTTTAAAGTGCATTTCCCCTTGGAATTATCTAAGCATTTATGTCCTTTGGTATTAATTAATGGTCTGAAAAAGACGAACAATACAGACTCTGTGGGAAGCTTTTTCTTACTCTCTCTCTTTCTCTTTTTATTTCCTTAGAATTTTATTACCTAAATGGAACTTTTTTATTTTTTTGTTCTGACTAAAGTAAGGTATGTTAAAGCACAGAAGCCTTGTTTTCAGAGTTAGATGAATTTTTATTGCTTTGTCATAAATCTCAAAAAGCAAGGAATAATGACGGAAACACTGAGATGTTCCTGGCTACAAAGTACTGTTACTAGGCACTGAGCCATGTATGTATGCACACACATAGTTTAAAATAAAAGTAGTCAAGCAGAATAAAATTTTTTAAGAGCAAAAGTTGAGATAAGCTTTTTAGTACCAAAAAAAAAAAAGAAAAAAAAAAAAGGTTGATAGGTTGATAGCTTGATTAAGGAATCAGACCACCCACTGCTGTAAGAGAAATTCTGGTACCATATATTATGCATCTTTGCTATTCATGGGCTTATATGAAACATTGCAAGGTGGAACTCTACTGACTGGGTAATGAAAAAAAATGCATTGAGACAAAGAAATAAGCCGAAAAAGATTTATTAATTCATGAATTTACATTTCTCATAACCGAAATTTAAATCTTCCTGTTCAGAAGCCTTCAGCATTTTCACGTTGTGTTCCAATCACAAAGCTACTTTCATACATGATTAACTCAACCCTTATTTATGAAAGAAATCTACACATATGCATAACATTTAGAAATGCTTAAAAACCATACTGAGTTGGGGCCTACCTATCTGATGTGAAGTCCTTTGTCATCACTATGAATCTTTCAATCAACCAGAAAGACTTCTGTGTTTGTGCAGGGGTAATACCTAGGAAGAAAATTACAACATGCTCCTAAATAACTATCATGCCATAAAACTAAGAAGAAAATTAACATTCTGAATCACAAATTGCATTGCTTTGATTTTGTTAGTCAGTGGTTTGGATTTTTCTTTGTTACTATTACCATTGTTGTATGTCAAGCTTAGTTTCTGATATGAAATTTAGGTTCTTATCTCATAGAATGATAAAATATTTGATTTGACTTCAGTATACCTGTTTACACGGAGAAGGGTAATTTATTTTATTAAAGAATTGCACCAGTAATGTTATATGAGCCAGCACACTTATTAAAATATTTATTTTGAACCAGAAAAGAGAGACACATTTGCATTGTAACTGTTGCAAAACCTCACTCCTTCTGTGACACGGCATGGTGTCCTCTGTGGGCTGCAGGTGTGTCTCTGTTCCACTGGACCTCATGGGCTGCAGGGACACAGCTGCTTCACCATGATCTTCATCACAGGTTGCAGGAGAATCTCTGCTCTGGCACCTGGAGCACCTCCTTCCCCTCCTTATTCTTTGACCTGGGTGTCTGCAGAGTTGTTCCCCTCACATATTCTCACTTCTCTCTTCTCTGGCTACAATTTTCTCCTGTACAATAACTTTTTCCCCATCTTAAATAAGTTATCCCAGAGGCTGATGGGATCACATCCACCATTGCTGATGGACTTGGCTTTGTCCAGAGTTGGGTCCATCTTGGCACTGTCTGGCTCTGGCTCTATCAAACACAGGGGAAGCTTCAGGTGGCTTCTCACAGAAGCCATCATTCTAACCCCCTTGCTACCAAAAGCTTACCACACAATAATCTTTTGCAAAACCAAAGAATCTAGAGGAACACCATTCATTATGCAGGCAATATGCTTCTGTCATGGAAATTACTTAGAGCGGCAGAACTGTCTATGGCTGAAATAGCTGATTTCTTGTTACTGTAGAAGGCTCCGAAGAAGAAACCTGGCTGCTCACTCAAGCAGGCAATTTTTCCCTTTTCCTTCATAGCATAGCACTGTTTTTCTATTTTACCTCTAAAGCTCTTTGCAACTCATCTCCATTAGTCTCAGATTGTCCTCTTCATGATCATAAACCAGATCCTCAGCTCCACACCTTCTACTTTGTAAGCTTCCTGCATAGGAGTTCCTTTGGAAGCAGCACTGTGGGCACTGCTCATATGCATACACAGAAAACACTTATAATCATCTAATTCATTACTGCAACAAAACTCTTTTTTGAGGCACACACATTAAATAACTCCAGTCACTTACACTTTAATAAATAACTGAATTCTTACCTCTCCTTTGTTACTGGACTGCTACTTCAGATCATTTGATATGTAGGGAAGTGTTGGATTATCTGTACATCTGGGACTACTTAAAAGCATGGGATTTCAAGCATTCATTTAGACTACTTGTGCCTGAGGCTGTCACACAAGCTGTCACTGAGAAAAAATATCTATACCAACATATCATCCCCATCTTATTAAAAGAGTTACTAGTGTAGCTGTCACTCAAACAGAACATCATGCCTCTGGCTGATTTACCAGTACAAGTTCTTATACATTAAACGAGCCAAAGTTTTAAAACACAAAATAGCATAGGGGTGTTCACTAGGGATGCAATTAAAATTAATGTTTAATTATGTGGTTTTTGGAACAGAAGAAATACAAGTATTTTCAAGTAAAAAATGTATAGCTTCACTAACTGGCAAAGTTAGTTAGAGTACATTTTATGTTACCTCTTCAGGCCATTTTTAAATTAACAACAACAATTATCTTTTGAACCCTTCTTCCAGTCCTGAGAGGAGTATATTTAATCATCAAGTGTCAGATCCTCTGTCTTTATTTTTCTTTCTGTTTGATAGATTTCCTACTTAGAAATTTAGTTTCATATTTACAGAACATAATTCTTGAACAAGAAACCCCATCAAAACCTTTCATGCTGAGCACAAAACAAACTGTGTCATATACAGCACCATGGACCTGAATGCAAAGCAAAAGTTCAGTGTCTTAATAGGATACAGAATTTTCCTTGCGACATTCAATTCATACATTCAGCACTTGTAGCAAATGTATAGCAAATAATCAAAACCTTAAAAAGACAATTCATCTAACCCTGTTAAAAGAAGAAATCCTTCATTTGTCAAACACTGATGTAACTGTGACTCTGACCTGTTCTCACCACATAATCTTTTGTGCTCCCAGATATACTTCCATGTATCTTGCCGGCTTGAATTTTTTATTTTATGAATGGATCATAGTATAGCAAGGCCTATGAAAGACAGAGAAGAGCTTTGACTACTATAGAGACATTTTTAATCCCTACTCAACACAATACAACACTTAGAAATTCTTATAAGTAATCATAGAACAATAGAGTGACTTGGGTTGGAAAGTACTTTAAACATCATTTAGTTCCACCCCTCCTGCCATGGGTAGGGACACCTTCCACTAGACCATGTTGCTCAAAGCCCCATCCAAACTGGACTTGAATATTTCCAGGGATGGGACATCCACAAGTTCTCTGGGCAACCTGTTCCAGCGCCTCACCACCCTCACAGTAATGAAATTTCTTCCAAATATCTGCTCCAAAGCTACTCTATTTTGATTTAAAGCCATTGCCCCTTGTCCTGTCACTACATGCCCTTGTAAATAGACTCTTTCTGTCCTTCTTGTAGGCTTTCCAGGTACTGGAAGGCTTCAATTAGGTCACCCCAAAGCCTTCTCTCTTCCAGGCTAAACAATCCCAATTCTCCCAGTCTTTCACTACAGAAGAGGTGCTCCAACTCTCTAACCACTGTGGTGGCCTCCCCTGGACTGGCTCCAAAACGTTGGTGTCCTTCCTGTGATGGGGCCCCAGAGCTGGATGCAGCACCCCAGCTGGGGTCTCACCAGAGCAGAGCAGTGGGACAGAAGCCCCTCCCTTGCCCTGCTGGCCACTCTGTTTTTGCTGCAGCCCAGGATACAATTGGCTTTCTGGGCTGTGAGCGCACTTTGCGTGCTCGTGTCCAGCCTCTCATGCACCCCAGGGCCTTCTCAGCAGGGCTGCTCTGGATCTGTTCATCCCCCAGCCTGTGCTGATACAGAGGGTTGCTCTGACCCAGGTGCAGCACCTTGCACTTGGTCTTATTAAACCTTACGAGATTCCTAGCAGCCCACTTCTTGAGCTTGTCCAGGTCCCTCTGGATGGCATCCCATCCTTCAGGTGAGTCAACTGCACCACTCAAGCCCTTTGTCTACATCATTAATGAAGATACTGAATAACACTAGTTTCACTGCAGACCCCTGAGGGACACCACTTGTCTCTCACATCCATCTGGAGGGACCGGGAGCTGTTGACCACTACGCTTTAGATGTGACTGTCCAGCCAATTTCTTATAAGTCTAACAGTCTACCCAGGAAATCTGTCTCTCTCCAACTTAGAGAGAAGGGTGTTGTGGAGGACCGATGTCGACCATACGGCGATTCCATGCTGTGTGAGGCTAAATAAATTGGATGAAAATGAGAATTATTGCCTGACAGGAATTTTAGACCAGAATTTTCCATATTCTGACTCTTCTATCTATAGTCAGAGTATCATAGTAAAGTAATTTTACTCAAAATAATAACTTCTGGTCCTTGAAATGAGAAATGATAGCTTCTGAAAAAAGACAGCTTTCTTTCAAGAGTTTATTTTAAAATGGAGTATGCTATCACAAAGAAATGGGGGATCATATTAAGGTTCTCATAGGACAATGGATTTAAAGCATAAAAATTTAAGTGGAAAATATCCTTTAAAGTTGCATGAAGAAACAGAAATAATTTATTTTTCTCTCATCCTTAAAGTGATGGTGGCTTCTATAAGGGCCAAACACAAAGCAAACTGAATCCAGTGTGCATTCAATGGTTTTTGAGTCTAACTTTTTTGGAGAATATCTAGGGGTTTCTCCTTTATGGTAATATTGTTAGGAGAAAAATTACTGCTTCTCAGCGGTTAGAACAAAGTAGCAAGTGTAATAATAGAAACTTGACCTAACAGTTATTTTCAAGCGACATTCATCCTCGTGCCATGTATGGAGCCTGAAATGGTACAAATCAAAATTCGGTTTTGCAGTACAAAACTGGAAAGTCTAACATGTTAAAATTCAGTATGACCACTACTTAGGAATATATTTCCTTATTTAAGAAGATATTAGCTTAAACTAGAGTGATTTTGGTATTCTCTCTGTGCAAATAACACTACTCTTTTGATCATATATGTGATAGTTTTTAGATTATACACTTATGAAGGTAACAATAAAAAAAGGACAGTCCCAGAACCACAGAGATCTTACAGCTTATAAGACAAAGATGTACAATGCATATACAGCAAATTGCCGAACAATGAAACTCTTATTTATATTTAATATTAGCTTGGTTTCAGTGGGATAAGTAGGAGGTATTTTTTGTCACAAATAGACTGAATTAGTTGAGTAAAAGGAGTAGGAAGGAGATGAAGAAGCATAAGGTATAGTTAGAGAAAAGTGGTTTTATTTATGCTATTGTTATATCTCATTTCAATGAATTACTTGTGGACAAATGCAAGGTGAGAATCCTTTTGCTTAATTTGGTTTGAAATTTTTATCATGGTTTCCCTCAGACAGTTTTGTACCAGTGCTAGCTGCATGTGCCCCCATTGGTCTTTACATAATAACTTTTGGATCTATCAATTCATTCAGTCAAATGGTTTCAGAGATGACCTCATTTCCACCAGTTCTATGGATAAGTAACCTCTGAATGTCTGCTTGTGTCAAGAATTTAAGGCTACAGCATGAGTTCAATTCCTTAGAGATCCAGTGGTATCCACTTTGCTGAGAAACTCTTTAAGTGATCCATCTTTGGAGCAGGGAAAAATTGAGTTGGAACTCATCCCTCCTTGGCCATCAAAGTCAGCTCATCATAAATCATATAGTGTGGAATTTATCACCTATCTGTAAATTCTACAGTGTAGACGTGTACCTCTGAACTAGTCATGCTTTTTACAGTCAGTAGGGAGGAAAAGGCACTGCAAGGGCAAAATTTGTCTGACCTGCTTTAGACAGCTATTTTAAGATGAGATAAAATGTGCCCTGGAAATGCCAACTTCTCTCCATTGATTGCAAAGACAGTTTAAGGCAACTTACTCAAATATAGATGGTGGTTTAAATCCCAGTCAAAATGCAGGGTACTCATTCCTCAGCTACTTAATAGAATTTCAACTCTGAAAATGTGCCTGACTAATCTGAAAAATAATGTGACATTTTTTAATTCAGTAAAGTTTTTGAAAAAAATGGAGTCCATTGTGCATTCCTCACATGGGAACAAGTACACTGACTTCCACTATCTGTTGAGATGGTGCTGTATATGTGCACATGGTCAGTATACAGTTTTCTGTCTTGTGCTTTGATTGTGTGACTGTTTCACGAAGAATCTCAGCCTGCAGCATGTGCCAGGTAATGGAGCTGAAGTGAGGACTTAAAGGTGACTGCTCAAACTTGCAGGTAGGAGTTATTGCCTTTGTTGTGGTTTAACCTGGCCAAATGCCAGGCTCCATGGAAAGCCGCTCATCACCCCCTGCAGCTGGACAGAGGAGAGAAAAATTTTAATGATTTGGGATAAGGACTGTTCTAATTAAGCTACTATCCAGGCATTACAGGTACAGGTTCAAACTTAAAAGTGATAAAGTAAATTTATTGCTTACAAAATCAGAGGAGTATACTGAGAAACAAAATAAGCCCTTAAAACACCCCCCAACCCCTCCGTCCTTCCCACTAACAGCCCGAGGAGACAGGATGAGGGGTTTCTTTGGTCAGTTCATTCCTTGAAATATTTTCCTTCCGCTGCAACTGCTTAGAGGGGGGCTGGTGTCTTGTAGCCTCTGTGGTATTAATTCCCTTTTCCATACCACTACGAAGTGATGTTTTTCCATCAGATAACACAGTTCATCCAATACAGCCGCCACTGGGTCACTGCCAAGGGAGTATAATCCGTCCAGGGGCAAGTCTGACTCAGGGTGAATCTCTTTTATCAATAATGACTCCCACCGGCAGCAGAGAGCAGGAGCTTTATCTTTCAACCCACACAGAACGCTGTCCCCTAGGCATCCACTCCTCCTCCTTTGGCCTGGGCACCTTCCCCACGGCTGGGGTGGATCTGTATATCTCCAGTGGGGGGTGCGGGGGAATGCTGCACCAACATAGTCCTTACCACAGATCACAGGCTATGAAGTGTTTGAAGCTCACCCCTCCTTTTCCTTCTTGGCTGACCTTGATGGTGTCCATATTTGCTGCTTCTCCTACATGTGCTTACTCCTCCTCTTTGTCTAGCTACAAACTACAGCTGCACGTGCCTACTTTGTTTTGATTTCTTCTTAAATATGTTGTCACAGAGGCGTTACCTCCATCTCTGTTTGGCCAAGCTGTGGCTAGTAGTACGTCCATCTTCAGAGCTATCAGAGGTTGGCTCTGTTGGATGTCTGTGGAAGCTTCCAGCAGCTTTTCACAGGAGCCATCTTTGTGGCCCCCCCCTCACAAAAAACCAGGCCCTGTCAAACTAGGACAGCCTTTAATTGAGACTCTGTAAAGCCAGAAACCTTTCCAGGAGAGCAGCCTTCCCCAACAGCAGTGAAACTCTGGCAACTACTCCCATATGGGCCCAACAATGTTGTGTGAGTGTAACTGCAGATGAAAGGATATGTGTCCAGCCGCCTGTAGTCAGGCAACAGAAAGGAGGAGTGCTCTGGCTCTGCATTGCAAGTGTGGGAGCTGTAGCTATGGGGAATGTAAGAACGTTCTCAGTGTTGGTGCACAGAAATGAACTTTCAAATCCACAAACACTAGAAGCGTGTACATAAGTATGTGCAGTATCTTTGCATTATATGCAAATGTATTGCTGCACTTCTTTTTGCATATGCATCTACCTAGGTGTACTAAGTTATCAGATATATTCTAGTAAAATTAGCCAGAATCAGACTAGGGGAGAAATCTTAGTATTTAGTATTTTTTTTCAAAAGCAGTATATAAAAAAAATCAGTCTAATATGTTTGGCTTACTAACAATTGCACTGAATGATCTCTTGTTGTTGCTGTTTGCCTGCATGAAGTCACAAAAAGAAAACATTGAAATATCTGAGGAAATCTTTCTGTTTTCTGAGTATTCTCTTAGTATATTAGCTCTAACACATGAAAGAATAGAAGTGATGTGACTTGGAAATCTATAATAATAGACTTATAAGAAATATTAAATGTTTGCAATATAAAGACTGCAATTCTGAATTGATTTCTCTATCCACTTTTCTTGATCCTCACTTCGACTTTTATTTTGCCCCGGTTACCTTTTCATCCTTGTTTTATTAGCTTCATACTGTTTCCCTTCACATTTCATCCTGATTAGCTTCTCCCAGAATTCACAGGGAGTATTTTACCAAGGATTACAGACTTAAAACTTCAAACTCTGATGGGCTGCAATGTGACTGCTCTCGCTCTATGTTTTCACTCCTGACAAGTGCCTTGCTCATTGAGATTAGAGAGAACACATATTATTTTGTGCTCTAACAGTGCCTTCTGTAGTTGAATGAGTGAATGATTTTTTGGGTGGGAAGGGGCCTTAGACATTCAAGTAATAGTTCTGACTGATAATGCTAATGTTAATAAAGACCCCTACTTCCAGGAGTAAGCTGGAAGCTTTTGCTCTTAAGCAAAATAAGTCATTGAAATTATTCTAGGCATTATGCCTGAGCAAAATGTTTTTTCACTGGCATTTGTTTTTATGCATGTAGAACTCCATGCTTGGCAATTAATAATATGGTCTAGTTTCCAGCTGTAGGGGTCTTCTGGAGCTAGGTAAAGAACTATAGCACTTTAAAGCCAGAATAGGAGAGTTTGGAACAGACACTTGAAAAATTTGGTGGTGTTAAATGTCCAAGGACTATTTAAGAAGGTTCCATGACCTTTTTAAAGTTTCTTTTGCACATCCACATCAATTTTTTTGGAACATTCTCAATTTCTATATTCTCCCACCAAAATAATGTTGGGTTTGTCAGCAAGGCAAGAAGAGATAAAGCTTGGAAAAGGCTGTGATAACATTATCTAGTGGGCACACTTCGGTTAGTTCAGGAAATTACAGATGTGCCAAATGTCACAAGATGGTGGGCCTTGTTACTTTACTGTTTTTCATTATACATGAGAAAGGTTCCTGATATCAAAACCTAATGGAAACTTTTAAGGACTTAAAATGTTCTGTTTAACCCACAGTGATTTTTTAATTTAACATTTAAAAATTTTTAAAATTTGGTTTTAAGTATTAGGTGAATATCAAAACAAAACCATTGAAATTTGCCAAGAGTATTGGAAAAAAATACTTTTGTTACACCTAGATATCTTCTTTAGCTCTAAGTGCAAAATTTTTGAAGAGTTTTAGTGCAACAAAAACAGACAAATTCTGTTTGAAAGAAAAAAATGAGATACAAATAATGTTTAAACCATTACAATTGTTATCCTCATTCACTACTTCCCGCAATCACTTAGAACTAAAAATACTTTTCTCATGGTTTTTTTGTGGAAGAGAGAAGTAGGAAAAGAAGCAGTACAAAAATGTCAATATTAAAATAAATTTTTTAACCATGCTTAGCTATTTTGTTTACTGTAATATGTTGGAAACAGCCTGTTCACAACAGGGAGCTGACTCTCTTTTACACATAAACACAGCTTCCTCAACTACTTTGCTGTACTTCAGGAACAAATGAAATTATGAATATAGTTTCTATTAGACAGAAACCCCAGGAAATTGGTAGTTACAGATCTAGCAACTAGACTGGTGGAGTGTTAATGATTAGTTACTTTTTATTGTGTATTACTCTGACAAAAAAACCCCATTTTCTCCAGGATTAGTGGCTAAGGTAAGCAGGTCTTTTTTTTTTTTTCTTTAAAGTGTTATTGAAATTGTAAAACCAAACTCCAGAAGAACTGCAAAATTTAATGTTTTTTTTTTTGCTGTTGTAATTATATGTTGCATATCTCTAGAAAATGCTTGTAGATAATAACTGCATTTGTACTTTTAGAGATGTGCTGAAGATGAAATACAGTGTGCTATTGCTGAAGAAGGTATACCAAAAAATATGAGCAATAAATAACAGTGTTCGTTTCCAGCATGCCAAAGGTAACACTTTTTCCAATCACTGTGTTCATTCAGCAGTTTTCCTGTGGACAAAAGACAGTTTTACACAGCCAAAAGAATAGTCATCGATCTGTTAGACAAAGTCTACGGTTATGTACTATCATGACCCTTATCTCCCATAGAATAGTAGTGTTCCTCTCAAGTAGGAAAAGAGGTTTTTATTTTCTTATTTATTTTTGCACAATACATGTTGTAGTTTTTGAATCTCCAGTTCAGTGCCAGATTCCTCTTTGGGGAATGAGGGATGGCTTGCATTTCTGCAGCTCTAGCTTGCTTCCTCAGCAAATTCACAAGCATCCACCAGCAGAATCATATTACCAGAGGTCACTGAAGAGGCTGCTCCTGACAGTATGTATTATAACAGAGAGTCATCATTGTTGCAGTTGTAATTTTTATTAACATTACTCACAACCTGTAAATGCCAAGAGTAATTCAGGTCCAAACCCTTTTCTCACTATCCTCCCCACAACTGCTTCCCTCATTTTCCTGCCAGCTTGCTTATCTCCAGGGTTTCTTTGAAATACTGACCTAATAAATTAGAACAACAAACACAAGTAGATTTATTTAACTTTGAAAGCCTTGTTGGCAGTCCTTTCATTTTGTTGTGAAGTAACTACTTCTGCATCTAAAGAGCATCTTACTGTAATATTATTCTGTTAATCCCTTTTTATCACAGGCACTATTTTCTTTTCCATAAAATGCAGAGCTTTATTTCTTTAATTTCATTGTGATTACTTACTCTACAGCATAATGAACATTATCTGAAGTGTTCAGTGTGTTTTTCTGCCCGGTGCTCAAAATGTATTCCTGTAAGCACTACAAAAAAAAGAGACATTTTGTATGTTCATATTTTGTTCCAAGTTGCATGAAAAAGTCTTGCGTTGTGAAGTGTACTTACACTGGTCAGGAATGGCAAGGAGAAGACTCTTACCTCGAAGTAGTATTCCTCAGGTACTTTGGTCATTGGCAGCAGCTAGTTCTGGCACCCTACTCCCAGTTCATCACTGTGTGATACTCCCAGTTGTCCCTGGGCACATCTATATATACGCGTGCACTGTCTGCACTTCCCCTCCAGAGCATCTCTGTCCTAGGGAGCCAGGGCAGAAGAAGGGATGGCAGAGAATGGTAGGGCTATGAAGCACAGTGATAGAGAGATTTTGTTTGCATGGATAAAGAAAGGTCAAACACAAGGCACTGTTTGCACTGTGAATTTACTGAAGAAAATTTGAGATCACTTGGGAAGACATGTAGGTGCTTGAATGCAGACCCAAATAATAGACTGATACCTCTCTAAAGACCTCAGTAGCTTCACTGTGGTACTATGAGAACATTAATGAGCTGGCTAGTTTTTGGCATATCAATGCATGGGTAGGAACAACCATACATATCTCTTCCCCTTGCCTATGTAGAAATACTCAAAGATGTCAGTGTACTTTAAATCAATGACAGATTAAAGGTAAGCCCCACAGGTCAGACAGCAAAGTGCAAAATCAACACACTGATCCAAGCTAAAAGAAAAAGGTGCTGTGTGCTAGATCTCAAAGTACCTTTTGTTGTTAACTTCTTAACTTTATATGGCATTGTGTAAATTTCAGTATTTTTTTCATGATAGTAGATTTGCATTAGAAGAACATTACAACACTAGAAAACCCAAATCTTGAGATAAAAGCAAACTACTGGATTCAGTTCTAATATCTAGTTGCTAACTGAAAGCTTCCACTGTGTCTGCTTATCTTGAAATGAAGGGATTTTTCCTAAATTCTTTACTGCCACAGAGACTTCATATCTTGTTTTTGGACACAAATGAATCCAGCCTTCATGATGGCACAACTTCAGTCTTCATCAGGTAAAATTAACATCTGGCGACAGGTTTTAAAAATCACACCATAATGTAACTTTTGACCAGAAGGCACTGCAGTAATTAAAGCCTGATCTTTTGACTGCATTATAGCTTTAAATTTCCTATGGTACAGAGATATTTATTGAAGGCATAAAAAGTAAGGGTAAACATGCAGCATTTTGTCATTATTATTTAACTACTCTAGTCACTGAACCTGTCTGGTTCCATTTCTGTAAATACTACATTATATGACCTACCTTGACCAATACCTTTTACAAGCTGGAGTCATCCATTAAACTTGTGAAATGACTTTGCCAATACAGCTTGTACAAAAAGCCAATAAGTAAAAAAATGGTTCTCCCATGGTGTCTTAGCATTTCTTGCCATGATTAATATAAGCAATTGTTCCAGTTTGACTCTTCAAGGAACTGACAACTAAACAGAAATAATGATGCTAATTGAAGGCAAAGATAAACTTGTATTTTATGCTGTTTTCTGGAGCTTATATGCAAAATATGTTTAATATGTGCCAGATCTATTCTGTTACTAAAAGACATGGGAAGATGATGATGGGGATACAAATTTTAGTAAAAACTTAATAAAAATGCCAAATGTAGAATATTGTGGCATACTTTGTATGATACAGCAATAATGAATTTTCTTTGCCAAATATGATAAATAATGGTAGCTTGGTCTTTTTTGTTGTCTAATCCATCAGCTGTGGCTCTACATATGAGAAGTAGCTCAGACTAATAAAAAACCCAGTGTGTCTTCAGAATTAGCTTAACTGTTATAATTGTCACTAATTATATATAACAAATCAATATGAATACAATAAACTTGATTGTCTAAAATTGCCCAAGCAATTTTATTTTGTGTTACTGTCCATTTTGAAAAATCTCCCATTATTCTTTCACACCCTTAAAACTTTTTGAAAAGAGACATTTCATTAGTATTCAGTTGATAGAGTGTTTGTAGGATGCTGTTGGCCAGCACCTAACTTCATTTAGACCTGTTGTTAGAAAAAGATTGGTTCTTTTTAAAAAATTGAACATCATGGAAGAGAAAAACAGTCTAATAATTAGAACAGTCTGTAAAAGTCATGCCTTCTAACACCAAACATTCTATGATTCTATGATCACAGCTATTCTCTGCTAAAAATGGTCTTTCTACTATGAAATAAAAACTAATCTGTCCTAATCTAGAATTAATTTGTGCAATTTTTCCATTATTTATAATTTTATGTGTCATCAACTGCTCACCAGATCAACAAGACTTATTTCTGAGACTAATTAGAATGTGAGAGCTTTTGTATTCATCAGACTTTTCAATGAGGTTATTAATACTTATATCTCATTACATCTGTTAAATTATAATTTAATTTTTAGTTACTAGACACACTGTGTATGTTGTGTATCTGTATATGTACAGGCTGATTATTGGGATTGTTTTTGTCACAGAGGCCAAGAATAATTCATTTTAGATAAGTAAACAGTTATTGTGTCTTTCTTTTCAGTAAAATGAATACATAGACATTCTGATCATTTTGCTATTGATAAGAGAACTCTTTAATTGCTATTCCCTAAATTTTTATGTTTCAGAATCCAATTCAAAACCTGTTGAAGTCAATGGCAAAACTCCCACTGATTTCAAAGGCATGTAGCAGGTCCTTAAAAAGTATTATTACTATGTCTCTTTATTTCTTAAGAATGCATAGCTGCTTCAAGTGAAATACTCTCAGAGGATGCAGAATTTGGTTTTGATGAAGAGAAATTAATTATGACCTTTTTTTACCCAAATATAAAACTCCATTCAGCGAGGCTGGAACAAGGATAAAGAACCCATCAGGAAAGATGGAGAATGCTTTGACCATGACCCAGCAAGGCAGTCACACAAGTGTTTACCTTAAAACATCCGAATACTCCTATTTGAGCCAATGGACAACTTCAGTTGACATGTCTGACTGTTTTCTACCTGGGTTGTTGCGGCGGACCAGGCTTCGCTGCTGACCTGGCACCTCTCTTCTCCATTTCTCTGTTGTAGTTTGGTTCAGGACAGTTCCCTCGCGGACGGGCAGCCCATTGGCTCCCAGTTTCCCTTCCCCGTGGACCTTCACACCACTGGGCAGATGCCCTGCCACTCCACCCCTGTTCTGCCCCGTTTCCCCTAGCGATTGGACCCTGCCGTGCTCCCTGCCCCTTGCTTCCCTTGCTTAAAATCCCTATACCGTCTGTTGTTCTCATTTTCTTTCCGTTCTTTCCATTCTGTCAGTACCTCCTGTTTTGAGAAATAAACCTTGGAATACCAAATGGAAAAACCCCTCCCTGCCTCTTTGTTCTTGCTGCTGCGTTTACCCACGCTGTTTGAAGCTGCACCAGAACACTGGTGCCAGCGCTCGAGTCTGCCAGCGACTCGCCTTCAAGAGAGAACTTGGAAAAGTAGTCTTCGGGACTCTTTAACTAAGGTCACGCAGCGGGCTTCTGCACCCTCTTCGCACACTCCCTAGCTGTGGCACTGGGTGGATGAAGACAGTAAGAATTTCATAGTGGGTTCATGGTTACAGTCATGACTAGGGCCAATTTCTGCTAACAGTTACATGCTAATTTCTAAATAATAGTTTAGAAATTCTACATTTTTACTGCCTAAACCTGAAGATTTAGCCTGACATTTAACTTCTTACAACACTGTGTTGAGATACTGAAAAACAAAAATTATATGTTCTGAAACTGAAGAGGTGACTTTAGATGAGATTTGTTTTCACTAACATAAGCCTTCTAGCATCTAGTCTAAGTTAGTAATGAAAGACAGACTCTATTAGGGGAATTCATATCACCTATAATTATTTTACTTTTGAATGGAATGAATTATCCTTTCAGATTTCCTAATTATTTTCAAATGTTACAAAACATTATAGAGAAGTAGCTCAGTATGGTGTCACAATTTTTTTCTCTGAAATTTGTGTAAATGATGTAGCTGAACATAAATTTATACCTTTAACAGAGGTTCCACAAGCTCAGCTGATCTGCAGTGAACTAAAAATACATTAAGCAATAATACATTAAGCAACTTCTATGGGTATTTAATGAATCCCATTCATCTTTATTTATATGCATATAACCCCGAATGACTATTCAATTAAGTGCCTTCGTTTGCATTACATGTACAGAATTCCTCTGTCTTCTGCTCACTAAACCCAAATATTGATGTATTCACAAATATCCAATGAATCTATGTGCAAGCCTGGTATGTTGCTCATTTTAAAATTGATATTATTTTAAGAACATGAAGCTAGATAATAAATCAGTTCTTCAACTGCAGGGGAAAATGAGTTGAAGTTGCTGGTTATAGGCCTGTGATACAGAAATGTCCAAGAATGAACATAGCCTTAAGGCAGACAAAGTCTCATATTGAAATTAGTGTCACAAGAAAGCATGACGAACCAAAACAATAAATAAGATAAATTTGAATAAAAATTCACCAATTGTAAATTGTAGGTAAGTTTCTTGATAAATAATGAAATCATGCCATCATAATGCCTCTATTCAAAATGTTTAGCTCACACTACATCCCAGATATCAAACTCAAATTGTAAATATTTGTAGTAATTTAATTAAAATGTCATGAATTACTAAAGTTTCCTTATATAAACAGTTCCCTTGGTTTTAACATAGGTCATGTAGCTGTTTTCAAGGTTATGATTTCTTACTCTGGTTTTTATTGTTGATGAAATTATCAGCTGTGAGTCAGCTGTTCTGCTTGTGTCCCCTCCCACCCCTTGCCTGCTCATAGCCTACTCTGGTGTAACAAAGTGAGAAAGAAGAAAGAGACTGATGCCGTGCAAGCACTGTTCAGTCACAGATAGAATGTTGCTCTGTTGTCAACACCGTTTCAGTCACACATGAAAAACACTGTATGGGCTGCTATGGAGAAAATTAGCTCCTTCCCAACCAGACCCAGAATAGTGTGTACTTAAAATAAAGTTGCTTTTCTCAGGTAGATGTCCTGTTTTATCTCTTGGTAGGTCTTATAAAAAAAAAAGAAGTTTACAAGGTGAGATTATCTAATCTCCTAGGGAATTTCTAAAACTGCAAGGTAGTAGGTTAGCTGTCTGAGAAGACAAACTCATAGAATTGTAGAGTCATGGAATGGTTTGTGTTGGAAGAGACCATAAAGATCATCTGGTTCCAACTGCTTTGCCATAGGCGGAGACATCTTCCACCAGACTAAGTTTTTCAGACCTCCAGGGATGGAAAGACCACAACCATAATCAAGATTTAAAACAGTACAGAAATGAGAAATTGAGTAAAAGGAAGGGCTATTAACAAGAAATATAAAAATATAACAGTGAAAATATTTTAATTAGAGCAACTGTGACCAGAAAAGAAATATTTTGATCAGGGCACTGTCTTGTAAGTAATCTTGTACAATGCTCTGTAAGCAATGTCAGCTCAAGTTAGACTGTCTCCTAGGCAGTTTACTCCAAAGTAAAATGTTGCCTTATGGTGAATGCAAAGTACAGTCACAAATAATTAATCTGGTAGTACTGCAATTAGTGTTTGGATCAAATAACTTCCAGTTACACTTTTAAACCATAATATGCTCTAAGTGATTACAGTGTTTTTTTAGATTATAATTTTATGAAAAGCAAAATGAAATTAACAAGCAGAGTAAAAGTCACACCCAATGTAACAAGCAGAAGGCAGTGAGGTTCCAGCCCTCAACCCTTGACTGTGTTTAATGCTAATTAAACCTTCCTGATCCAAAGTTGCTTATTTATTTATAGTGTCTAGGAACTCCAAAACTCTCCTAGCATTTACTAGGAATAAAAATTCTGCAATCCTGTAATTTCTCTAAACAATTTCTGCCTTTGCCAGCTGCATGACAAAATTAAACTTGCCAGTTATAATTCTGCAATTGACTCAGTGGTACTTGCTTAGGTGAATGTCAGTTTGGGTGATTTCTTTTTAGGAGAAGGTTGATGGCTTCTTCAGTATTTTAGTATGGTGACAAAATATAAATTGACAGGAATAATGAAGTTATTGGAGTCTTTCACTTTCTTTAGTTGTGGAATAAATGTGATCCTGCTAATCCCATTAAAGTATAGTCTCATTTAATCTTACCAAACTGCTCTGTTAGAGAGCTTCTCTGTATGTTTTTCTGGCACAGAAATAAAAATTTTGGTCGATGTAAGCTATGTATTTTTTCAATTAATTGACAGGAAGGTATCCTTTTACCTGCAAGAAAATACAGCTCTTTTAACCTTCATATGGGAAAAAATATACAGTCTCTCTATCAGTCAAACTAACAAGGCAGACAAGGAGTGAGGAACCTTGTTGAGTCTGTCTGCATGGGGTTTTGCAGACACCCACCTGAATGTAAGCCTCATTTCTCATTCACTTGAACCTGAGTGAATGGTATTACTGTTGCTGAGCCTGAAACAATATGCTCAAATGCAGGGTATTACCTCAATGTTACATTATACAGAGCTATCTCACATTTGTCTGAAAACAGTGCAGATAGCTTAAGACTTTGAGGATTAAGATCTCATATTGTTGCTTAGAGCCTTGATTAATTGCAGATATTTCCCCCTAAATATGAGTTATTCCTTAGTTGTGTGCAGCCCTATGGAAAAACTTGTATCCCATTCTTAAAGAGAATATTTCCCAGTACAGATTACATAGTGATAGAAAGATTGGCTTATAATAACTTCTCGAAGAGAATTCAGTTTATAAAACTAGATTTATTTTTAAATTGTTATTAACATACTGTTTTTTATCTTTCAATATCATTCAACAGACACGGGAAAAAAACCCACCAAAAACATTAAAGAAAACTGGCAAAAAATGTCTTCTGGCCAGGATAGCTTCTTTTTTAATGGTAGAACTTTTTAATCATTTAAAGATAAACCAGGTCGTGAAAATTGTGTGACTCATATTTAGAGCTATTTAGAAAAACTTACAAAGAATTGTAATATTTGTCCAGATGGTGGTTTTGTCTGTGACTGTGTGTAAAGATCTCCTGTCTTTTCTGGGTTGTATTCTACAATGTTTATGAACAAACAACTTGATTTCTCAGATAGAGTAGGTGTAACATGAAATCCAAGTTAGCGGATCATAAACTCTGTGAAGCAACTGTGGTGCAAAGTTGCTGTCTTTCTTTTTCTTTTCCCCAAAGAGAAGGTAATTAAAAGGACCTTTCTTGTTTTACAGTGCATCTTTTTTTTAATTATTATTATGCCATGAAATTGAACAAGTATTGTTCAATAGCTGGCTTTGGCTTTGTTTTATTTTGCAAATTTTTCCAAAAAGGCTTGATTTTGAATTATCCTCTGAGTCACCTTAGATCAGCTTCCTTTCTCCATCAACTCAGACTGGCAGTGTGTTTCCCTTCTTGAGAAAATAACATTTGTAGGAAGAGAAGTATCACTTATTCTGTGAGACATTTTTGGAGAGATTTAACACAGATTCTGAAGAACAGAATGCACTAACTAGCAGAGGGTACAAGAAACTTCTTCATTCCAGTCCATCCTTCTGACAATTTTATGGTTTAGGGTCTACCAGTTGTAACTACTGGAAGATAATGTTGCCTTAGGTTTTAACCCTTATATATTTCAAATCCTGCATTGTCTGGCATGTA
>VZRZ01003843.1:250802-272997 GCA_013398175.1 Climacteris rufus | reverse complement strand
GTCCATTTTGGGTGATGCCACAAGGAGGGGGCTTTGTCTGCCCTAAATGTAACTTTGAAGGTCCTTTGAATAAATACCCACCTTTTATTCCCTTACTGCTGCCTGGCGTCAGTTTTTTTTGGGCTAGCCTTTTAGGCAACAATAAGACAGGGGGTTTTCAGGTGCCATTTTCAGGGGTTACTCCTCAGGTAGGACAGGGTTGTACAGAACTTAAGAGGTGCACCTAATGTGACTACCTTGGAGTTTCCATGGATGCATGTCTTTTACACAAGTAAAAGTAGAAAGGCTGATTCTCATCCAAGCTGCTGCTAATATTTCAGAACATCTAATTTTATAGTGCATCAAGACCCAGCAAATTTAGCAACCTGCACTATCATTGTACTTCTGTGCAGCTTCACTGCAGAAGAGACCTAGTTTTGACTTCCTGTTATCAGCCCTGAAGGGCTGGCAAGAGATCAATATCATTGTAAACTGAAGTTCTTTGTGCATACTCAGAAACAATCAACTCTGATGTTGCTTATGATCTTCCCAGGTCAGTATCTTTAGATACGCATTTAATGAAGGAAAGTTACAGGAATACTGCTTAAGGACAGAAAGATATGATCAGTATCCTGCCACTGATAGGTCTCAGAAAGGACTAAGCAAAACCTAAAGATAGGCCTTCCTCTGAACAGTAGCCTGAATTTTATGTTCTAGTTGCAAGACCTAGGTAATCTGATTTTTGTAAATTATTTTATATGAGGTTTTCATATCATCTAATAATAATTGTTTGAGGCTCAAAGGCTATGAAGGTGAGAGTAGTGACAAACTGTTATTCCTGTTTTCTCATTAGGAAAACGGTTTTAGGACTGATTTTTCATATTAACACTACGATAATAGTCAAACCTTGGTCTTCTAATTCCTTCTGCTGTGTTTAATCCATTAAGATATTATTGCTCAAATTGGGAAGGACTGAAGGGGAAGATGACAGAGAAAAATAGTACATTTCCCAACATACGACCTGCACATTTCTGTAATGTATGTTTTTCAAAGTCAAAGGCAGCCTTTAAGGATCCTACTACAATGTTACACTACCTTCCAGCAAGTTTTCTATGCAGAGTGGCTGGATTATTTGATGGTCTCCCATGATCCTGAGAATTAATTAATACTTGATTGGCTCTTTGAAGGAATAAAATATGTACTCCTTCCATAGTTAGTGCTGTAACTACATTTATTTTAAAAACGTTATGGATTTCTGTGTCCCTTTCTACTTATACATAAATGCCAAATGTTCTGGGTGCACAAAGTGGCACCGATATGGGGATACAAGTAACCTTGTTTCAGTGACTTTAATTGTTCATTCCTATTCCCTAGCAATGCTGGGGATTTGGTAAGTACATTAAATTGGAACTGTTTGTCACTGGAACACTGTAGTATAAAAGTCACCATTAAAGGAATTTTCAGTAAAGTGGTTGATATAATTTTGTACTTAAATCATGCATCTGGGCTTGATTATGGTAGGTCACTAGAAGAGCAGCAATCAATATCCTGGTGTTTTACTGCTCACAGGCCCCTAAATGCAGCCAACCTTAAAATAGCAATTTTGTATTTGTAAGGAGGTTTGTTTTCAGCTCTAAGTCTCAATTTTCTGTGTCATCATTTAGTAGAAAAGGATTCCAGGAAAAGATTCTTTTGAGCTGACTGTCTTTAATAGTGGAAGACACTCCTGCAGGAAATGAGGTGTATCCCTCACTGCCTGATACCATAAATGCATTAAAGAGACTTATGCTAAGACCTTTTCTCCTTGCTTTAGTTTTTACTAATGAGACTGTTACATCATTCACTATCATGTTGTACAATGCCTTTGTTTCCATTTCTGTGTCTTCTTATCTCACTTCCAGCCTGCTGAAATTCCTGTGGTAATTAGTATTAAAGGTCAGCTTCTTTGATGGTAAGGATCACACTTTTTCCCATGCGTGTATACAGTGTTTAGCATAATGGAATCTATTTAAAAAGAAACAGATGCACAAAGGTAATACAGCAACAAAAGTAGTAATAGCCTATTGGGTTTCTACTAAGCTACATTCTCAGTAAGATCTTTGAATGTGTAGAAGATGAATTTTTGTTCCTCTTTCTGCAGATGTCCTTAGAAGAGTAATAACTGCTTTCCTTTTACGCAACAGTTGAGGAGAACATATTTTTCTTTTTCTGTTTGCTTTTAGACTACTGATAGAGTACAGAATTTTCAGAAATTATTATGATAGTGGATGAACCATAGAATCACTGAGATTTTAAAAGACCTCCAAGACCATTGAGTCCTGTCTTTATCTGAACAATACCACATCAACTAAGCCATAGAACTATGTGCCATCCTCAGTTGTCTCTTGAATACCTCTAGGGCTGGTGAGTCTACCACCTTCCTGGGCAGCCCATTGCAAAGCCTGACCACATTTTCACTGAAGAAATTCTTCCTGATGTCCAGCCTGAACCTCCCCTGGTGCAGCTTGAGACCATTGCCTTTTATCCTGTCACTGGTTGCCTGGGAGAAGAGACTGACCCCTACCTGGCCCCAGCCTCCTTTCAGGCATTTGTAGAGAGTGATAAGGTCTCTCCTGAGCCTCCCTTTCTCCAGACTGAATGACGACAACTCCCTCAGCCACTTCACATATGATTCACTCTCCAGACTCTTCACGAACTTCATTATCCTTCTCTGGACACATTCCAATACCTCTGTGTCTTTCCCATAATGAGGGGCCAAAACTGGACACAGCATTTGAGGTGTGGCCTCACCAGTGACAGGTACAGAGTTAGAATTGCCACACCCACACTAAATTAAATCTGATTTAGACCAAAAATATGGATCTTCCCATCATTGTACATGAAAGTGGGAAAGTACATATGTAAGAATTACAAAACCTTACTGTTTATTAGTTGGAAAACTTCACAGTATAATCTATGTTCCCTTTGGTAGTACATGACTTACTTTTAAAAGTAAGTACTTTTAACTTTCACAGAAAGAGAAACGATTTAAAAGTCATTGCTTGTAGTTTATTAAAAATGGCTTTTATTAACCCCAGAGAATACTTTGGTATTTATTCACAGAGCTATATTTCCAGTTAATATTTAGTTGGTAGTCAGTAATGTAGCAATAAGATGCATTAGTTTTTCAAGTAAAAGAACAGAATACTCAGATTCTCCAGCAAAGCTATAATGCATCTTTATTTTCTGAGAAGGAAACTTAAAGGTATCAGATAGGGTTGTACAAAGGATAGTAATTAAGACTTACTAAATCTCTCCCCTTAACCTATTAAAGATTTGCAGCAGAATACAAGCTAGTTGTTTTAAGTGAGAGAAAGCAATTACTGCTTTTTCATGGGTGCAGTTTCAAGGCTGAATCTTAAGGCTTTCTTTATTGCATTCCCAGTAAAACAAGATGAAATTAGTGCAAATATACTGTTTGACATTTTGGTGTCCTGTGGCAAACTATGATCTCCAAGTTCAGACCTGCCATCACTTCTGTCATGGAATGGATACTGAAGCAATGGATTCCAGCTCTGAAAGAGAGCACTCTGAGAGCAGATGCACTTCTGCACTACTGTGGTATCATGTTTGGTGTAATTTTGAAGCTTGAAGCTTTTTGGAAGGTCCTTTATAGTATATTAGTGTTCAGAAGGGTTTTTCTGGTTATGTTATCAATTACATTAGAAAAAACTTGCAGGCCTGAAATATCTATTCACATGCGTGTGCCCAGCATTGATTCTATTAAGTTTAAGCATCAGAAAGAAAAATGTCATATTAGTTCAGATGTTCTGCAATGGGAAAAATGTGCTTAACTGCACCGTGTAGAAGACATCTTTGTGCAGAGTTCACTTTTCTGTCCTCCTTTTTCCACATTAAATTTTCCTTCCATAAAAATATTGATTTGGAAATCTCATTTAGTTATAAGGTAGTTTTGTTTTTTAAGGGATGATTTTTGTAGAAAGCAGACTACCAGTTAGTTCTTAAAAGGACACTGAAACTTTTTAGCTTGTGCCCTCATTGCAATTACTATAATTGTTTTTAATTGTGTACAGCAAATCTAGTAGCTGCATTTATTTCTGCTTCCTTCATATGAGACAAGTTTTGGGTTGTCTGTTAAATCATATGGCCAGTGGCCAGGTATGACTACATTAAAAGGGTAAAGGAGGGGGAAATGCACCAAGAAAACATTTCTATCACCATGGCAGATGTGATGCTTCCTGAATGATGAAAAATTACTGTAAAATATAATACCAGTTAAAAGCTCCAAATTGATTTAAAATCAAAGCTGCCTTGATTTACACCGTGGGTAAACACAGGGCTTGAGAAGGTTTCCAATAAGATTGTCAGATATTGAATATTTTAATTTTAAACTAAACATCTCAAGTACAAAAGCCCTTGGTAGAAAATACAGAAATGTGTTTGTCTAAGCAGAAAAATCAGTTTGTCAATGAGGTGAGAAATGAAGATTGTCAGGAAACATAAACTTGACAACTGCTCTCAACCTGTCTTGTTAATGACAGCCAAAAAACACTGTATGGACTCAGCTGACTGAAATAAGAGGAAAGTATATCCATGAGAAAGTCAAGAGGTACCCTGAGCCTAACATGAATCATAGCCTAATTGGGAAGATGATTATTCTCTTTGGCTGCAAAAACATCTATATGTTGACAGATTACTTACATGTCTTTTGAATTATCTGATAAGAGAAACTTTGCTTGAAACAAAAAATATTCATTTCTTACTGCACCCAAAAGTAACTATTTTATGTTAATACATATTGTCTACTGATTTTCTGCTTTAAATCCACCTCCTACGTAGCGCGTATTCTCAGGGTAACATTGTGTTTTAAGATGAGTTTGTACGTTGTGAAGAGGAACTTTCTGTATACCTCTTGGAGTACTTCTGGAAGTTATTACATGGATGCCTACGTTTAATTTTGCCAAAATTCTCTCCTTGATTTAATTATTCTGCTGCATAAATTCCTAATTAAGATTATCTTGTGAAGGGAAAAAAGGATTTGAATATAAATTGGAAATACATGTATGAAATTGGAATTTATATGTGTACAGCAGTACATTTTTCCCTGTCCTGAGAAAATGATGAATCAAACTTAGTGGCCATGTTTGCAAATCTCAAATAGTTAGCTTCACCAGCTAACTGAAACAAAAGCTCTAGAGGGTAAAATGCAAGTGATTTGATGAACTGAAGGATAAAAATTAGCTCTATCGTGTATGAATAGTGTTTAGCATGGAGAGTTCAAAGAAAATCATTGAACATTCCATATTTGGGCTATCACATAGAAAAGATTCAACACAGGATTGAGGACTCTATAATGCTAGGTATGGTATGACATGGTATGACATGGTATGACATGGAGAAGTGAAAAATGTATCCGTGATTTTCTAAGAAACCTTATCCACCTGAGGAATTGCATTACTGTTACAAAGTGCAATGTTAAAGAACCATTACAAAACTGAAAAGTTAAGTGTTAGGAAAAGTATAAATCTATTAAGAACTGTGGAGCTAGAGAAAGTAACTTTGAAATGGTTTTTATTGTTGTCTTAAAACTGAAACTAAGTGGAGGTGACTGCCTATGCAATATCATTTGAAATATAGGCTTGATCTTGCTCGTATGGACAGTATCAGATCATGCCAGTGTACTGCTTTGAGTCTTTCAGCCTATTTCTCCTTAAAAGTCATCAAAATAGTGTAGGTAAGACTGCTGATCTTACTTACAAATATTTGTGGTATTTTTATGGTAATTACTTTATTCCCATAGACAAACTCTTCACTGACAATTGATAAAGAAACATACAATATTAAAATGGAGGACTTGTTTTCTAATTTTTTTAAAAACTTCTTTTGAGTAGGGGTGTTAGAAGAACAGGGTTTTAGTAGCTTGGCAAGGGGGAAATCAGAGATTTCATTTTGTTTACAGTTTCTGTTAATAGTAATAGATCTTATTTAGGTTAATTTTAATTAACGGTACTTGGGTCAAGTTAAAGTCAGTCTCGTCAGCTTCTAGTGCAACTGCTGGAGAAAGATAAGGGCTATCAGATGACAGGTCATGTTACCAGAACCATTGCTGTAAATAGTTACACCCATTCTGCCAGTGTGCTTATTTCTCTGTATTGGCAAAGATAGCTGGTTGGAGCAAGATACCTAACTCTTACAAGACAAGCTGAGTGAGGCATCATGTATCATGTAATACATGGTGAATGAGAGTGACTTAGGCTGTATTCTGACTGCATATGAGAGGTGACTGACACAGTTGCTGTGACAACACAGCATGTAAATAGAGATTTGAGAAACATAGAATTACTACTGGACTTCCACATCTGGACTCGTTGTAGCAAAGTAGCTGTGATCTCTAACACAGAACCTTCAACTAGGCAGTTTGTAACTATTTTTTATGACTAGGTTACACATGGAAGGTATCAGTGCTCTGAATTCCTGATAATTATCCTAAACAGAAAAGCTATGGCAAATACATAATAGGGAGCCAGAACACCACCTTTACTATGGTGAGAGTGAGTTGCTAGTACCTTAGAGTCTGATGATTCTATGATTTGTTCAGGTGCTTCTTTGTCAGTATAAAATACAATATGAAAAGTGAAAAAGGCGTTCAGAACAAGACAAAGAGAGGAGTCTGATAGGATTGTTTTACAATAAAATATTAACAAGATTTCTAATCTTGGCACATTGCTGACTCACTGTGATGCAGGTCTAGTCATTTGAATTTCTTCTTACTGAAAAGCCAAACAGAAAGCAAATGCAAATATTCATATTTCATATGTATCTAAGGACTTCCCTACTCCATGCATACAGCAGTACATAATTTACAGCAGGGTTGAAGAAAATATATTGGTATTACAAGGAATGCTTTAAATCTACAGATATTTCTGTTGGCTTCAGAATGTGAGGGTTTTGGGTCTTTGTTTTTCTTCCACAAAATAAAAATTATTATTCTGGTATTATCTCTTAGTTCTCTGTTTGCTGACACTGGTTTTTTTCTTCTCTATATCTTCAGCCTATTTCAGTAGTATATTACCATACTTGCATTATTATCAGGAACCAGAGAGCACCGCTTAGAACCAGTTAGAGGCATTGATAAAAGATGGGGATTTTTGCTTTAATAAAGAAATACTTATTTAAGAGCAGTAACCTTGTAATATTAGTGAAGACTTTCAAAAGAATTATTTTCACTCATGCTCAAGCCTCATTCTGTTGAACATATACAGCTTGTAACTCCAAAACGTTCTCAATGGCCAAAGTTTTGCTTTTCAAGCCCACACCTTTCACATGCCTCTTAATGATTCATTTGTTCCTATGTTGTCTGTTTTGGTAATGGACCTGCTGTCTGATTCAGCATGGTAGGTCTTTGCTGCTAAATCATTCCACATGTGATCGTTGACTTGTTATACTTCATGTCCTATGCTGTATCTTCTTCTCTCACCTAGGATTTCTCCGTAGTTTTGCATCTTTCTTGCATAATTTCCTGCTGTGAGGGTCTACTAGGCTCTGGCTTGGGCAGTGTTTTGGTGACTGTTTTGTTACACAGCTGTGATCAATTGGAATTCTCATATGAAGGAAACTGGCCTCTGTCAAATGCCTGGGTTATGAGCACCTGCTGAAGAGTGGAAGCATCACAACTGAATTTGCAAGAAGTGAATAGGATATTCATTTTCATATGACAATTTTTTTGAAAATAATGTAAATTAAAATTAAGAGATAGAAAAATATACATGTGAGGAGCTGTGTTCTTTTTTATTATTTTGAAATTAATGTGATGGTTTATTTCATTTATTATTTTGGATTTTTAAGAAAGACCTGACCTTGCAAGTTGCCTATAGCAGCAAATTCCTGGCCTCACGTGGAGACACATTAACATCAGCAGAAGTCTACCCACATGATCTGCTGCAGAAAGGCTCACCATCATGAAATCTTCAAGCCAAGATTTTTGATTTTTACTTTCTTTAATAAACAACCAAGCATATAAATTGTTCAGAATAAATAATGTCAATAACTGTAGACTATTTCTATGAACAAATCCTGCATTTCTGTTTCTAAAAATGTCATATCTGGCACAATGTTGTAGGTAGTAAAGATTTGATTGAACATATTAAGCTGAGCAGACCATGCTTGGAGGGAATAGATTGTATTTATATACCGTTCTCCACTTTGTCTAGCATTGTCTCTTATTATATATTAAACAAGCATTCTCTTTCCCTCCTTATCTTTTTACTATCACACAGATGGTTAAAATAAATCTCAAATGTTCCTCTATTACATCTCATTTACATCCATGCTTGACGGATTTCTCACTGTTTCCAGAACTGGCAATGTAAAGAAAATTACATGAGTCATAAGAAACTGGGAGAGAAGATAAAGGCAAAATTATAAAGAAAACAAAAAGGAGAAAAAGTAGGGAGGGGTAACTGGGGTTTTGGTTAAAGATATTAAAAGATCTATAAAAGTTCAAAATTCATCCAAACAAGATGCAATAGAGAAGGTGAACTAAAACCACCAAGGTGGTAATTTCTTGTTGTTTGTATGTTTATCTGTACACAGAACTGAAAGCTAAATAAATCCTCAGTAAGCAGAGATTAATGTCTGCTCTTTGGTGGCAGGTGTCTGCTCTGTCGTGGCAGGTGTCTATGCCACTCTGGTCAGAAAAGACATGGCTGCACACTTGCAAATATTTGCCTGTGCTGGCATACAGCAGGCTGCAGGAATACCAACAAAATGGTTTGTGCACATGTGGGATTAATGTAAACTATTAATGGAGCAATGAAAATCGATGCAGATTTTCAGAAATATATTTCACCATCTTTTCCTCATACAGAGTTTAAAAAAAACTTCCTAAAAGTAAAAGCTGTCCAAAGTGGATCAATACTGTGAAGACAACATAAAATTACATCTTTACCAGAATGATCATGCATTTAATGCTCTTTTCAGCTGGCAAAAATTATTTCATATTTCTGTCTTGGGAGTTGCTCTGGTTTGTGGAAACTTTATTAAAAGCAATCATAACATAATCTACAGCCAAAAATATCTCTCATCTCTTATTCTATGGTAAGTATCTTGCAAGTGCAATGCCAACAACCTCAGAGGAATTTGAGTTGCATCTAGTCTCAAACTAAGGTAAGATTTGCCATATCAGAACAAATCAAAAGCCTTGTATCTTGCCTCTGATGGGGACTGAGAGCAGATACCTTGCAAAGAATGAACACAGAACATATAAAAATTGTGTCTTGGGGCTTTACTGAACACTAGAAATGCTGCATTGTTTTTCCACAAGTTAATCTGTGATTACTGTACAACTTGGTTACTATCGTTGAGATGGAGTCTGATTCAAATTATGTTGGGAGATTTCCTGATCAACCCCAACTTAATTGGTAGGGTAGAAGAAACTAGAGCACTAAGCAGTTTTGTATATTGGTCTGTAAAAAACAAAAAGCGTGGAGTTGTATTTTTCCCGGATAGCATGATCTGGGAAAAACTTACCTCCATTTAGTCTTCTGAACAATGTTAATTTGTCAGTATTCTTCTTTGCACAGATCTGTTAGTCATTTAAGTTTACCTGAACCTTATTAGCAACAGAATATCACACTAAGTACTGTGATTAACATATAGGAAGAAAACTGTTTTGATGTTCCTCAGGTCCATTTAATTTCTATTTATTCAAAGTCAATTATACTTCTCTTCAAATCTATAATTTCAGTATTTCATACATTTTTCTTTTTCGCTGAGAGAGCTAAACATTTTCATGAAAATGAGCCCCAAGCCATTTCTCTCTGGGGACCATTGGCAATTTAAAGAAGTAATTTGTCTCTTTAACCTCATCCTGTGAAATCTGATACAAAGAGCTGTGGAATCCTTAACTAGAACTCCAGGGAACTGGATGTTATCCAAACAAGTGTTAATCTAGACCACATCAATATTTTTTCTATCAAAAACTTTCTGCAAATAATATATCAAGGGACTATATCTAGGTTTTGGGGTGTCATTGTATTTTAATTATTTTGTTATTATTACATTTTAATAGCTTACTTACTTGCCATAAATGGAAAAAAATAGTAGCAGAATACAGAGATATAAGCAGATCTGATCTTTTAAAGTATAGGCCTAAAAAATCATCTACTGTAGTGAATCATCTTTATTAATGGCTGCATCATTTGTCTGCTTCCTTTGCAAATCAGATGAATCCTACTGAGACTGCCAAATGCGAATGTTAAATTGCATTCTTTCTTCTCCATATGTGTCCAGCACTGATGTTGCTGCATAGGATCCTTGATCAGTAGGGATGACTATCTGTAGATAAACCATGCTGCTGAAGTGTGAAAAATATGTAGTGCAATTTTTCTAGGATTATTCCCAGAAAGATATCACTTCTGACCTTGACCATGGAAATCCTAATTGGTTGAGTTTACAGTGTTGTTGACTTGTTTGCAGCCATTTCAATTAAAAAAATATCGAGTAAAACCAAGCAAAATTTACAAAACCAGACTCTTCTACTTTTTGCAGTGTCATGACATAGGAGAAAGAAAGTACATGTTCCATTATGTTCTGAAGTTACTAGAGTGACTAGAACTTTGGTTTCAGCAGTATTTCATTAATAAGACACCACAGAGTTCAGCGATGCAAATGATAGAACATTTTATTTTTAGCCTTAAAATATTGTAGTCATAAAACCTGTCATAATTAATTCCAAAGCTGAATCATAGATTGCAAAGAGAAAAAAGACTTTAGAAGAATGGGATCTTCTGGTCCTTTCTTGATGCCTATTGTGGGAACAGCATCTGTGAGGATAGTTTTGCATTTTTTTTCCTCAAGAATGACAGGTTTTCCTATCATTCTCTGGTCTGTTGTTTCCTCTTGATTTCTAAGTATCATGTCCCACATAAAAATGAATTTGGCCCCAAGGTGACAAAGTGAACTTGGACCAAATTGTATGAACATTTGACCCAGGACTGGAACTGTCCCTGAAATTTTTGCTGACCTCTAACTGGAACCAAACAGGAATATTTTCAGTCACAGATGAAGGTAGAACTGAAGAGATATTGTTAAGTATCAATTGACTTCTTGTTCAGTATTTCTCAAGTTTGCTTAAGTGAACAGAGTTTATACAAGATCAGTAAATAACAAAGTTATGGTCAAGGCTGTAAAAGAAGTTACTAGGAAATCACATGTTGTGTGTTCATGTCACGTGTTGTGGGTTCATAACACATCATCAACGACACAGTGTTTACAGGTTTTTTTCAGCAAAGGAACATGGAGGCAGTTTGATATCAAGCAGGTAAGTTGCTTCATGCCCATGGTAGTGCTGGGTCATGGCCTAGCACAGCTAGCTGTATTGTGAGATGACATCCTCTGGAGACACCACTCTGAGCACTGCTGTGGAACAGCTGACAGCACTAGCTCACAATGTAGCTCACATGAAAGCTATGTCATTCAGTTGCCTGTTTCCTCAGGCACCATTCCCTCAGCTTCTTGATAGTAATGTGAAAAAGCTAGGGAAATGCCACTCTGGAATGAAAACCATTAAGGCATTTTGCTTTCTAAAGTTTTTGTATTGTAGGAATATTTTGTTTCCTTCTCCTATGATAAATTCAATATCTAAAAGTATGGTCATTGACTGTTGGATGCTGTCTTATGTAAAGCAATCCATCCCCTCAAACTTTAGTGTGGTAAACTGAGGACATTTCTTAGGAAGGGGAACTGTCATCTTCCTTTAAAGAGAGATCTTTATTACCTGTTTTTCCTAAGTAACCTGACATCATTAGATCATTTTGTTACTACTCTGAGTGGAGGAGAAAGAAAATTGCTTTCTTAGCAAAGTTCTGTATGAGACAAGGGCACACTGATAAAATCCATGGTTGGGTGGAAAGGATAATGTTGACTGTGGTAGGAGCTTTTTAATTTTAAAAACAGCTCTATGGATGCTGTTGGTAACTGCTTTCCTGTGACTTATAGTAAAAGCAGAAATATCAATCACTTGACAGAATGACACCCTCTACTTTCATTTTCCTATTTTTTCAAAAGCATTTTGAGGTTGCAATACCTCAACAAATCAAAACAATCTTTGTGGTTGCCACTGCAATTTCGGGGAGGGACTACAGAAACCAAAGTTTTCTTACGCTGTTCTAATTTATACTGTCTGCACTGAAGAATTTATTTCAAAGAAATTTATGTCCAGAATAATTCCCATGTACTGCAGGTTACTATGAGTATGTGTAAACTAACGTGAACAAAGAAGATGTTTCACCAGTCCTGGTTTTATCAAAGATAAAATTCTGAAAATAATATAAGTAAAAGAATTTAAAGCAGAATTTCATGTTAGTGCAGTAAAAGATAATTTGAAAGTAGTTTTAATTTTCATAATATAATTTAAAACAACTGCTTTTTCAAGTTCATTTTTTTCTTGCCCACATTTTTCTGCTTGGCTTAAATTAAATTTTTGTCATTGAAATGTGAACAGTGATGCACTCGAGTTAATGAAACTTCTGGGTTACATATTTTTAATAACAGAGTACAAATAAATCCAATATTTTAGAGATTTTTCACTGCAGGATTTTGGTAAATCTGGAACCAAATTAGGAACAAAACCTTAGACTGAAAATTAACACTTGGTGAATAAATTTGAACCAGGCTTTTGTGATTATTGTAACTCAGCAAATTCTAATAAATACAGCATAAGACAAAGCCACCCTTCATTTTAAAACAGAGCACAACCTGAAGTACTGTATAGTTCCTGGGAAAAGGGGAGAGGACCTGATCTGACATGCAGGTCAGAATTGCAATCATCAAAAACATATAGCATAGGCAGAAAGTTGTTGATAGCTTTGATAAAACCCTTCATATAATCTTTGTGACAAGACGAATGGACTGTTCACCTGTGGGCAAATTGCATATTCATTATTTTATTATGGAACTGATACATGGATATTGCAGCAAGCACTAACCCTAGAAAACTTGAAAATATAATAAAAAGACAAATAAGGATTGTGGAAAATGAGCTAATCTCAAAAAAAGATAAAACAAAATGGGCAGATAGATCATTAAGGTGATTTCAAAAAAACAAGTCAAGAGCTGAGGAAAAGCCACACAGTGCTTTCCAAAAGACACTTGTCCTAGAATGAGGCAGAACTGAAGACCCAGTTCATCCCATCCTCAATGTATTTAAGCAATCTTCACTTACTCTAAGGGAGAAATTAAAAGAGTTATGACTACAAGAGTTATATTGCAATGTTCTTGGGTTTAGTCACTTTAAAAAAAGAGAAATAAAAAAGACAAGAGAAACCATTCACTAACATTTTAGTCAAGGCAATATACATGAATATATGAAAATATATTTGTCAGCCTCAAGGGGGGAAATATTATGAGATGTGGTTGATGTCAAACAATTTTTATGCTTGATTGATGAGCAATGTCTGATAGAGAACCCTAGACAAATTTACACATTTATAAACATTTATACTTCAGGGGTTTTCCCTAACCTGCCATTTGAGCTGTGTTCACTTTGTGTTATAGAAAAATCTAAGTAATTTTAGGGATAAAAGCATAACCACAATTTACATAAATTAACTTTTATTCCAGAGAGTAGTAGATGAGCATGACTAGAAAAATATGAGGAGTAGACTGAACCATAATTGTTTGGTTAAACTGTTATAGGTAGTATCCACAAAGCTAAAATAGTGTAGCTGGAACAGAAGACAAGATATTCAAGTGCATTGCTCTCACATGCCCTGCAATAACTTAGCAGGCAAGAAAAGGAAAAAAGTATTTGTCAGAAGGAAGATTCAAAAAATTACATTTGTGCTCAATCTAAGTCATGAACTATGGTTAAAGCACAGGTTTGCAATGATGTTCAGTTAGTATAAGGGCTAAAGTAAGTAACTAAAAATAAGGACTGAGAAACTGAGGTTGGTACTTTTGGAAACCCTATTCCCCATGCAGGAAAATGGTATGCATAAAAATTAGGTAGTCCACAGATACTTTAAAGAACGAGATTAGATTTTTTTTAATAGCACAAAAAATGTATTATACTTGATAGCATAAGCTAAATATCGGTATGGTCCTGTAGAGAAGGAAACTTCTGGAACAATGTGTGGTTATAAAAATATTCTTTCTTTAAATATGCTGAAATGCACCACACAGTAGTTACAGCTGCTGAAAGTAATCTGGAGCACGCCCTTTCCCAAGAATACAAATTTTATTTTTCTCTATAATTTATGATTTGTTATACGTATTTCCAGATATTTCCAGATATAAATTTCAGTGCACTTTGCTGATTGCAGCTGCTGACTGAAATATTTGTCAAATTTTAATAGAGTACAGGGCAGATCTAGGCAATCAATGTATTGATCTGATTTTTTAAAAGACTACTTCTAGGCAAAATGTAGACTGTAGTCTGTTAGCCAGAGTAGAAGTTCAAGAGGGCATGTAGGATTTTAAACCACAACAGAAAGAGCATATTTTCTGACTTTCTCTCAGCCAGGTAGGGAGCTTTCCAAGACAGATATTTCTTTACAAATATGATAGTGATTCAGAAAAATGTGATAGAAAATACATTACTTCTGCTTTGGACCTGAAAAATATGAGAGCAGAGTAACTTACACACCAGATGTACTTTAGTTCTGGCCTAGCTGGTAGTGATATCAGTCAGGAGGGTTTAATTCAGTGGGTGTGAGTTTAAAAGGCTTGGAGTGAAGACTAGTTTAATGGTGACAGTCAGAGACTGGAAAAAGGTTCACATTTGAGACAAGAACCACTAATGAACCAAAGTCATTAATTCTTTTTGTGTGGCTGAGTAGCATGTGAGTAGGAGACTGTAAGTTTTATATGAAATGTATGATTCAATGTACTAAAACCATGACTTATTTGAATGCAGTGCTTCCAGGCAGAAGCTGTTTCTTCCTCACAGTAAGCTAATCATTGGAGAATAGTTTAGTTAAGGACTAAGTCAGTCAATAGGTGAAGACAGCCAGATCGCTAATTCTACATTGTCAAAACAAATGATTTTAGCTTAGCAGTAGTTCTCGTGTTTCAAGGGAAAACACAGGGCAAAGCAACAGTGCAAGCCAGGCCAGAGGTCAATTGGATATATTTTGTTAGTCTACTAAGGGCTTGTTTCAATGCCTGGAAGACTGTTGCACATAAATGTAGGTGGAAAGGTATAACAAATTTTGCTTGGGGAAGGATGTCTATCACTAACTAGCTCAGTTTTGGAATAAAGATGCTGGAGTAAGGATATGAGAAGATCAAGGGCCCATAGGCAGCTGAAGTCTGAGTTGAATTCTCAGTGGAAAATGTCAATCAAATATCCTGAACACCATATTTGTTACAGAATTAGCTTCCACATACTTTTTTTTCTTTTTAATTTGCCCCAGGAAGTGAAATTTTATTTTAGTTTTATTTTCAATATTATTCCTATGGAGAATCTGTCCCTAAGAGAATTATATTTTCTGTGTATTTCATTAGTACTCCTAAATGTGTTATATTCCTTTATTTATTTTCCCCTTCACTGGACTTACAAGTTTGCTTAGTTAATTATTATCTGTAGGAATGATTACTATGCCACCTTTCCTCTTCTTTTAGCATGAGTATAGAATCACTAAATCAGAGTGGGCCTGTTACGAATTTCAGAGATACAGGAGACCTCACCTAAAGCAGTGTTGTTTCATTTTAGGTTGCCTATTACCGGGTAGCTTGTTATTACGGCTTATCCCGGTAATCAGTCGAAGACGCAGAAATAATGAGAGCTGGAGTTTCGGGCTGTGTTCAGAGCAAGGGCGGAAAAAGGGGAGAACCCCTTTCGTTTAATTCTTATATACACTTTTAGAAATCACAGATCATTGGAGAAAATTAACACTTCCGTCTCTAACTATATTGGTTAAAAGAAGTGTCCGTCAAAGGGATCTGTGTCCATGGGAAAGGAATGTAAAAAGATAATTTTTACAACAACATAGCTATGTTTACAGAAATCGTCCTTGAGACTGTCTAACAGAGAAAACTAGCTATTTTACAGTGAAAAATGGGCAACAGTTGCCTTACATCAACTATATTTGAATCACTACTCATATTACAGTGTACTTTTTTGGTGTCATTTTGTTTAATTCTTTAAGTCTAATTTTCTGACACACAGTGTAAAATGCTCTACCAAATTCAAGTTATAGTCAGCTCTTTTAGTTCCTTGTGTTAACTGAAAATGTAATCTTATTCAAGGTAATTTAAATTTAGTTTTCATTTTTATACTTCAAACATTTGCATTGGCTATTACTCTTGACTATTTTTCAACCTTTGAATGCTCATAGATCTTAATTTCTAATGTTTGTTTCACTATTTTGTTAGGAAGATAATTCTTCAATCTCATCTTTGTCCTATTTGCTCTCTGCCTGATGCTCTTTTTCTTCTGTAGTAACTGTTTAATGTTTTTCTTTGTAGTGAATTCTGCCTGGAGACATAGGGACCAAACCTCAGATCAGAATTTGCACAGCTTCACAGACATCAGCAAAAAAGTGGTGAAAAAAACTCTGTCATGTGAAGTCCTGGAATAAAGAGTCTCAAAAGATTATACTGAAAAACAGCCTGATTTTGGACTGGGTCATCAGCATCTCTATATTTGATCAGCAAGGAAGCAAAGAGGAGTATGTCCATTCTGACAGACAGTTTGAGAATAGACCTTATACCAAGTGGTGCAGAAGGAACAACTTAGTCTCTTCCAGAGACTCGGTTTTGCTGTCAGTCAGTCCACTGATAGGTGCAACTGAGCATTATCCTCTCCAAGAGAATATGGTATGTAAACCACAGTCTGTTGTAGTAGCAATATGCAAATACAGTTCTCAAATTAACCTTAACTTATTGGGCATTGTGCTGCAGGGCAAAGCAAACCCAGTCTTGTTTTCATACTTGTGTTCACTTCAGAGTTTCTCTTCTAGATCTGTCCCTGAGTCTAGAAACAACTTTGTGTTCTGGGACTGTTTAGATCATGATGGAGACAAGACAAGGATTTCATTGCCTAGTGCTGTTTTAAATATTCAATAATCCAAAAAAGTTATTGTACATTTCCAAAAGTTGATGGGTATGTGATTGCATTGTTGTGTCCTTCAAAGACCTTGAGAAACTACTGAGAATAGGGAGGTTAACAGTTTCAATTTTGTTTTAATGAGATACTGCAGTCTTGAGAAGCTGTAGAGATAAGGAGAGAAATAACTACAAAATAAATGAGAAAAAGCAGAGATGTAACAGAGAATTAGGAGATACAAGACTCTTTATAAATGAAAGGTTTGAGGAATATGCTGTAGGAAATAAGGAACAGTAAAAGGGAAAGATCTCATCTTTATATTTTGCATTTCTATTTTTGTAAATCAGTGATAGTCGTAAGAAAGCTACATTGAGATCACCGTCTGGTTCTGAGATCAGATTATAGTAATTTAAAGTGGATTGCTGTTCAAGACTGGGTGAATGATTTGAAAATATGCTGAGCTATTGCTGCATGGCTCTTCAAAGTCAAAGTCAGATTAGAGGTAGAAAGGAGACTGTGCAACAGTTGGTTCTCCCAGGGTTACTGCAAACAGCTTCCAAAAGACTGTCACTAGTTCGTGATGAATCTGGTGCTCGTGTGTTCAAAAGAGATAATTAAGGAATGAGTTTAATTTGTTTTCCAACTGTTTAAAATAAAGAACAAACAGCATGTCAAGAATATTAATTCTGGTTTTTGGAAATGTTGGATTTATTTGCCCAAAACTGCCCTTTTTAAAAGTTGTGGTCTTATTCTGAGATATACTGCAAAAGTTTTGACCACCTCATTTGAGAGTGATGCAATTCTATAGTAAGCTTAGGAGAAAAATCAGGAAAAAAGTATTAAAATAACTGAAATTCACTGTTGTAGACTTAAAAATGTCAGAATTATTTCTGAGTTTATGTTCCTTAGACAGAAAATATAATCATGATATAATATAAAATGTTTACACCAGTTCCTGGCACAAAAAGCTTGTCCTGCATGATTATTGAAGTTAATAAGTGAAATTGGTTTCAACAGAATTGGGTGATTTTAGATTGTTAATGCAAAATGTATCTCTTTACTGTAGATGAAAAACTGTTAATAATTTTACCTTTACCCTGAACATATTCTTTCTGCTTCCTCTAAGGAGACCGTGTTTTCTCAAAAGTGAGGTTCTCCCTTGTAAGTGTTTCTTTTTTTTTAAGAAACATTATTTTCTTTAACAAAGGAAATTTTCAAACAAAACAACTTGTTATTATCAAATAACAAACCCAAAATAATTTCTTAATGACAGTACATGTCCAGCCCTTGAGAGAGGTGGGTTTTGCTCCCCACATTAAATTGTGTTGAAAATATTCACCAGTTGGTGCCAAGTTTCCTGTTCCAGAGGCAAAATATTTGTTTTTATGTCTGCTAAGTCAAATCTGCTGGAAATTATTTAATAGATCCAAGTGGAGAGAAAAGGGCTTAACTGTCTTTTTATTTTGATAGCACCATGGCAACAAGAGACCCTTCAGCACACATTATTTTGTCTCTCCAGGAAAGTACAGCTGTGAACTGGGCTCCGAGATCCAACTGGAACTGAGATGTAAATGGGAGAGAAGGGTATGAGTTGGTTTGCCCTGGCTTAGTTTTCTGATCTGCAGCTTCTGCTGCCTGACTCCCCCTTTTTCAGGTGGTCCTGACCCTCTGTGTGTTGTTATATTACAATGACTTCAAGTCTGCCAAAAATGTGGCAGATTTGTAATATTTATATATATATATTTTTTTTTTTAATGTATGGCAATAATGCCCTTCAAATTTTAGTTTTATAATTGATGGTGTTTTTTGTCTGGTAAAAGTTGTACTAAAATTTTCATTTTGTTAAGCAATTACCTTAAATAAATCACCAGATTGTTTTTTACAAAAAGCATAAATAATGTTAACTTGTTAACTGTCCACTTGGAAAGATGCAATATAAGGTACTTTGAGAATGAAAAACACCCAGCCATTATCGGAATTTCAGGAGAAGGACATAGATTTAAACATGCTAGAATAAAAAGTAAAGAATTAACACAGTGTAAAAATGAAAAGATATATGTGGCTAAAGCTGGGTGAAATTACTTAAGTAAACAGCAAATTTACTGAAAATACACAACTGAAATCCAGAAAAGCATGAAGAGTTTCATTCATAAAACAGTCAGGAAGATATGTGACCTACTTGTTTCAAAATCAGTCTAAAAAGTAAAAATGTAAAAAAGATGTTAAGAAATAACACACATAGTAAGTTTTGTGTTTAACATGAAGATGTCTAGGAGTCTTGGAAGATTCAAAATAAGGCTGGATTTTGGGGCTTTTGCTGGCTTTTTTTTTCATGAAAAAAATGAAGCATCATTTTTCAGGTTCACTGGGAAAAGATTTTTCTTTTTCCCAGTTTTAAGATAAAAAACCTACCTGAAAGTCCATTATTGATGTCACTCTTGCTGCTTTCAAAAACATTTTTCTATCATGAAAGCATGTTCTGCTGTTCCTTCTCCATCTTCTGTTATCTTTCTGAATGCCTTCCACCAAGTTCCACTTCATCTGATACCTCCCTTAGCAGTCTCCTCCAGTGATCAAAGTCTTCCATCTGGTGATTTGTTATGTAGTTACATCCTCCTGAAATAAAAATTAGAAGACCCTGCCTTGCTTTGGCAAATCTTACAACTGAAGGCTGTTCCATTTGAATAGATGATGATCAAAGATTAGCAATCATCACTGTGCAGCATTTCCACTGAATTAGAGGTATTGTCACCTCCTCTGGAATTATCCCTTTATGGAAACAAAAGTTAATACAGGATATGATTAAATTACACATTCAAAATATTTCTGAAGTCTTCCTCACATTTACAAAGTTAAATTCTAAATGAAATGAAAAGAATAATTTTTACATTTATAATCTCCATAAATTTTCATATAAATTTATGTCCAGAACCCTTCTATACAAGAATTAAGACACTTCAAATATTTTTCTCCATGTTTTTATTTCCACTCTAAATAATTTTTCTATTTAATATAGATATGTAAAAATGCAGAATTTTTGAATTCTTAAAAAATAGGGAAATAAATAATTTTTACATTATATAGAAGCACTTTGTTATAGTTTAGTTTTGCTTTTTTTTTTTCTTTAATCTGTTTATTCTGCATGCAGGATTTAATATTTTTGATACAGTGTATTAAGAAACTATACTTTGATGGTTAAGTGTGTCTTTCCATATCTAGAACAGATGATAGCAAATCATTGAAGATCCTTTATGGCATTGCTCCCAAAGGAAAACAAAATGACACTTTCAATAGACTATTCTATCCCCAGAGTAATAAATTAAAAATAGGAAAAATATTTTGCAATTCTAGTACTTGAGAGAAGTTTTTTCCCCTTTAATCTGTTCCTTGCATATTTGTTTTCTAGATGATACTGATATTGTGGTATTTTTTTTCTTCACAAATAATTTCTGACATCAACACTGGCTTCTGAGTGTCTCTCTGAGTTGGTAATCTGGTGTTTCGAATGTCACTCTTGCTTTCCACAAGAGATTTTCAAAGAAGGAGTTGGGGGTCTATCTATACCTCACAACAATTTTGTTTGCCTCTCAGCAGTATTGGCCAGGTGGTGGATCAATCGAAGAGTATGTGCACTGTGGGAGAAGTGAAGAAAATGCACTTGAAGGTAGTCCCCTATCTATCCTTGCAATGTTTCATTAGTCTAAATACAGTATTACTCAAATTAACCTACTTGCCCTTGAAAAAGGAAAATACATTATTTACATGGGCATAGCAAGAGGTAATCAAGAATTCAGTCCATGAACACCTGGTGGAAATAAAAGTGATCCTTAAACTTGAAAATATTTCCCCAGCTTTGCCTCAAAATTGCAGAGCAAAGGATATTCGAATGGCTCAGTAGGTCTAATACAAGTGCACAAATAACTTCAAATGAATTTGCCTTTAATTTTTTTTCCTTCAGATTAGAAAAATCATCAGAGATCTGTAATGAATGCCCAGGTAAAGCTGTGCTAGGTTTATGTAGATGAACTATACAGCACTTTGCAGTAATTTTCCTTTTTTAAAACAATGTGCAAGACAGAGTGATGTAATGGAAATCTTATGCCAGCTTTTGCTCATGGACATTATTTTCACCCCTTACCTTTGAAAATATACTGTGGGACACTCACCATCTTTTCTACCTCTTCTGAATCTTCACATTGTCATTATTGATGTTTTTGATAAACCTTGCTGGGTATACGAGATTCAGTATGGTAGAATTCCCAGAGAAAAATATTTCATCATTCATATATGACTTAGTGTACTTTTTGATCAGATCAAAATATCTGATCAACAGTTGGTCTAAACTGTACTCATCTGTTTAGCTGTTGGTCCAAACAGCTCCCATCCCATTCTTGTTAAGTACTTTTCATGCTAAAAAGAAAAAAAAATGTTTTCTTTTTCTGAGAAAGACAAGCTTTCTTATTGTATTTATCCTAATTAAGTACAGTTGCACTGACAGCCAGCAGTAGCATCTTTGTAAGACACCCGAGATCACAATCAGGACTTCACTACTGGACATCACAGACATTTCTTTAGTTCAGTGGAGTATCTTTGAGGAGCCTTGGGATGCTGGATTTCACTAATTGTGATGATCTATTCAGGTGACTCCAGATAGCTGTATGCTCTCAAACGTTAACTAATTGACTATAAAAATTACTATTCATTGTTATTTAAATAAAAACCTATTCAGATTGCCAGGAGAAGAAGCCCATCAAGGTATGTAATCAGAATTTTTTTTTTCCTTCCTGCCATTAGACTTCAAAAGATTTTCTAGAAATAATTTCAGGGTGTCTATAACATTTTACCTTCAAAAAAGCAGTATGATTTTGAATACAAAACTCTTTAGTAATGCTCTCAATTTACAAATTCATATAATATTGAGTCAAATGAATAATCTTTTCAACTCCATTTTCTGCCATGCTGCAATCCTAATGCTAATCTTAATTCCTAATGCTGTGATGCATGGCTCATCATTGAATAGGATACCACCCTATTAGGGAAATGGTTTAGTGGTGGATTTGGCAGTGCTAAATTAATGGTTGGACTTTATGATCTCAGATATCTCCTCCAACCTAAACAAATCTATAACTATATCTCCGTCTAGGTTAAAGTAGACAGAAATCACACCCC
>VZRZ01003843.1:0-250782 GCA_013398175.1 Climacteris rufus | reverse complement strand
CCCCCCCCCATCCTGCTTGTGTATCTCTAATGACTATAAATAAACCTGAGAAAATTATGTTGGACTAAGAATATCAACTTTTAGATAGCTAATATAAAACATATGAAAACTCTTACACTCTAACGATGATTAGGCTACCTCTACTGGAAATATGCAGTCACCTTCAGAGTCTTGAGAAGAAAATTTTACCCACCTCTTTCAGATTTTTTGTTGGGGATGGGATGAGTCATCTTCAGTAGTTATTCACTATGTTTCATTAAAATTTAAAATTTATACCAAATATCTAACTTCTAGATTACTAAAGTTAGATGCAATGAGTCCTACCAAAGCATTTCTGCCTTTGTTAGAAGGGCAATGAATCACACTTCAGACACTGATTCTTATAGTACTTTATTTAGCTTTATTTTTAGTCTTGTAACATGCTTTTAGTGGTTTTTAGCCTAAATTTCATACCTTGTTGTAGACTAGATCCAAATCACACTCAACGATAATACTGAAAGATGGGGAGGAGCGTGACCTCAGGTGGTTTGGCTATTTGGAGACTATGATAAATTTGGTTTACAAATGAAAATGCTTTACAACTGAGGAAATCATCCTTGCTGGTGCTAGTGCTTGAAGAAAGCAATGAAATTTGTCTACTGAATTGATTACAGAAAATAAATTTTGTTCCAATAAACATGCCAGGACCCAAGAAAAGAAATATAGAAATTTGCACCATGTTAATGAAAGTATGGTCAATAAAACCACCTATTATAAGTGCTGTTCTAAGCCTTATTATGGTGCAGAAAACTCTAAGTATTGAAAGTTAAAGCTACTACCCTTGATGGTGTCTGACATGCAATTTCCAGCAAACAGCAAAAGTTCAGAAAATAGGTATCTTGTCTGGCTTGCAGAAGAGCATATGCTTTGATAACTCTGCTTTCCATAAATCATGTGTGTTCATGATAATGTGTAGCTGCCCAGGGCCTGGTTGCCCAGGGCTTCTTTTGAGAAAGTTGTCTTTTCCATGCAAGCTATGAAAAACAATAAGATAAACACCTGCTGTTTTCGACAGCTGTTTTGACTCAAGGCAGAATGTGTTTTGATTTAGGTGGTGTAGAACCCAGCCAATCATACTGGGGGGTGGATGGCTACTGACGAAACATCTAATTGGGTTCCTACCATATATAAAGGGAATAAGACAATAAATGCTCTCTCTGCTGCTGACTTTACTGAGCTGGTTGTGTTCTTATTTCCGCATCTACAGTGACATCCCACAGCAACAATAATGAATCTGTAAATTCAAATCTACAAAAAGGACAAAGTTGATGTTCATGCTAGGATTTATTCTCAGCCAAAAATATAATACTGTACAATTTTACATAAAAGCTCTGTGCCTGCAAAACACAAAAGCACACCAACCTGATTGATTTCTACATATTTTAGCCTAAAAGATACACAATAAATGTGTTTATAAAAAAATTACTGACACTTGAGGGATGGAGAGATCTCGATAGTTTGGAGCATTGGTCAATGATTACCAGGATGTGATTCAACAAGTCCAAATATCAGATTCTGCACCTTGGATGGATCAATGCCAGGCACAAGTATAAATTGGGAGAGGAGGGGCTGGAGAGCAGCCCTGCAGAGAGGGATCTGGGGGTGCTGGCTGACAGTAGGATCAATGCAAGTTAGCAGTGTGTGCCTGGGCAGCCAAGAGGGCAAACCCCACCCTGGGGTGCGTCAAACACAGAATCACCAGCTGGGCAAAAAGGGTGATTTTCCCACTCTGTTTATAATTGGAGCAGCCAGGAGTGCTGTGTTCAGTTTTGGGCCTCACAGTTTAAGAAGGTTGTGAAAGTGTTTGAATACATTCAGAGGACAGCAACAAAGCCGGTGAAAGGGTTGGACAGAATGTCCTGTGAGGAGTGGCCAAGGACTTGGGGCTTATCAAGTTTGGACAAGAGGAGGCTGAGGGGTGACCTCATTGCACTGTACAGCTTCCTGAGGAGGAGAAGGGGAGACGGAGGGGCTGCTGTCCCTGGAATCCAGTGAGAAGACACTTGGGAATGGTTCAAAGCTGCACCAGGGGAAGATCAGCTTGGGCATTAGGAAGTATTTCTTTAACAAGAGAGTGGTCAAACACTGGAACGGACTTCCTAGAGAGATGATCAATGTCTGTCAGTATTCAAGAGGCATTTGGACAATGCCCTTAATAACTTTTGGTCAGCCCCAAAGTGGTCAGACAGCTGGAGTAGATTATATAGATGCCATACAACTGAAATATTCTATTATTCTATTCTGTTCTGTTCTGTTCTGTTCTGTCCGTTCTGTTCTGTTCTATGCCATGCCATGCCATGCCATGCCATTCTGTTACATTCCATTCCAAATATAATTACAAATTAGCATAGTGATACGAACAGAACATCACAAAATTCAATAAAACAAATAATTTCCCATTTGGAGAATACTAGATAATCATTGCTATATTCATTGTAAAAAATAAAGCAAACAACATTGATATATGGCTTGAATAGATTTTTCAAAGCTCTGCATCAAACATTTTTATGAAATCAGAGCAGAAATATTTTGCTAAATCAGTGGTCACTGTGGTTCACAAGGTCAGATTCAATGTTCATAACAATTTCATCTGACCTTACAAATATCAACCTTTAAATCTGTGAATAGCTTAATTTCGATAGTAGTAGACAGTGGTTATTATACATTCTCTACAATCTTGCAAGTCTGTCATTAAAAGTATACAAGATACTCTTAAATCAAAAAGCTTCTTAATTTACTTCCCAACAGAAAAGCTAAGACAAAAGCTTAAACACCCACACACTTAAAGAGCAATATAGTAATTTAAAATGCTTTTTTTTTTTGTTTCACATTGGAAGAGTTCCAAAAGGTTATTTTTGATACCCATCTTTGAAGAGCAGTAATCTTGTGTCACACAATAAATGATATATGTATGAAACAGCTTAGATTTATGTGGTATTAAGTGTGTTAGGCTATTTTATTGAGGTTCTTATACCACTGCTAATTCATCTGAACCAGTTCAAGATTTTGAGGTAGTAAGGTGACTTAACTCCTGTAATTTAGCAGTGGCCTGAGTGGCTCATTCAATCTTGTACTATTTAACTTTTGTTGAAGGTACTAGCTGCTGTCATAATACCAACATATTATTTTTTGCTGTTTATTTTTGAGACCATAAACAAATGAATGACATTTGTAATTAAGACTACTTTTATACACTTGAAATGCTCTCAATTTATCAAGTTAATCAAAATCTGGTAAGAGTCCTTTGTTCTGCACAAGAACCATTCTGCTGCCTCTGATATATATTTTTTCTGTATTCAGCCCTGCTACTGGTACTTAATCTTTTTCTTGGTCAATGAAACCCTTTGCTAATCTGAGAATACATAAAGCATCTATGTAAATATCTTATGGATAATGAACTACAAATCGTCTTGGGAAATATTTAGCTACTGACTTAGTGGGTGTCAGAAAAATATAGTAGCAAATTGTTAACCTCCATGTTCAAAACAGGTGTGTGTTGAAGTTGGATTTTTGTCAGATCATTTCTAGAACTAGTTCAAAAAATTTACAAACTCACTTTTCATAAATATGTTTCTAGAATCTTTTCAGTAAGGTTATTTATTCAAATCATGTAAATGCTTAGTCTGCAAACCTCTGTGCATATCTGAAATGAATTGTGATTATAGATTAAAAGGAATAATTTTTCTCTAAGGTGTTTCAGCTTCAAATATACACATATAGATAAAAACTCAGGCCCTCACAGACTGACACAGACAAATTATTCTTAATCTCAAAGTAGCAGGAATATAGACAGAAAAAAATTGTGTTGTTTTTTATGTTTCACAAGAAAAACTTCTACAGGGATAATTACTAACAGTAACATTAATACTAATAATTAATTTGCAATACATATTTGACATAGTTGATATGTATTGAATCTGATGGTTTTATTTCATGTCTTGAAAGTTTAAATCACTGCTTAGTTAGACTAGATGAAGTAGGTGATGTTTCTACTAAAACCACTATTATATACACTTGGTAGTTGCTTTGTAGGTTATGTATTCCTTTAATGCAGTCTAATACATATATACTCCTATTAACCTTTAATGAGATGACCCAAAGCAATCTGACTGTGGCAGCTCAGACCTAACAAAAGGCTAATTCTCTTTGTTGAGAGTAAGAGACAGCAGACAAATTCAGGCAGACAAAGATATAAGGAAGCAATGTAAGATCAGCAGCCTAAGGCTTTGGTAGGAAGCATGACAAGGGACTAGCTTTACCATGAGACAAAATGTTTGTGCTGAGCTTTTACCAAGTGAAGAGGCACATAGAAGATGTCTAAGGGTTGTTAGAGACTGGTATAATTGTCTGAGGAAAGTGAGCAATTAGCCAGCCAGCTGATGATAGTTGATATGAGATGCTAAAGAAACTTGGTCTTTTTAGTCTACTGAAGAGAAAATTAAGGGAACCACAGATAAATAGATAGATAGATGAAAAATTGATATTTAAAGGTGGACTTAATGAGAGAAGTATAGAAAAACACAGTCCCTTGGAGGTGAATATATATACACTCAGACTAGAGATAGGAGGTATATTTTTAATTGTGAGAAGATTTAACAACTTACATTTAATTGTAGACTCCATCAATGGCTGAAAAGCAGTTAAGAGTTTATCTATATAGATGCAAACCTGCTCTTTCAATCTGCATCTAGAACCTGAAAGGTAGGTGGCTAATTCAGTAGAGAGACACAGAACAGTATGACATATAGGTACAAACTGAGCTAAATGCAATGTAGACTAACTTGACTAGGAAGGTCCATTCTTAGTTTTGGTGTAAGGTCACACTAGTATAGCTATAGAGCTTCAGGTTGAAAACTGGCTGGTATTTTATACCTTGAGAAAATAACAGAATGCATATCCAACTTCCCATGTACACCTGTTCTTGGGGAAATACTGCAATGAGAAGACAGATGTCATCAATGGCCACCTAGAATAAGTTCCTTGAGTTGTGCTATTTAGTAGATAAGCCTGCATTAACATGCATCCCTCTGGCCATTAAAAGCTATTACCCTAGGTGAAAGCAAATGAAAAATAAGTGTGATCGAGTAATGAGGAATTAATTAAATATTATTATTTGAATGGCTACATCTGCTATTCATTATTGTATTTAAAATTATTTCCACCAGCAGAATGATCACCATGCCTTGCCTGAGCTGGTTGTTTGTTTCAGTCTTGCCATATTGTGATTTGCATCTGCATGGAAATAAGCAAATCTGTTATTGTCACAGTTTGACAGTGTGTGACAAAATGAAATGCCATAAATTATTTATCCCTTATTCATTTTTCTTAGATCCATCATGTTTATGAACATTTCTCTCTGTAAATTTTAATTCATTTATTCATTTAAATGTGTCCCTCAAGAATTTTTTAGGAATGAAAGAATGGAGATTATGTAAATCTGAAGTAGCTCTCTCTGGAGAAGCTGGGCAAATGGGCAGAGGGCATTATAATGAAATATAGCTGCATTAAGTAAAATTCTTCATAGAACCTATTGAGGTTTGTAAATATGATTCTTCTATTTTCTGTATTATTCCGTCGTTGATGCTATTAAATCAATCCTTATTTACCTTTCTTGGAACAGTGATTGATATGCTTCTTTTAAAATAGTATAAACAAGGTTTGTGCGTCTTATTTTAATGGTACTAGATAGAGAATGCCATGTATGCTATTGCACAGAACAAGTAATTATTCAAGAATCATGACACTGTGTTGTACTCTAGTTGCTGGCAAGCATTTTGAAGGTAAGCATTATTTGTATAGATTTTCATTTGCTTTTGTGGATATTCTGATATCTAAGCAGACTTAAGGAAAACTGATTTGAGCACAAGTTGCTGTTTTTGTTGGTTTGCAAATTCTTTCCTTTCCCTACCACACTTCCACACCATAGAAAACCTGCAAATTCAAAGCTGCTGGACAACATTTGACTGTGTTCTGTATGTGTCAGTCTGTTTATTTCTCTTGCTTTGCCTCCCATCCACCATGAATATGTAACTAGGTCACAGAAAGTGGAACAACTTGAGGAGGAGAGCTTAACATCCGCCCACCACTGGACGTATTTTGACCACTTTGGTGACTCAGTTGCTTATAAAGAAATTTATTTCTGAAGGCAATAAGTTCCTAAGTTATATTTTGGGAGGAATTAACTGCTTCTAAACCTTTCCCATTATTTTTTTTTAATTAATGGCCTGATACAAAGCATGCAACTTTTTTTTTAATTTGAATCAGGACTTAAGATGGCTTATGGCAGTTTTGCTGATATTAATAACTTACAGTTATGTCTGATTTATTAGCAGAGAATACATAGCTAGTCAGTGGACCAAAGGAAAAAAAAACTTTAACATATAATCCACCAGCATGAGGCTTTCAGTTGAGGGAGCAAAGGGGAGTTGTGCTGCTTTTTCAATGCACAAGAAATTCACGACTACTTTATTTTCAGAACTACAAGAGTTAGGTTTTCTTAATATGTCACTCTATTGGGTCTGGTTGCAACACAGTTAATTTTCTTCATAGCAACCTATGTAGTTATGTGTTTTGGATTTCTGGCTAAAACAGTGTTGATAACAAACTAATACTTTGTCTATTAATCAATAGTGCTTGCATAGGTTCAAGTCTTTCTCTTTCTCCAACTCTGCCCATCCTCACCTCCCAACGAGGCTGAAGGCGGTCAAGAAGTCTGGAAGCAGCACTGCTGGGACAGTTGGTTCAAATCAGCCACGGGGATATTCCTACCACATAATGTCATGGTCAAAAACTAACTATATTCTGTATTCTGTATTCTGTATTCTGTATTCTGTATTCTGTATTCTGTATTCTGTATTCTGTATTCTGTATTCTGTATTCAATTAGAATTGTAGAGAAAGAAGGGGATGAGGATTTTTTTTACTTCCAAGGTGGCTACTGCTTGCAAACTGGCTGGGGATACATCTACTGTTGGGAAGTGGTGTGTGATTTCTTTTAAAAAGGAGAATTATCTCCCCTTGATAATGCTTAGGCTCTGTTAAGGAGACAGCAGTTAGCAGGGTTAGGAATTAATAGTTCTAGTCAGCATATATTAAGTCATCCTGTTTTGAGTTTTTTTTATTCTTTTAGTCTATCTCATGGGTGCCAGCTATACTTATAGGCATAGATTCCGTCCTTTTGATGCTTTCCTTCTCTCTGGCCCAATGAATATTCAAATGAACTATGCAAAAAAGAACAAATTCAAGGTAAGTGTTTGTCTCTCCCTGTTTAATGATTCTGTTTCTGGTTTCTACAGTTAACCTGAAAAACAAATATAATCTAAGACTTCTAAAATAACAGAAAGAAAGGCAGAAGGACCTATTTCCAAAACTGAAGGTTTCTGAGTGGAAAGGGACATTTTTGGTGATAACAAATAAGGTATCTTAAATGGAAGTTCAGGCTTTTTTTCCTGAGTTCTCCTTTATTTGCTGAAGGTAGTGTGTCAGTTGGTTGGTAGTTATCAGACAACTTATGAGGCTTCTTCATTTCTGCATAGGTAGCCTAGATGCTTAGCTCAAGACTTTATATTCTATTTCATTGAACCCAAACCTTGATTCATACCACCATCGAACTTCAGAAATGTAACCGAAACATTTAAGCGGTAGTTTTACTAACTCCCTACAGAATGACTACACAAGACACATTCTTCCTGGGAGCAGGACTGTACATGTGAGATTTGGATTGCTCTGGATACCCATACATCTTTTAACTGATTTTGGAAGGAACCGTGAGTTCCTCTGCTTGAAAGAAGTCTCTGGGCTCAGAGACAAAGGTAGTTCTGTGGACACAGGTCCTTGACTTACTTTGTTCAGAGAGGGATCACCTAAGATGGAGGACTCTAAAGATCAAGTGTTATAGTAAAGAGCAAATGTAGGATTAGTTCTCATGTGTGTAAAAACTGGGAAACAAGTGATTCATAAACTAAATAGTTCTTAATTTTAAAACCTTAATCCTGTTCCCACTGAAGGATAGAGTTTCACCAGTAAAATTTCTGTTATTTTAATTCACGAATGTACTTAGTGAAAAATAGCAGTTTCAAAAAGGTATGAATCAGCAATTTTTCCTTCTTTTGTCTCTAGGAACTTGAAAAATTATCCTTAATTCCTCAACTTACCCTGCTCCTGCAAAAAAAAAAAAAAATAATTATGCCTTGTTGAGAAACTGCCTTCCTTGTAACAGTTTTCCTTCTTTAAATGAAAATGAAAACAAATGTAGTTCAGGTGCCAATCATTTCCGTTGATTTCCTTCCCAATGTGAGACACTGTCAAGTGCTGTAGTAATGTATGATTCTTCCCTGCTGTTGTTTTTCTGTAGGGCCAAAAATATTCAATAATTCATCCACTTACACCATTTTTAAGGTTAATGTTTTTCTGATGCAATGTTCATTGATTTCTTCTTTTTTTTTTTTTTTTTTTGAGCATGCATAAAATACACACAGGAATAATCTCTAAAACTGCATTATATGGAAATATGTCTTTTAAGTCTTACATCTTATCTCTTTCTTTCTTACTTGTTTTGTTGTTTTTGGTTTTTGTTTTTTTTTAGGGTTGCTATATATTACCTCTGAATAATGTTTAACTTTTCAGAAGTGTACTTCACCTGCATGACATCAAGTGAGCAATATTTTCGTTCTCTCAGCTTCCTGGCTCTTTTGACCAGTCTCTCAGATACAACACCAAAGGGTCTTCTGCACTACTGAAATTCTCACATTTGTGTTCTTAATGTCTCTCATCCTGCAATAACAGGAACTAATGGAGTCTGGTTTAGTGCATGAAAGCAAGCTGGTTAATTAATGTGCAGATGGTGAAATAAAACAGGGTTACTTGGATCCTGATCCTGAAAATCAGTACCTTTTTCCCTGTGGGAATAAGGTGTGGTTGACAGTTTTACTCAGATGCAGAGATGATGCACAGGCATTGCCTGTGTGCAGCCCAGAAATTACCCTATTACTCATCAGACTTCCAGGGACCATGGGTTAGTGAGACAGGGAAAAAGGACATTTTGCTTTCATATTTACATGAAAATAAGAGTAACGAGGCAACTCTAGGAGAAGTCTTCACTGAAGCAGAACTGAAGCATTGACTGTGGCAAATGATAGCTTTGCCATATTTAAATATAACCCTGAATGTTATGTATACCCTATTTACCCATGGCTTCAAAGACACACTTCAGAGTGAATAAAAACCACCTATTTTTTTAGTAATGGTCCCTGATCTATTACCTAGGGTTTGTATTTCATTATGCAGTAATTTTTCATGTATTTATCAAATGACTAAAGACAAAAAGTGCAGTCATCCTTGCTACTCCATTGATATGTTTATTTTTTCCCACCCAAGAAAAATAATTTTAGAAAACATATTCCAAATATTCTGGAAGCGTTTCTTGTTTCAAATTATCAAAATGCAATTTCCATAATAATACTTGTATTTTGTGTGGAAATCCAGTCTGATGTCATCCTGTGAGACAGACAGGTTCATTTGCTGCAGTGTTTGTTTCAACTCCATTATCTGCAGAACCCCAGGCAAACAGTTTACAGTGTGGATAGTATCCCAGAGGCAAGCAAGGACTGTCATGTCTGGTGATGTTTGACAGTTTGCAGAGATTGCTCAGCAAGCAGGATCTTCTTCTTATAGCTAATAAGGCCAGTGTGTTCTCAGATTATCAGGTTCACACTTCATAATGATTTCTTCTCAGTTTTGCTATACCACAATGGCAGACTGGAAAGTTGTTTGATGAGCACCAGCTAAGCATATGCAGCACAGCCATTTCTGATACATGCAATTTTAATGCATGTGGGCTACTCAGACTGACATAAAGAAAGGCATCTATTGGGGGACTTCATATTTTGGCTTTCAGTCAAGTGTGAAATGGAAGTTCTTCTGTATGTTGCAATATTGCTGTCTTGCACTGAGATGGAGAGTCAAAGTGTCCTTGTAGTCAGTTCACCACACTTGTTAGCAGTCCTCTGCATTGAATTTCTGTGGAAATACACACCAGAAATGCATTCCTAACTCAACATGGCATTTTGCTTTCTGCTGCTAGGCCAGAGCTAATACTCTGAACCTGCCAAACCAGTGGTAAACAACTTTTCCTTGACTTCTTCCCTACTTATCGGTGACTCACAAATAACCTTTCGTTTTCGCCGTGTCAGTCCTGGTAAACCCAGTGATCCAAATTACCAATTAGTGACATGGTAGCTTATACCTAGGCATGTTAACAGCCTCATAATTAGATTTCTTTCTAAACTTATACTGGATTCTATAAAAGATCCCAGAGGTTTAAGACCAAGCAATCATTCTGCTAGAATTGCAGCCATGTCCTTAAACCTGCTTGGCTTTTAACTGCCATATATTTTTCTGTGCTGCTTCCTTATCTTTGCTTTCATTCATGGAGTTCTGGAAACTGAGGGCTGTGCTTCAGCTCACATCATGCAGCAATTTCCACCATTTTGATGCACTCTGCCTTCCTATGCAGTAAAATTTGGTAAGTGTAAGCATTTCCATTTCTCATGGGATACCAGGGAAAGGAAATAGGCTGAGTGCAGCAGAATGTCAGGAAAGGAGAAAAGGAAAGTGTTGTTGAGGTGAAATGTTTTTCTCCCTTCCTTGTCTCACCAATAGTTCTTCATCATACAGGCGATGTGCAGTTTCCTCCAGCCAGTATGTCCAAAACCAGCGGTGCAGCAATAACCTGTAAATGGCTGTGTGGTTAGGGAGACCTTTCCATAAGGAATTGGTGCAATATGAGGCAAGAACACTGCCATAGGTGACAGCAACTCATGTCACAACATTCAAAAGGAGATGTGCTCTTGACACATGGGAGTGGTGACAAAGTGCTGAGGCATTACACTTTGCAGCCTGTCCAAGGACTAGTCAGGCTTCAGCTTGACCTATTTCACCCTTGCTAAGAGCACATTGTGTAACAGCTGCTGCTTGGCTACTGCAGCTTCTGTTGCTCTCTTCTTCCAGCTTGTGAGAACTAATGGACTGAATCTATTGCCCTCCTGCAAAAAGTGATATTAATTTCTATGCATACACCTCATGTTCTATAGAAATCCAGACATAAATGTGCATAAGAGCCTCTCTACAAAATTTTATCTTTGGGAATGTAAAGTCATACATTTATAACAGTCTAAGTAATCTCTAAATAAGCCCCATTCACTAGAGAAACTAAAACAAGGAAGGCAACAATAAAATGTAAATCACATGAATTTTGAAATACATACAGTCATTGTATCTAGCTATGAAGAACAACAAATCACAATATACTTTATGTCTGAAGCACAATAATAAAACCCAGCAAATAGTTTCTATCTCAGCAGTTTTGCAAGACAAAAAGAGATTGAAGATTTGGGGACGTTTAAGTAACTGGATTTTTTTAAAAATTTTATTTAATAAAGTTGTTTCCCCAAAAAAAATTGTTCAGTTAAATGAAGGCTGATCTAAAACTTTTGAAACAAAATAAAACAAACCCTCTAAAATTCTCTAATTTTCCAAATTGTTCATTACGCAGTGTGGAACTTCTCTTAATTTGCCTCATAAGATTTAACATTTAGCTGCCAGAAACAATTTTTTAATTCTGTAGAATTCTTGCTAAATAAACCAATATTATCCTTCTGGGATTAAAGGTCCTGAAGGCAACTCACTGTCCTGCAAAACTAAAGTTGATGAGCAACTTCTAATCTATGCAGAGCCAGCCTTTATTTTCTTGACATCAAACACTTCTCCTTTCTTCTGTTTGGAGCTTTTCCAAGTTAGGCCATTCATAATTCTTGTTCTCATCATTCATAAATACTGTCNGCTTATTTTGAAATCCCGATCAGGATTTCACGTAGAGAAACTTTGGCATAATTTATATGCCTAAATACAGAAACAAACACTGTGGCAACATAGAGACCAGAGGCACTTAAGTAGTCCTATGGGACTATTTATACCATAAAATTCTACTATAGTGTATACCCAGGGAGATACATGCTGACTGAAAAGAAAGGTTATAGACTAATGGGAGCATATCCAGAAGAGGGCAAATTTCTGATCTCCATTGACTGTTTCACGTCTACTCCGTTTATTGCTAAACTATCTCTGGCTAATTAAGCAGGCAGTGCCTCTTTCCTCAAACTCTGGGCTTGGAAATTGTCCCCTCTGCCTCCTTTCTTCCACAAGGGTCTTAATCATATAATTTTCTGGGTGTTTTCCATCTTTGTTAGAAAAATTTCTTCCTTCTCTGCTCCCCAGTGTTAAACCTGCAACACAGTCTGTAACATGGGCACCAGGAAGAGACAGATCACATTTATCCAGAAAACATACACTGGCAAGATTTTTTCATCAACCTTCTTACAGTTATGTCTAGGTGCATATTTAAGGCTTTTGTTACACAACTGGTGTTCTGAACTGAGAGATCATATTTAGTTTCTTATAATCAGTTTCATTCACTGTGTTCAAGATCATGAATTTCTAAAACTGAGTTCCTGGTTCTCAGCATGACTGATGCACATCCTTGGTTCCTGTGTGTTTATTTTATTGCATTTGTAAAATTGTCTCCCGTTTGCCAAATAATTAGTTTGTTCTTTATTTCCCCTCTGTTTAGCTCTTCATTCACCTTTGCATATAAGTTTTATGGACATACATTGATAGACTTTTTTCCCCTGTTTTTTATTTCTCACTGGATCATTAATATTAACTTAACAGCTCACCCAGAAATCTTCATGCATATAAATTACTTTGTCAGGATAAGAGGCTAATCGCTTATGTATTTTGTATAATACATATCTGCCCTTGTCATGAGACTAAAGGAGACATGCTACATAAGCATACTCAATAGTCCATTTTTACAATGCTTTTGAAAACATTTAAGATTGCTTATTTTCAAGATAAAAATTAAATTTTAGAATAATAATGAATGTGGAGATGAGTATGCATAACCTTGCACATATATTTGCTCTATAGGGACATAGTGATTATTAAATGGCTTTTTAAAATTCTGGATCATACCAACAGAATTTATGAGTTTTTATTGAAGGCTGGAGGACCTACATTTACACAACTGGCTTATAAACTGAAATCTGACTTTCTGAAACATTTCACAGTGTCGTTTGAAACCATCTAAGTTTTTCCATCTTAAAATGTCCTTATGTTCACTTGAAAATGATTTTGAAAGTGCACTTAATACGGTAGCCTGTCCTGACCTGTGATTGTTGAATGTTGTACAACTTCACTCAGATTTTGTACCTCAATTCATGACAGAATCTGAATGTGTAATCTAATAGTGTATCAGATATGACACTAAAAAATTTATACATTTTAAAAGGAATAATTTTACATAAATACTAATTATTAGTAGATTTTAAGAAGATGTCACACAATGCTGCTGTAGTATCTGATGTAAATGTTGCATTTTTAGTAGAATTAATAAAAATAATTCAAGACTGTACTAGAAACACTGTGTGGTAGTTTGAGGGGGTCTGGCTTTTTGGGTGTGGTAGGGGCCAAAAGATGGCTCCTGTAAAAAGCTGCCAGAAGCTTCCACAGCTGTCCAGTCAGGGCCTATCTCTGATGTTTCCTGAAAGACAGACGTGCTGTAAGCCACAGCTGAGTCAATTAGGAAGGAAGGTAATGCCTCTGTGACAACATATTTAAGAAGCAAACTGGGGAGTAGACATGCACGTGCCATGTAGCAATAGTTATGTAGTTGTTAGGCAGAGGAAAGGAGTACAGCATATAAAAGAAACAACAGATATGGACACCAGCAAAGCCAGCCAAGAAGAAGGAGGGAGGAGGAGGAGGTCCTTAAATCATTGGAGCTGAAACGTCTCCACGGCCTGTGGTAAGGCTGTACCAAATGCAGTGTTTTCCTGTATCCCGAGGGTCCATGAAGGAGCCGAGATCCACCCCACTACGGGGCAGAAGGGAGTGAACTCCTACAAGAGAGACTGTGTCTGGTGGGAATTGACATGATTAACGAGGCCTTTGCTCCTGGAACCAGGAAGGGAGTCAATTAAGTTTAAAAAGCCTGGTTTTATTCCTACCCTGAGAGAGACCAGCTCGGCTGTGGGAGAGAGCGATGGGGCAGCAGCAGAGTCCGGGTGGGCTGCCTGCCAAGTTCTGTGAACCTGCCACAGTGCCAGAAAAGAGAGAGAATGTCTGTGAACAGGGGAAAGAGATGAAAGAGAAAACCCAACCTCCCTTCCAGGTATTTTGACCAAGAAGAGAAAACATCTGAGGACTGAACTAACTAGGAGGAAAAAACCCCGGGTTCTCTTCACCTTCTGGGAGAAGGGGGGAGGGCTGCTGGGGGAGCAGGGAAAAAAAAGAAAGAGTGTTTAAAAAGATGTTCTTTGCTTGCTCCTTTGACACTGTAATAAATTCACTTTATCACTTATAAGTTTTGAGCCTGTTTTAGCCTGCTTTAATTAGGGTGTTTTTTCTCTCTCAGGGTTCTTATCTCAGCTTAGTAACATATTCCTTTTCCCCTGTCTGGCTGTAGAGTGGGGGGAACGGTGAAAAAGCATCTCTCATGAAAGCTTTGGCAGTCAGCCAGAGCTAAACCACGACACACTGTAACTGGGTTGTGAGCAGTTTATTGCTATTGTATTTGTATAAAATATCATATATGCCTATGAATAAATTTTAAGAGGTTTTTATGGACAATTCAACAAATACAACATAGATTGCAAGCAGTACCAGAGGAGCTATTATAATTAAATTAATGATTTTTTACCATCTTATACTAGTTTCTCAAAATGCAATACTGAGAATGCTAACTTCCAACTCAAAAGCACCTGGGAGATTTCTGCTAGTCTGACTCTAGGCTGGGGAACTTTTGTAACAGAATCGTTCATGTCCTCTGCTGCTGGTGTTCTCTCCATGAGGGTTACAGTGAAAAAGGAAATGCATGCTTTGCTCAATAAAATTTGGTTCCATTTCTTGTTTTCTGTAGTTTCAGCTCTGAGACAAACAGCAAGCATGGGAAGATTCAAGTTAGTAAACACAGACTTCAGATCTAAAAAATAAGTTTTGAAGCCAATATCACAAGGGAATTGTCCTGCCTTGGGTGGACTTCCAGTGTTCAGTTGTCAGGCACACCTTCAGACTGGTTGTTATTCTGTAAACATACTTGTGTTACGATCTCAACTCACATCTGCTGTTCTGTAATGTTAATGGAAATTTTCACACAAACAGAGCAAATGGAACACGTGAAATCTAGGATTTTAGATAATCACGACACGGAAAATAGAAAGATTTTCTCTCCAATTAGACCAAGCCTGCCCAGTAGACATAATGGGAATGTGAAGACCTCTGAGCTCACTTTAAATTAAAGTACTATCACCATGATAGCATGAATTTCTACACAGACTAATTTTCCTTCTCCTTGACTGAGCAAATTAGCTTGAGTGTGCTCAGTACATAAGCTAAATAGTTTAAAACTTGTCCTTTTTTCTCATTATTGAACTATTTTGGTCTTGAAGTTACATTCCAATGAGAGAGGCAAAATCATATTTTGATTATGAAAAATTTTCCAGGAGCCTAAATATTTACAACTTCTCTGCCATGTAAACCTGACTTCCACTTCAAATAATGTCGATAAGGCACGACAGTAGCTTTATAAATTTGGATACAGCTATTGACCAAAGAACTGGTAACAAACCGTCCAGCTCAAACAGGATTTATGTAGGATCTTATACTGGTTAGTTACTTCTCTATAAGTAATTTTTCACTGCAACGTTTCTGTACAGAAAACATAACCGGTGAAGCAGTGAAAATCATAAGAAAAGATTTTGAATTTATAGCTTCTCTACTGTTACTGAGGTTGAGAAATTTTATTATTATAAGAAAAGATGGCTTTTAAAATGCTTTAGAATCCCCTAACTTGTTTGGGTTGCTATGAAATTATAGATACAGGGTGAAGTAGATATTTCAGTATGGAATTATCAGAAAAAAAAGGCTGTGAACCCTCATTTCTGAACAAGCACACACATTTTCACCTGCCATCAAATCCCTTTTAGCTCATTGATCCCAATTTTTTTTGGTGCCAGTTAACCCCCCTGGAGTTGTTCTTCCCTCTGACTAATCTTAGTCTCTCAGCATTTATCCCAGATGATAATCTCTGTTTCTTTGGAAAAACAGTCTTGGAAACATTATGGAGGGAAGAGTTCAGTTCCATAAATCACCATTGCTGAAAACACATCCTTGAAAACAAGGACTTGTTTTCAAGTTGTGTAGTGCAGAAGGGAAAAACTGCTTGATTAATATGGTCTAAGTCAGAGCAGCGTTAAAATCAAGTAATGCCACATAATTAACAAGCAATCAGTGAAGTATGCATCCAGGATCAATATCAGCATTACAAATGAAGAAAACACACTAGTGGACACTTTAAAAAAAGTCATGAAGCACCTAACACCCTTCTAAACACTATTCTATCACTATTCCCACAAAATTCTATCCTCACCACCACTTGTTGCATCCTGAGATACCCTTTGTTCCTCACCTCTGAACACCTGGATTTTAAGCATATCCACCTTTCCTGAGAGCATCCATTCCCCTCTTTAAACAACTGTGCTCAAGATATGAGTGCTCTATTTTTATGTGTACACTGCTCCCTCTGCTAATGCATATAATGGAAAAAGCTCTCCATGATATCACATAAGTGCACCCCACATGTGTGTCTCTACATGTTGCCCCTGTGCAAGCTCCTTATGGTGTCTGATGGGTGGCCTCCCTCCAAGGTGTAACAACTTTTTATGCTTCTGGGATGCTTATTTTAAACTCCTTGTTTTCCAAATAGTGTCCCTGACATACAGTGCTTTAAATATGACTGTCTTAAACTCCATTGTTTCCTTGCAGTGTTACCAGGGATTTTTTTTGGCAAATATCCTCTCAGTGGACAGTTTTGGACAGTCTATTCAGACAGCCCATTTATAATCACATTCCTGGCATTATCTGTTCCAATCCATGTCACTAAGAAGAGACCATGGATTCACTCCCAGACAGTGTGGGAAAGGAGGAAAGTGAGCTCATTCCTTAGTGAGTAGAGATGTGCAAACGAGAGACATGAACTGGCAGTTATTGAAAGGGGGTGATGAGTAGACTTTCATGTGCTGTTTCACCCTTTCCCTAAAAAAGTGGGTCCAGTTTCCAGATCTTGGAAAGAGATTTAGGTCTTCGGTGAGGACAGAAGCCTTATCTTTTACTTTTCCCCCCTCTGTTTTCCTGATATCTCAGATATTAAACAGCAAAGTACAAAGAACAACTGCAAAAGAGCTGCTTTCCTTAGTGACCATGCACTTAGCAAAGTCTTCATCAAATATGAGGTTATTTCTCAATCTCTTTCTCTTGAGATATAAGCAAACCAGCCTGGCTAAACCCCACAGAATGTAGAAGGCTGTCCTTATTCATAGCTTTTACTAAGAGGTACACATCTGAACTAGAGGAACCTTCATTTTATCCCAGTATGTCTGGGTTATGAGTATTGGTTTCGCATGACCTGGTTTTGGGGGGCCACAGAGGTGGCTTTTGTGAGAAGCTGCTAGAAACTTCCACCATGTCTGGCAAAGACAATCCCTGATGGCTCCAAGGATGGACGTGCTGCTGGTCAAAGTTGGGCCCATTAGAGATGGTGGTGATGCCTCTATGAGAACATATTCAAGAAGAAATCAAAAGCTGTTGCACAGTTTTAATTGTGACTAGAGAAGAGTGACGTGAGAACATGTGAGGAGAACAACTATGAAGACATGAAGGACAGTGAAGAAGGGGAAGGAGGTGCTCCAGGCACTGGAGCTGAGATTCCTCTGCAGCTTGTGGTGAAGACTGTGGTGAATACCATGGTGAAGCAGCTGTGCCCTGAAGCCCATGGAGATCTACAAGGGATGCAGAGATCCACCTGCAGCCTATGGAGTAGCCCATACCAGAGCAGGCGGATGCTTAGAGGAGGATGAGAACCTGTGGGAGACTTGTGGAGAGAGGGGACCTGCTCCCAGGCTGGAGCAGCCTGTCCTTGGAGGACTGTACCCTGTGGAAGAGTGACCCACGCTGCAGCAGTTTCGGAAGGACTGTTGCCTGTGAGATGGACTCATGCTCCAGCAGTTTGCAGAGAGCTGCTGCTTGTGAGATGGAGCCATGTTGGAGAAGTTTGTGAAGAACTGTCTCCTGTGGGAGGGACCCCATGTTGCAGCAGGGGAACAACTCCTCTCCTTGAGCAGTGGGAGAGGCCTCATGTGATGACCTGATCATAACCCACATTTCCTGTCTCCTTGCACTACTGGGATAGGATGGATGGGTGGGGGAAGGTGTTTTTTTAAGGATTTATTTCTCATTATCCTGCTCTGATTTTGTTAGTAGTAAATTCACTTTCTATCTCTAAGTCGAACCTGTTTTGCCCTTAATGGTACTTAATGAGGGATTTCTCTCTTGGTCCTTATCTTAACCCGTGACCCCTCTGCTAAATTTTCTCCCCTCTGTCTAATTGCAGTGGTGAGTGAGTGAGTGGCTTTTGTGGGTGCCTGGCATCTGGCCAGTGTCAACCCATGACAGTCACATAAGTCAAGTACAATTTAGCATAATTTATGTTATATTTCTCTTATAAAGCAATTTGTTAGTAAACATATCTGTGAAAGGAGTTTTCTACATAATGAGATTGAGAGATATTTCAGTATATCACTAAAACTGAGGGGCCCTTGATCTTACATACATCAAACACAAAAATTTTGCTTAACCACATAAACAATCATATATTTGGGGACAAGGAAGGCCCCAGATTCTCCTAGGAGTGACATTGCCACAACTAAATCTCTGCAACATGAGTCTGTCCTATCCTTTCATTATAGAGCTATAGCTTAATAACTGTATCTGTGTAAAGGCAGAGATCTTTTGTGAATATCCCATTTACAAATGAACATATCTAAATATGCCTTAATAAATTCTTTTTTTTTTTTCTTCAGTACAGCTGCTGAAGCAACAAAATAATGCAAATTTGTTAATAAATTTTAAGTAAGTTTTCAGCACTTGATGGCAGACCATCAGCCAGCAGAGAGACATCCTAACTTTTAGGAAGTACTATGCTGATTTTTCCTTGCACCAATTAAACATGTCATTATACAACTTTAATACTATTATGAGAATTTATTTCTTCTTTAGAAATAAAAGATCTGACCCCTAGGTCAAGAGAAGACACTGTGTTGTCCTGAGTTTTGCAGTTCTTCGATGTTTTGATTCTTCTGTAACAGTTTTTCACACACTTTCTGTAAAAATAGCCATGTTTTTCTTACTGTGTTCTATTGTTTGCATTCCTTTCTCCTGGGCAGAGATGTTTGATGGATTTTTCCTTTGACCAGTGTAATTGAGGGGTCGCAATTTGTCCCTCCAATCCACAGTGGTTTCTAAGAAGAGACATAAATAAAGTCTGGGGTCTCTTGGCCCCTTTTCTTGGCTTCTCTCTCCAACAAGTGTCTGCGTGCTTCTTTCGTGTCCAAGTGCGACAATACTGTTTTCAAATATTCACTGTTTTGAAAGTAGACTGGCAGCCTAGTATTTTGGAATTTAATAATGACAGATTATATTAATAACTCAAATTGAAAGCTCCTTAACTAAGTATGCATTACTAGTAGAACTGCTATAGAAGATATACAAAAGAAAACAAGGTAAACTATGTTGCGACATGATTACTCTAATCAAATGCATTTTCAAGTGTAACTCTAACATATTCTCTTTGTGTTTGCCTTTTTGTGATTAATTAGGGATAGCAGATGAATTATGGGAGAAAAAAAAAAAGAAAAGAAAATCACTGATGTTCTATTGATTTATGTCCCTGCCTCTTTCCCCTCTATGATAGATAAAGTAGCTTTTGATTTGATCTATGCAAAATATTGTTAAACATTCCAAATGTTCAGCTTTAACACTGAGCAATAATTTGAAATTATTTTAGTTAAAAAGTTGCAGAAATAAAAAGTTTTAAAAGATAATTTAGGGATGAAGACAGCAATATATGAAAAATTACACTCCACTAAACTTATCTTCGGTGTTTCTATGTCTTTGTGGAACAATGAAATTGACCTGTTAGAATGACTTAGAAATAAATGGTCCACTGCACTAAATCTAAGGTAAGACATGAGCTACAAAACAAAAACTGTACTCTACAGTACCAAATGTTAATTATGTACTAGCATTTTCTATATCAAATACATCACAGACTTTTATAAGAAAGAGCATGAACAAATTGTCAGTCTTCCACAGTAGATGGAGGGACTCACAGAGATATTTCTGAAATTAAATTGTAGTAGGCTGTGAATAAGGGATTGATAAATATAAGAAAATATAATTAATTGATGATTTAAATTCTGCAGGTTGTTACATAGGTAAAAGATTGATTGCCATGGACTGACTCATGCAGAATAATCAAGAACCATTCCAGGTTGTTGTCAGAGATGATAGTATCACAAAAAAAGGCAGCTCAGCATATTCTTTGCTTTTTTCCTTTACTGGTGAAGCAATCTGTGGAGAATCCCACACCTGATGCACTTTTTTTCATAACAGGTCAAAGGAGTTAGATTAGTTTGAAATAATGATGCAGAAAATATGAAACCAAACAGATTTTTGTATACGATCTTAGCAAATCAGCAGGATTGGATAATATTCACCAGGACAGTACTGCTATGTGAAACTGTAGAGCAATTGGCCAAGAGTGTAACCTGTCATCACAAGCAGCAACTCTGTCAGCGTATTGGTAAGCTGCCAGTATAACTCCCAGCCACAGAAAGTACTCCAGAGGAAGTCTTAAACACTATGTCTTGGTAACTCTAACTTCTGCCCCTGGTTAGATATAGTTTGTTATAAAGGATATGGTAGCAGAATGCATGAATAAAATTGTGTCTTGGGAATGTGGCAGCTCAGCTGACTTGACAGAAAGAAATCCTGTCTCACTGATCTGCCAGAGTTCTTCAAATGTATTGCAGAATGTAAACAAAGATGAACCATGTACATAATATACTTGGATTTTCAAAAAGTCTTTGACAAGGTCGTAGACTACAGGTTATTAGAGACTCTAAGGTGTTAAAGGTTGGAGCATTTGTGAAGTTTATAAAAAAAAGGGGCACAAAGTTTGGGATGGTCAGAAAAGACTTAAACTAAGATATTTGTCTAAGTGGATTACAAGTGAATTGAGCACCTGAACTACCTCTGCAATAAATATGGAGAATTAGGCACCAAAGAATTTACATCTGCCAGTACAAAGAAAGAATAAGAAAAGGGAAACTTGCTACTTATAGAGTGGAAGATAGGGTCTTCACCTGAAAGAGGAGTGGCAAGTATTCGTTTAGCAGAAGAACATATTGTCCTAGTTTCATCTGGGTTAGACTTAATTTCTTCTCAGTAGCTGTTACAGTGCTGTGTTTTTGGATTTAGTATGAGAATAATATTGATAATACACTGATGTTTTAGTTCTTGTTAAGTAGTGCCTGAACTAAATCAAGGATTTTTCAGTCTATTACTAGTAATATCTTTTGCTTTATTTCAATTATTAAACTGTTCTTATCTCAATGCAAGTGTTTTATATTTTTTTCAATTCTTCTAGTTGGAGTAAGGGGGAGGAGGGGTGGGGAGAAGTGACTGGCTGCTTGGTATTTTGCTGCCAGCAGGGGTTGAAACATTGCATACATTCAGATTAAAGAATTGGAGAAACATTGCTAGAGAGAAGAAATATCTTATAATTTGAGATATTTCTCATAATACAGTGAGAATTCACAAAAAATAACTTCCAATAGGCACTCAACAGTAACAAGGTTTTTGCAGATTTGCTTGCATACAGACAAATCATTCCGCAACTGAAAGATTGAAATAGAAGGCTAAAGAACAGAAAGAAGAGGATATACCTAAACAATTTTCCTGCTCTGAGTTTTAGTAATATAACTACCTGATGTATAAAGAACAGGGATGAATTTTCATTGAGATTATAATTTTTTTTTATGCCAGGTGAATTTAAGCGTGCTTGATATATTTGCAAACCAGAGCCCAAGTGCTTTATCTGCAGGAGTCAGCAAAAGAAAAATCAGCAGAAATTTGGAGCTGAGTCCAGAAACATTCATGGACTTGATGTCAGAGGCAGGAACAGAACACATCTCTACCTGATAGTCAAAACTTAAAAATAGTTTATTTCCCTACTAATATTCCCTGTTTCACCCACTATCTACCATACCTTTTTTTTTTTTTTTTAAGTAATTGACATGGAAATCCTGCATTAAAAAAAGGCTTCCTTTAGCTTTATGAAATGTTTCATTCAGCTTCAACTTCATATTATGACAAGCACAAAGTTAAAAAAGCTAAGCATATTAAGAAAGAAAAAGGTCTGTGTGCAGCACTTAAAGAAGGAAGACCCTATTAATGGTTCTCAAGGTAATATCAGAGACAGCAAAATGAAAATTCTTTCAGGAGACTGAGCTACTGGCTTTACAAACCTGTTCAAGTGAGAAATACCTTTGAATGCTTGTATTAAAAAAATACTTTTTGACTGCTCAGAAATAGAGTTGACAGATATATCTATGAAACAAAGTCAGGAAGAACATTCAGAATATAGCATTTCAGAGAATAGAATTTCAGAGAATTCAAGAACTCACACTCAATGGTTCACAAGGTTTATGCGTTAATCCATTCCTTGGTACTCTACACACTCCAGCTAGCTCTCACCAAGAGAAGTTTGCCGTAGTAGATACTAGATCTAAGCATTTTAAGCTATGACGTTGCATGGTTTCAGGATCCAGCTCGGTTCTCCTTCTTTATTAGTAGAAGAGGTGTATTCCATGTTTTATAGGATTTGAAGATATGTTTAAAAGGGAGTAGTTTGAAACAGGATCATAATTTTACAAGACACACATAGATAAAACCTGATCAACTACTTTTCCTTGAGGCAAAAATGTCTTGGAGTAACTTCTAAGTGTTGTGTGCCAAGATCTATGCTCTTCAGTGTGTTTGAAAGCACAGGCCTGGCTTTTAATGGGATGTATAGTACAAACATTGAAGAGAGCTATCCAGACCTAGTCTGAAAAAAGATGACACCTTACTCAAATCATGGAAATCCCAGATTCCATGTTAATTTCAGGAAACATGACCTCTATTCCATTTTTTACTGCAAGTGGGGTGATACTGCCAGATTTGTGAAGTAAGTAGGACTGATGGTTCAGGATTCAGACACGGAGCTACTATACCAAAACTTTAATGATCCATAACAAAACTGTCCTTAGAGGAATGATATTATACATGCCTTCAAAAGTCATTGTCATCCTACATTGTGTGGTATTTTTAAGTACCAGTGTGACCTTAGTGTCCTGTGCCTGTTCATAAGTAGACTGCCACATGCAAGGTAAGTAAATTAGACATTATTTTTCCTCAGGTATCGACTGAGGTGGCTAGCAAGTGTGTACAAATCATGACTGTATGGTGTAGGTTCATTAGCTTCTTAAGCTCCTTACCACTTCTACTTCAGTAGTTATTTGACACAAACATAAAAAGCTCAATAAATTACTGTTAAGACCTGGATATAATCACCAGTGTCAATCATAAAACAAATTGCATAAACCAGCTAAAAATCCTGAAGAGTAATTACTTGGTAGCTGATTGGTAGCTGAATCTATTGTGACTAAAAAATAATATGACATTTCTTATGTTACCTGTGAGTAATCAAACAATAGAGTAAGATGACGCTGTCCTTAGGGCACTGTGACCATGGGAGTTACAAATGCTCCATTCAGCACACACATGCAGGTCCTGACATTTTCCCAGCACCAATAATTGTCTATAATTTTTTTTTATGCTTTAACAGCTCCTTAAATATGTCAGGACTAGACATGCTTACCCTGAGCGAACTTTTCTCTGAATTGATGGATGTAAAACATGTACAACACACTGACACTTGAAACTCTGCAGATTTCCTAAAGCAACAAAGCTGTTAAAGGTAGGGCAAAGTTGATTAAGTGCGGAAGCATTAAACTTTTAATGATGTCTCATTGATACCCTACATAATTGTTGCTATATTCAGTGTCTGTCTCTGTAAGTGCTCCTTCATTATTCAACAGGCCAAGGCACTTTGTGAATGCCATCAAAATCAATTACAGTTTGGCTACTTTGGGGGGCCAATGAGGCAAAGAATTAACCTCTAACTAATTTCCAAAGTCATTTACTCACTGATAGCTTAGCACATTTACTACCACAGGCACTGTATGTTGTGGAGCATTTACAGAAATAGAGTATGAATTAAGGTATGGAAAGAAAATAGTCAGAAGAGTAATACAGAAACTGCCAAGGTAATTCTTCATGTACAAACAGTCCAAACAAATGTTGCAGATTGAAGGTTTTAGGGCAGGAATTTATAAATTAGAATTAATCTGCTTTTCATTCACTTTTAAAAAGTGCACACACTGGTTGTCTTAGCTGAAAATCTTCATAAGTACTTACAAGATATAGTCATCCAGTTATCTAATTGAATCCATTACTGTTGAATATCGTAACGTGACTAATTAAAGTTATAGCATGGAAGGAAAGAGATTGTGAATTAGAGAATTTCTTAGAAGATGCTTGCTTCCACTAAGCTTCAAAGGGTTTTCTCAGGCAATCATTTAATTCATCTTTATGTGAGCATATTGGAGAAAGGGCAAAAATGATAATCCAAAAAGGTAATCTTCTTTTTCCTTCCTGAAGAAGCTGACAATACAATTTGTGGAACATCTACTACATTTAGACAAATTACTCTAATACTCTTAGGAAACATTTTTTTCATTAAGTTCTTCCACTGAAAACACACCTGAACTCAGGGGTCTACTGCTTCTCTGAAAGAATAAAATTATGGAACAAGTGCCTAGGTTTAGGCTTCATAGATTGACTTTATACACTAGACAAATTCAGTGTAAAGACTCTGTATATGTGGCCTATACTTTCAAAGAAATGCAAATTATTTCTACTCATACACTCATACACTCATACAATACATTTTCTGTATTGATTCTGGCAATAACATTGGTGAAAATTTTATGTCAGCAGTAACATCTAAGCTATGAAAATGGATATTAATCTTTTCCACACAAAGTGAAAAAGGAACAGAGTGAGAACAGTTTCAAGAAATGTCTGTGCAGTAAAAATACACCTGTTATTTTGTGGTCAGTGATGACTGTAGGAAAATATGAGTTTTCATACTGTGGACAATGCTGCCACAGCCACTAGCCTGATATCCCTTCTCAGCAGTCACTGTCTGCACCATGAAAAAAATTACAAAGACCTACAGACTGTCATCACTCTCAGAATCACTGTACTGAGGCTCTCTGGTGCTCCCATGATGATTTTCCTGGTGGAGCCATCCTGACTTTCAAACACAACAGACATCATATATGTGTTTCAGCAAAAACCTTTTGTTGAAACACAAAGACATGGCATATCAAGAATGTCTGGGTGCAGAAGTAAATGGAGGCTGGTTGTTTCAGACTGAACACAGCTATGCCATATTTTAGCACATGCAAATCCTTTGTAATGCATTATGTACAAATTACTATGCAGTCAGGTTCCCACAAGCTGGCCACCCCTTGCAATCCCTGAAAAGCACAATGGTCTTTGGGAGGAATGACATACCCAAATGCTTTCATGCTTCTGATGCATATATGAAAGAGTAGTCCATTGGATAGAGTTTAGGAATATTACAGTCAGAGAAAATATTATTCCATAATACTGTAAGTATCCATCACCATGGAATCTTCAAGAACACTAAGCCTGTCTGACTATGTGTGATGCCTGCATGTTTCAGAATGCCAGTAACTTCCCCTTTGAAAAATCTGCCACCTATGTCCAACTTCATGACGCAAGCATCAGCAACACTCTGATGTTATCTATTATGCTGCCCTTGCTGTGCTGACTTCTGCAGCACAGAGCCTCTGAATATATTATTCACTCTTGCTAGACATCCACTGTCTTTTCCTTCCACGTGCTGAAACATCAAAGTTTCTTATCATCAACTATAATCTTAATGGAAGAGTGCTGTCAACCACACATTTGGAAATGCACAGCATTTACAATATACAGAAATGAAAAAACAAATAAAAATGCTTGTTACAAGTAGTAAATACAAAATCAAATGGGTTGTGGAAAAACAAAGCTTCTTTTTAAATGAAGAAATATTTAATATTTGTTTTATTTGAAAATAAGTAAAATTTATCTATATTTATTTGTGTGGAGCCACATTATGGGGATAGCAAGTGCATATACAAATAAATAATTAGCAATAGGCTTGGTCTAATAGATTTTCTAACCATAGCAAAAATTTTTGATTTCAGCTTCATCAGAAGACTTATAGAACTGCAACCTTCTAAGGAAAAAGCCACAAAATTGTTAAATATAAAATAATTGCACAATTTAGACTTGAATTATTTGTGTTTGCTTCACACTGTTATGACAGAAGTTTTGATAGTGCTTTTACCAGGAATTAAGCATCCTTATGGCCTTCAAATGTTTTGAAGGGGATGACATGAACCAAAGTTTGCATGGACAAATATATACTTCAAAATAATGAAATAAAGTTTTTAACATCAGTTTCAACTAGATGAGCAACTTTGATTTTCATTGCACTCAAATTTAGAAGCACTCCTTACATTGATGAACATAAATTCAGTACCATAAGAATGCAAATGACAGATCCTGGAAAAATGTCTGTCTTTGGCTTTAAAACACATAGTCCAAATACATAGAAACATTTGATGTGGTTAAAGTAGGATGTGGTGGAATTTACAGTGAGATTTCTATATTTATATTTAATAAATTAGAATTACTAATTATACAACTATATATTTGCATTTTATAACAGTAAATATATATTTATAGCTGTATCATCAATAGGGAAATACATGATCAGAGAAGGAGAAAGACTATGTAATTCCTTAATAAAGAGAATCAGTTCTGAAAGGAGCCCCAGCTTCCGGGCCTGCTAAAGCATTTAGTATTAAACCTGTATTGAACAGCATTCATAAGCTAGGCATTGACTGTTCTTTCCCAGATGAGTGGCTTCATCACTTAGACTCAATTTCATTTTTTTCTGTCTCTGTGAAATCTGAATGTTTAGGTTCATCCTTTTTAGAGTAGAATGGATGTTCTTTTTCTCTAGTGTAGTAGATTAGATCTCTTTTTTTTTTTTTAATTTCTTTTCTTTTTGGAAGTCAGAACTTAATTTTATATATTTCAAAGACTTCCCCTAAGTGGATGACTTATGTGTTTAAATCCAGAAGAGGCTACAGGCTAAGAATCCCAGTCTCCAATAAGTTTGCAAACCTGCTAGAATCCAGCTTGTAGAAACGTGTGAGCCTTATTCGCTCTCTTGCTACACAGCTTGCTTGTGTCTTTGAACTCCGGTTCTACATGTACAGATCTCCCCTTGAATAACATCAGGATCTCAGGGGTCCAACTTGCTATGACAAACAAATTCTATTCCTGAAGATGACTGAATAAAGTAATCTTTGGTAAACTTAAGTGCTTTTGTGGAGTTGAGAAACAAAAGAGAAATTTTATTGCAATTTCTGCTGGAAGTCAGTAAGTGAAACACAATCACATGTAGCTGTAGAGAATGCTTTTGGAAAAAAAAAAATCTGGTGAATTAATGTGGTATATATCATTAAAACCCCAAGAGTACCACTGCTCCTTTTCCCTGAAGGCAGTATGGAGGCTTGTTAATTGAACTCAATCTGTTTAGCTTATTCAAGAGAAGGTTAAAAGGTGACTTGATTATTTTATTTTAGTAACTGTATAGGTTTCAGGTGGTAGATGCCTTTTTAATCTAATAGGAAAAGGTGTCATGAGACCAAGTGGTTAATAGATGAGGCTATGTTGCCCTGAGTTTTGCAGTTCTGATGTTTTCATTCTTCTGTATCTGTTTCTCATGCATTCTCTGTAAACATATCCATGTTTTTGTAACGGTAGCTTATTATTTACATTCCTTTCTCCTGGGCACAGAAGTTTGACGGACATTTCCTTGACCAGTGTGATTGAGGGGCGGTGAGCTGTCCCCTCCAATCCGCTATGATTTCTAAGACACATATAAAATAAAGCTGGGCGGGTCAGCCCGCAGTTGTTGGTTGTTCTCTTAACAGGTGTCAGTCTCCTTCTTTTTGTGTCATTATTGTGACAAGGCTAGACAAATTTGAACAAGAAATAAAGCAGAAATTTTAATAGTGAGAGTAATTAATCACTGGGAAAACTCAGCAAGGGATGAGGTGGGTTCTTCATCATGTGAAGAACTACGATTGGGTAGCTTTCTTAAAAATATGGTGTAAGTCAAACAGAAATTATTAATATAGAAATTGCCCACTGCAGCTCCTTGCCCTGCATCATTTAAGAGGTCAGACTAGATCATCATTGTGATACCTTTTATACTTAAAATACATGAATCAATAGATCAGAGTTTGGATCTGTTACATCTGTTACATCTGTTACTTCAAACCTCTCACTCCATATGCTCACTATTTACAGGATCTGAAAATGGCAGCCAGGACAGAAACTACTGCCCAGACTCAAGAGATGTATATCTCACAGAGCAGGAGTCTTGTGAAAGTATGGATGTAAAGGTACTGAACCTTGTCCATCCACAGGCTTTGAAAATATTTTGACAGGTACTTACAATTTCTGAATCTTCCAATTCAGGTAAAAATATTAAGGCTTACATTGTTTTTAAATTTAAGCTGAAGTGTCTGCCAGCTCCAATCTTTTCCTTCACTGCTAAGAAGACAAAATATACAGGTGATGATGACAACCCATGTGTGGGCTAGAACAAAAAGCACAGACTACCTTATCAGTTGTATTGGTTCTAACTGAGGTAGAGTTCAGCAGCCCTGCCAGTGCTGTGCTTCAGTTGATAACACAGCAGTGTTTTGGCTACTGCTGAGAAGCACTGTCCCTCTAACATTCTCCCCCATCAAGGGGCAGGGAGTGGGCAAGACCTCGGGAGGGAAAACAAGCAAGCCAGCTGACCCGAAGGAACTAAAGGGATATTCCATACAATATTACGTCAGCTCAGATAGAAAAGCTGAGAGAGAGAGGAGGAAGGGGGGGCATTCTTTATTGTCTGCCTTCCGACAGAACCACTACGTGTGCTGAGGCCCCGCTTCCCAGGATGTGCCCGAACATCGCTTGCTGATGGGAAGCAGAGATTGACTTTCCTTCTTTTTGCTTATGCATGCACAGACCCTTGCTTTCGCTTTCTATTGTTTCAATAAAAACTGCCTTATCTCGACCCACTGATTCATCTTGTCCTTTCCCCTGTCCCTCTGGGGGGGGGGAGCTATAGGGCAGCTTGGTGGGCATCTGGCACCTAGCCAGAGTCAGACCATCACATCAGTACATCACTAGAAAGGCAAGGAATACTCTATCAGCATATCGTCTTCATTTAGACAATAATCTACAGGGACGCTGAAAATATCCTGACCTCTGCAGAAGACATAGCTGTTTCTGTATTAAACAGAAAGGGATATTACTGGCTAGATAGACTAATATTAGGTGGTGTGATATGGGTTCTGGAAATAACCATTTCTTATTTCATTAGTCCAGAAAAAGCCCGATGAATTCTTCCAGCCACTCTTCAAACTTGATAAAAAGAACATATTTAAAATATGTTAATTTTTTCCATTAGTAAATACTGAGTCCAAGGATTTACATGAAAAGAAATTTAAAGGGCCAGAGGACAGATGAATAAAGAGAAACAATATTATTCGGAATGGGCAATTTCTACATTAGCAATGTATATAACATAAGATCCTGCTAGGTGTCTTGATGAGGGTCTAATATTAGCTATCCTTGTTTTCCATACCTATTAAACTGTTCAGTCTGGGGTACATGCTTCCCTTTCCTTTTAGCTCAGATTAGTTTTCTCAGTTGAGACATACCACAGAGTTATGTTTTTTCAGGAGCAAGAAGAGATGAGAATTGCATACATGCAGCTCTAGAATTTCAGGTCTTTTTGACCAATGCTACAATTTTTTTTGTTCATGCAGCCCACCTACCTCCATACCATTTATCCCTGTTCATTGTCTTCCTGCTGCTGCCACTTTCAGGAGATCAGCACTATGTAAAATGTACAACAGGGAATGAATGTGCTGCTCAGAACAACAGAAAGAATGTTATCAGATCTGAGTTCAAAACCACCACTTAATACAGAGCTACAGGTTATGGTGTTACTGAAATGCCCATGTGACTCTCAGCTCTCTGCTTTCCACCAGCACGAGAGCAGTTCAGCAGATATGCCATCTGGCCCTTTGGGGTTCTCATGCTGCTCAGAGCTAATCCCATCATTTGTGCATGGGCATGGGTTGTTTGAGAGTTTTTCTCAGCTAAAGAGCTTACTCTCAAATTTTATTTCATTAAAAGGGACTAAGAATTGCAGAACTGTACATTGCAGTGTATCACTGAACAGCTTTACAGTGTTATATGGACAAGATGGATGTTTTAAGTAAGGTGCCCTACTATTACAAGAAAAATCATGACATTCTTAGTGTCTGCACAGTTCTAAACTGTAATTTCACTTGCTTAGTAGAAGTATCATATCCACATGATTATGCTTCCCATGTGTTTATAGTCTAGGTTTTTACTTTGCTGACAAGCACATAGCTCTTCTGGCTCTTGATAGGAAAATAATGAGGATGTGAAAGAGATTTCATTCCTTCTTGTGAATGATCTGTACAACAACTATTTATTAAAATCCATTTAAAGAAGATATCTTTAGTAGCAGCACACATTTAGGACCCAACTTGATTTTAAAATTCCCAAGTGAATGACATGACCAATTATTTGACAAATACATACATGTCTTCTGGTCTTCATTTTTACAACGTTTATTTTTTATGGTGTGTATGTGCATCAGGAAAACAGAAATCCCACAGAATCTGACAAGACTGCTTCAGCAGAGGAAGTCTAACATAACAAACTGCAGAGGCATCAATTTGATTATGTGAAAACTCCCTGATGCATTTCAAAATTCTGATTTGAGGAATAGCAGGATCTGCAGCCCAACTTTTATGTCATCGTCCATTTTCTATGACTGAGATGCTTTTCTTGGATAGTAGATGTGCATAAAACAATGACTAGACAGCCCTGTGTGCCTTGAATATAGTCACTGATGATGATGAATTTCCTCTGTAAGAGAGTTTTTAGTGGACTGATTGGACCATTTTTCTGCAATAATCCTTTATACAAGATAATCTGAGAAATTACTTTTTTCATTTGCTTTAAGAACTAAAGGTAGCTATTTCGCACCTAACAACTGAAAAGCTTTTTTTTTTACAGCATTCTGAAGTGTTAGTGGTGAAAAATTTTTTTGCTGCTAGATGATATTGAATGGATGCATTCATTAATAACATTATCAGATTTATGATGGCAGAAATCAAGAACAGAATCTAATATTTATTATCCTTTCAATGCTTTCTAGTTACTTCTTACTTCTTTTTCAATTAAAACCAATTGCAATTGGAAAATTTAATTCATGATTTCGTCAAAGCGCAAAACAGTGATATTTTCAGCAGAGAAATACCTGGTTTTGAAACTTTTTAAAATGTGTAAATAGCTTATTGACTAAGGGTAAGTAATAGGACACTGAAATATTTATACAGATAACAGAACAACATGTTATGGAAAGTAAGTAAAAGCTCAGAATATTTGTATTATAGTAATGCAGGAACTTCTAGATGTATACAGTTTCTTAAGATAAAATTATAATGCTCAGATTCTTACCTTATAACTTTCTTTTTCACTTTTAAGACAATCTCTCAAGTGTTGGTGTAATCTTATTAGTCATCATTTGGAACATGGCAGACATCCAGAGGAACACTCAATAGTATTTCCTGTTCACCTGACCATCCCCTTGCAAAATGAAGAGCTGATACGCATAAAGCTAGAAAATTAATCATCCATAGAACATGTTTGTTCTGAATTTGCATGGTCTATACCTCCAAATGATAAACAAAAATATCTTTGAGATTGCTGTGTTTTGGGTGTTGTCTATCTGTATCTTTGAAATTGGAAAGCTCTCTTCTGCCTTTGCAATCATTTCATTTCTAAGACATTAATTTTCCTTCTTAAGGATATTTTACTTCACAACCATCTTCTATTCTGAGGAACACCATTTTCTTACCTTAATTAGTAGCATTTTTAAAGTAATATTCTTTTAAAAACTTTGTAATGCCTGTGGTTACATGTGAAGTGTATAATAACACTGCAAGCACTGATAACATAGTGTCTTCTGGGTCATTAAAACTACGGAATGATAAATATTCATTGCTGTGGATATTTATTACAGTAACATCTATGGTATTGTCTTCAAACAAACCTTGATTTCCACTGAATATCAGAAATTTTGCAGGGAAATATTTGTGCTAGTTACTTTCTGGATTAAGCTACTTACTATTTGAAGTAACCTTCTCATTTTCTTTCTAGTTTTTATTTTTGTACTTATTAATGTTTCATATACAGCTGATAAAAACTTCATTTTTTACACTATCACTGTTAGCTAGCAAAAGGCATTATTCTAACAATGTATTCACAGAACATCTTTAAGTGTTCAGTCAGCTGACTGTACTACATCATTGCAGAGATTTTATATTGATGTGCTCTTTAGGGACAAACTGTCTTCTACAGTATTGCTTCAGGTCTTCACCAAGGCATTTAATTTCTCAGTTTTCTTTCTGTAAAATTCTCATAGTAATGCTGCTTTTTATTAATCTGCTGGAGGTCTTTGTGACATTTTCATTCACAGTATTTACTGCTATCATGCTCAGTATGAGCAGGCCTTGGTTTTGACTGAGTCCTCAAAGGATTTCTGCAATAAATGAAAGAGAATAACCCTACACGTAGATAAATGTAGACAGATAGAGTAAAATTACTTAGCTGCTCAATTGTAAAATACATCCTGAATGAATCCAGGACATCATTAAGGAAAACTAGTTCTACTCACATGTTTGGGTTCGTACCTCTTTGCTCTACCTTTTGAACTTTTGAAAGAGTAATGGTCAGCAGGTGGAAATACCTCCACGGGGAGCAATATCTACTCCACAGATCCTGTCAGCTGTCCTCAGCAGACTCTGTGCCAAAAACACCATCTCACACATGAAAGAAAGTGCATGCATTAGAAGAAAGGGAAAGGGTTTAGAAGGGAAAGAAACTGTCCATGTAGCTGAAAAGAGGCACTGGATGTAGAAGGTTATCCAAAGGTAAGGCAGGAGAGAGGTTTAAATTAGTTTCTTTCACTGTGAAGTTTCTGAGACCTGTTCTTTATTTTTGTGTTTCATCCACTAGAGGCCTATGTCTTGGAGAAAGGTAAATGCACGCTGCCCTGTATTGTGGAGGATGAACAAGCATTTGTTTGAGACTGGAGTTAAACCTTTCACTTTGGTCTGAGAAATTTCCAATTTCCACTGCTTTAGAGGCAGCCTATCATACCAGTGAGCATTGAATTACAGATATGATTCCGATTTACACTATGCTCCCTCTGGACATTGGCTTGATAATTTACATCACTGTCAAATTTTGTGCATGCACTCCAATTCCCAGGATATATAATTCCTTCCCTTGAATAATGATAACATTGCCTGAATATAAACTAGCTGCTTTAGGTAAAAGTTATCACTACCTTAAATGAATCCAGGAGCAATTTTCAGAAAAGTTTACAGGAAGAGGTGTCCATTTACATTTTTTGCAGCCCTTATTATTAATTTATTTTAATTTCTCTTCATTCATTTACGTAGCAAAGCACAAGGTACAGTAATTTTATCACCCAATTTTTTTGTGATTAAAAAGATTCTACATATATTTAGGGTTCAATTTTGTATTTATTTGTGTGCTTTAACAGGTGGTACAATTTTCGATGGAAAGAATGTAAAGTTTCCAGATCAACTCCCAGTGCTTTTTGTCTATCAGGCAAATATGTACTTGCCTCTTCTAAAAGTAAGTCTCTGATTGTGACTAGTGGTTTTTGGTTTTTTGCAAACCTTAAAGCCAATACAAAAGGAAATGCTCATATTTTTCTATAGAAGCATAAGTACAGCTGAAATTTTGAATACCTTGCATAAGTCTCCCTGTAAGTCATAAAGAAAATCAAACAAAACATTGTTCTATTTAACCTTCCAGGCACAACAATTCTTGAATAAGTTCAAGTTGGTAGCTCTTCACAGGTATTGTGCCATATGAACCTGTACATTTTTATATAAAAGCCTTCTTTAAACATAAAATTAAAGCTCTGTACTAATGTTCTGGTATTCTGAAGGACAAGAAACATTTTGGAGTAAGGCAATGCACTCACAGTCTACATTTAAGGCAGTGACAGACTGTAAGATCTTATAGCGTCCTGCAGATATTGTGATTCATGTCCCAGTTAAATCAAAAATTATTCAAAATACATGAAAAAGTCCAAGTAATTTTTGGCATTTTCCAGAACAGTAAGGAAGTGGGTAGGAAGAAAAGAAGTGTAAGTAAACATTAATTTAAGCAAAAAAGCCAAAATCACTTGGATGACAATTTCTTGGGGTGACCTTCAGTTCAGCACATAATTAATGTGTTGTCAACGTCTGACATTTTTTCTCAATTGTCCTATGTAAAAGTAGAAGAAATGTTTTCACCTGTATGCATCAAGTTGCCATAGCAGGGCCTACAGTCGGTGGGTACATTAATAAATTACTGTAATGTTTTCCTATTTTTGTCAGTCTATTTTAGGGTACCAGAAGAGCATATGTGACTTTATGATGGCATAGATGTATCAGTTATGTCTTTATGGCATGTGCCCACTTCCCCAGAATGCCATCTATGCAATGAACAATGCTGAGCTATAGCATACTCCCTTCTGTGCTGGAAAGCCTTCTACTTTGGGAAAATAAGGAAACCATCCAAAGAGTTGAATAGATTGAATGCTGAGGTGGAATATAAAGGAAGATCAGATCTGTTATCTTTCTGAATGCCCACATTCATAAAACTTCCTGTGTGGAAATGAGCTCATCTAAATTTGTTGGTCTAAAATTAGCCATCTAGTCTAAGGTGATCCTGCAGAAGATAGAGGATGTATTTGATTTTTATAATCTACACTTATTCCAAATTCAATTTCATTTGAAGCTTGCAATTAAGTACCCTTCCAGAGATTATTTCCATGTGTATGAAATGGTTACATATCCCTTGTTATGACAGTTCACATCAGTGCCACTGCTGTCTAATATTTGGGTCTATTTGAGTTGTTATTTTTTTTATTTCTTAAGCATGAGCTGGAAAGCTCTCCAGAAGTTGATTTTGGTGAAAACACAGAACTTTTAGTGAAAATACCTCTAGCAGTGTTCTGGTTCTGGCCAGGACAGAGTTTTTTTTTTTTTCAGTAGATGGGAGGGGGCATTGCTTAAGGGGCATGTCTCCTGCTATTCCACCTTACATCCTTGCCGGAGCAGGAGTAAGGGACTCTCACTTCCCAGGAGGGGGGCGTTCCTTCAGGTGGAGGGAACACGTGGTGGGGAAGAGCCAATCAGCATTTGTTGCGGGTTTTCTGGGTAAATTGTTTTGTCTTATACTTTTGTTATTAATTTGTTGCTATTAATGTTTGTTTTCTTATCTCATTGCTGTTTCCAGTAAATTGTTCTTATCTCAATCCATGATCTTTGCTTTTTGTGCTTTCAATTGGAGGGGGAGGGGGACTTGGTGGCAGCATGGTTTTAGTGGGACTACTAAATTGGAGAATACCATTTGTAAACCATGACAAGCAGATATAGGAGCAAAAATGTATAAGAACAAACTTTTCAGTGTTTAGAAGCAATGTGAGCTTATTCCTAGCCTCCTTCAGTAACTTCCTTATTCACTTACTGACAGTCCTTTAAATTGTGTTAGATGTCCTTTCAAAAGGTTCTTATGCAAGTCCAATCTAAATATAGGACAAGGTATAATAAATATGAGTGCCAAATAATAAATTGTGAAGTCCAGGAAGAAGAAAGGATGTTATAGTGACTGGAGGTGACTGTACATACCTCTGGGAGCTGTTCATGCACGTTGTTGCAGCTGACATCACTAGATGGCAATGTAACATATATTACATACATAATGCTTTCCATTAGAATGCAAGTTAAGTGCTCAGTCTCTGAAGAAATGCTATGTGATTTCTACTGTTTTTGTGCAATTGTATTTGAAAAGTACCCAAGTTTACTTTTTTCCCATTTTAATCTCTGTATTTGGTAACAAGAAACAAACAGGATTTGTCAGCTCATATTTCTGGAGAAACACAGGTTTGACTGCTTTTTAGTCTTGGTTTCATTCCACACAGGCGGAGGGCATGAAGGAAGCACACCCAGGCAAATTTCTGCTTATCTGGATAAACTGGTTTATGAGATTTCTGCTACCACGTTGCAGGGGATCATTGCGGATATCATAAGGGAGATAGTCTCTTGAAAACAACAGCTTATCTCTCAACCTGTCATTTATCTATCAATGAGACCAGATTCCTCCCAGATGGCCTAGGCATTACCAGAAGCACTGTTGCTGCACAATCACCCTCACCGTTCTCCCTGCAGTAAATGGAAAGTGAAGTACCTCCAGAGAGTGAATCACATCACTGATGGGCTCTCAAAGTGCTTCTTTCTGCTCTTTGGCTATGCAAAGATTTTCTGAAGAGGCTGCTCCTAACTGAAGCATTTCGTAGAGATGCACAAGGGCAGTTCTGAGCTGTAATAACTACATTTGTGCAGAAGTGTATAAATTTAAAAATTATTTAATTTTCAATTCATTTTTGATTACCAAATGAGCTTTTTAGGATAAGTAGATTAAAGACTGGGGGATTTAGGGAGAAGAAGGAATGCAACGCTCTACAGAAAAGACAAGACAGAACATCAGCGAGAAAACAAAAAGCTGAAGAAGCTGAAGTCTGTGAATAAATACAAGAAGCAGAAGGCAAACCGCTGTAGTAAATCTGGCAGTGTTCTGTGTTTGAGCTCTTCCTTTGCTCTAAGCAGTAGTGCTATTTCTTTACTTTAGCCTGAGTTTTTCGAAAGTCACCAGAAAACAGACAGGGGAAAAAAAAGAAGTTAAACACAAAAAACATGCATGTGAGCTTATGGGGAAGGATAGATCACTGTAGCACTTGTATCAGAATTACAACATTCTCAATATGAAGAAGGAATAAATAGAAGCAAATAGCAGAATAACTGAACTCAATTTCCTCCTAGAGGAAAGACGGATGGCTGTGTCTCTTGGCTGAGCTAACTACAACTCTTGTGTAGCCAGTACAATGTCAGGGCTACGCTGGCCAGGTGTTGGCAACTTGGAGAACATCTTTTACATGTATTAGACAGCTATAGCTTGCAAGCAGATTTTCTACTGCCAAACGATTGGAGCTGGGTCCTGTGACAGCAGAGGCCAGACTAGTGCAAAGTGTGAGACAATTTGAGTTCCTCAGAGATGAAAAGGCAGAGAATATTGTTATCTATATAGATGTAATATCATGAGTAAAACAACAAGGACCTCTGAATGTAGTTCCTTATTCTTTGACTATGCAGATAAATATTTTTCTGGGAGTCATTTACCTGCTCCTTTTGTTATGTAGTTAGCCTTCATTAAATTATAAATTTAAGCCATTAATCTATTCCTTAGTTCTACCTAACATTAAGACCACAAGATGTGATGAGCAACACTCAGATCCCATCAGCTTGAAAATTTAGGCTGTCACTGGCCTTACACAATCAAGCTGTAAGTTACTGTTCATCTGCTGACTGAGTGTCCCCTTAGTGATGTATTAAAGAAGTAAATTGGGTGTTTCCATAATGGACTCCAAATGAGACAGAAGAAATTTAATATTTGGAACAATTTAATATTACACAGCTTCTGTAGACCAATGCAGTGACTTCAGTAGCACGTTATTTGCAAGGTGTGTTTCTGTCATTATAATGAAATGAAGATAGGAAACAAGCAGAGATGTTTAAAGGACTGGTGTAAAATTGTAGCTTGGTGATATTCCAGTGGGTGGTAATATTTACATCATGTCTTAAAGCCTATGTATTTCTATATAATGTCTGAAAAAGGAGCTTTAAAGAACTCATGTTTCCTGGTGATGGTAAGACAAGATACCCTGTTTAGTTTATGTCAGATTATGATGAAGTAAAAATGGAGGTAGACACATTACAAACACCAGAGAGTATGATGGCTTTGTAAATAAGTCTAAAGTGTTAGTCAAATGACTACTACATTTTGCCTTTATACAGAAATACATATATTTAAGATATAAGATATATTGTACATAAGCAACGTTGTGAAAAAAAAAACACTGCCTATACATGAAATTAATAAGAAAACACTGCAGCATTTCTATTTAATGCTGTAATTTAGCAGGTGCTTGAAATTATTTCAAGTTAGTTTTGAGGTCTTGGTTTCGTATCTGGAATATTTTAATAGCATCATGATACAAATTAGCTTAGGAGGATTCCTAAAAACAATGGATTTTGTTTTTTGCTGTTTTGCATTTTAGATCTCCACTTAATGATTGAAGTGAGCTTGTTACAGTGTTAGATAAGCACTAAATTTCAGTTTGTTGGAAATTACATTTGTTCTCTACTGTTGCTCTAGCACTCTGAAAAGCTCACAGTAACAGCTGAAGTTTTCAATTTTTTTTTTCTTTCTCTGTCATATGTTTGGAAGTTTATAGAAAAAAATGTTTAAAAGAGGAAGATAGTAAAGATTAAAACTTTAAAAATTTAAACACACTGAGACTAAAAATTGGCAAAGATTCACTGTGAGCATTTCAGAAATATTATGGGTGGTATCTATGTGTCTGAATGCATGGACAAATATCAATACTTATTTACTATATGCATGTTGTTCTAAAAGTCTCCTTCTTACATATTACAATGATCTTTGGAATTCTAAGTGACTGCTTTAGAATGTTAAGAGCAGCAAACCTGACAGTGGCAGTTACCTAGTTAAGCATGATAATACCTCTAGTTCTCGGTATCTACAGCTAATTACACTGTACCTGTGAACTGGTACAGAGATAAATTATTTTAGCAGGAAATCCTACTTTTCAGGCATTCCACCTGTCCTCTCAGAGACTTTTGTGCTCCAGCCCTGCTGTACAGTCCCACTGCTTATGTCTGGCTTGCTGCCAAACACAAATAGTTCTTCTGACTAGAAAAGCAAAAGATTGAACTAAAGGACTAAATTCTTCTTTGGCTTGTGCTGTGTGCAAATAAGCTTAGCTGGATATATTGTCAGCATATCTCTTTGTCATGGGCAAGGGGAGACTTCCTCAAACTATTTGGGTTTGATTAGTCTGTCAGTGCCCCAGGGAAGGCAAGAACCAGTCTGCCAGTGTCCTGTTATGGAGACTCTCCACTGAGCAATCTGCTGGATCAGAGAGCAGTTTGACGGACTTTTTAAGGGACATACATCAACAGAGTAAGAGAAACCCCCTCCTGGCTCTCCACTCTTTCATTCAAGTATGTTACCTGCTGCCAGCACCTGCCAGTGCCCTTGAAGGGCACTAAGAATTTACAGGGTAATGCTCTTTATTAGTAAAATTGTGACGGGTTAAGGTTCGAAGATTGCTGGTGATAGTATCTAACTGCAAAAACATATTTAAAGCAATATACAGACAAGCTCTAATCACTGATCATTCAGCATACATAGAGTATGGTTCTTACCCAATAGGCATCCCTATGGGGGAGAAGAAAGATTCAGTCAGTTGACCAATCCCAGAAATTATGATAAAGTCTTCTCTAGCTACTCTCCACTCTTAACTTACTTTTATACTATTTCTTTACGTTTAGATGGAGCTTGAGTGCCTCTAGTCATGCATCATACTCAGTGCAGGGTAATTGTACTTGGAGGTGGGTATCTTTGGGATGGAGGTGTGTAACTATCAGTCTTACATCTGAGTAGTGATTTTGCCACAGTTGCTGGTTCAACAGCAAGACATCTCCTGTCTCCCTTGATTGAGAGCTGCTATAATTTATACAATGAAACTTTGTATCTATTTTGACCTTATGCAAAACCACCTTTATTTTTAACAGGTTTAATCTGAAGATTTTTTCCTTTTTAAACAAATATTTCTCTGCTTCATTTCTTATCAGAAGTCAAACTTTGGTAGAAATTGACGATATTTGGGTCTGCTTAGGTTTACCTATATGTAATACAGAATAAACAGTCAGTAACACAGTCTGAGGTAAATGTTTTAGTGTCAGGTGATATCCAATGCAAAAAAAGAAAATAGAAGTTCAGGATCTGAATGTAGTATGCTAAAATTTATCTTTTTACTCAGAGAATGGAAAGCTTGAACTCTGGCTACAGTGGCATTTGGTCTCTCTACTTGGCAGTTGACAACTGCAATGCAGTGATGAAGATAGCTTTGAGATCACATTGAAAGAGATGCATATAACCAACAATATACTTGAATGAAAGTGCATCTAAGGGGAAGTGAACAACCTAAATTAAAAAAAGTAGAATAAAAATGTTACAGAGGTTGTTACAAAAGAGACTTTTTCTGGTATAAGAGAAATTTCATTGAAAATTCAAGCTGTCAGAATTAATGAAAATTTTGTATATGTTTCTGAACAAAGACCATAAACATACTGACTCCTGTGTTGTCTTGAGTTTCATGAAGTTCACAGAAACAGCCCAAGGAGACACATTTTATTGATGGTTTCCAAGGCACACATCAATGTTTCTGCAGTTAATAGATGCTAGTAGTCAAGAAAACAGAAAAGAAATTTTTATGGCTTACAAATCACTGAAAAAATATGCCCTATGCCAAGAAGCTGGGGCCCATATGCTCAAGTAAGTAAAGGATAAAGTTCTTTGAGTAAATGCTTCAGAATTGGAATGCAAAGTTTATTTTATAGAAACAACTATAATTAAATGTCTTGCTGTTCAGGAATTCCTGCTTGAAGCCAAAGAGATCACTATTACTTGTTACTGTTCTTTCAATATTTAATTTTTATATTTTTGTGTGAAGCAATTTTCAGAAATATGATCCGTGCTAATCATTGCCATCAGATTTGACATCTCTTACAATGTCAGTTAATGTTATTGTGAAACTTGGAATGAAGACTACTTGGATGACTGGAAGCTACATTAAATTCAATTGGAGTTAAATAGGCTATTAATCAACACTTGGTGATTACTCAGCCTGAAGTTCTCCTTAGTGAATAATTTTGAAAAATGTTATGATGGTTCAAATAGAAAAGATTTCACTATTAAACTAACCTTGATAATATTGGTATGATTTTGTTATTGCTATTATTTTTCTAATATTAGTTTAAGGTTCTTTATAAGCAAGTCATATAAGGATATTTCATTCATGGTTCTGAGCCAAATTCTGCCTTTTGATTTTCATAAAGGCTCCCACTACCGGTTTACTTACCTGTAGTTAACAGAAGAGGATAGAGTCTTATGGCTTGTGTGTTTATATTTTCTAAATTTTAATGTTCTGTTTTGTCAGAGACAATACAGAAAACTGCAGCTAGAGCCTCAATGAGTTTGAATTTATAAAAGTTTACTTCCTGCATGTCAGAACCTCTTTATTGAGGTGAGCATGTTTCGAGGTTATGTTAAACATGTTTTACTAGAAATCAAAGTATTTGATAGATTTGTTTCTCTAACACATCCTTGATGCTTTTCCCAGAGCTCTTGAGGCTGCTACAGTGTCCAATAAGCGAGCAAAATCCCTGCTAGGACAAGAGCGCTGGTTTTGCTATTCTCCCAAAGCACAGAGTTCTTGCTACCGCAGATGACCTGTTTCTGATGGCTCCTCTGGAACTGAGAATTACCCCAGGTGTGATGTTCTTGTGTCGGCGAGAATGAAAGGCTGCAGAGGGCTCTTCTCTGGGATAATTGCCTTTTTTATTGTAAATCCAGTGTTGTGTTGTGAGGGTCCAGGGAGGGAGTCCGGAGACACCCAGGTGGCTGGATTACCCCAGGAGAAAGAGAGAGTGGAAGATCTGCAGTGGTCTTTTAAAGGGAGGTAGGACCAGGGGACATCCCATGGGAAGACACATGGTTCAAAGTGACCAGTGAAGGGGAGAGCTTTCCAGGGCATAGGCATATATGGGACCTAAGGTATGGATACAGGTAACACAAGGGAAATATGGGGTTTCACCACAGCTCAGGCAGGGAGTTCAGATATTGGAGGGAAAAGGTTCAGAGGGCATTGTCCTGGGTCTCTTCCCACCAATCCTGAAGTTCCACAGCAGGAGCTTCTGCCAAGTACGCTGCTACAAATCTTCAGTTATATTTCATAGTCATACAACAGAATCCTGGAGTGTCTACAGAAGCAACATGACCCTCTGCCTGTATTAGTGTAGTAAAAGTCAATAGTTCATGACATAGTCTTCCAACACTTAATTTTTTTCGTATTTTATGGATTAAATTGAATTTATATTTCAATTCTGCAAATAGATAATTTAAAAGTAGAAGCTAATAAAAAAGTTAAAATAAATTATCATTGACTTCAATTTTGTCTTCTAAATGTCTAACATGAGGATTATATTTCAGGGGCGTGAGTTCAGCCCTGTCTTGATGTGCACACAGCTAAAGTTATCTCAGATTAGGCATTGAGATTCTAGAACACAAACCTATTTGGATATTTTAGAAAACGTGGTTCTGAGATTTTTTTTTTAAATTAATTTTTTTGTGTGTGTACTAATTTTTGTAGAGTGACCTCTGTGTTAAGAATTTCATAAAAATGCTCTGCATTAATAGTGAAAGTGACTTCTTCTCTGATACCTAATGAGGTGTTCAACTGACTGATAGGGGTTTGAAATATTTCTTACAAGTATAACTATACTCAAGAACGTGTAGGCAAAGGCATTGGAAAGCTTACCTACATGAAAAGTGCCAACTAGTGTTTTCATTTCTAAACAAGTTAGTGTATAACTTGTAAAAAAAATTCTTGCTACAAATTCACACATATGAGTAAATAAGAACCTTGTATATCTTCACAAAGCTTGGGAAGACATGCTCTTAGCTTAAGAATTTGTACATTCCAATCTGAGACCCAAGATGTTAGGGAAGTTAAGATGGAAGGAAACACATGAATGATAAATTCCAAAAGTCTGGTTTGGCAATTCTCAGTAAAATGTAGTCAAGTTAGAATAGCGATGTACTTGCTTTTAGTAGAAAATATGAAAACTCTGATTTGTCTTTGAAAACTCCTCTGCTAGGCGCATATATATATACATATATAAATATATATACACACGATTATTCCCCGAGTGTTTGAAGAACCCAAAATTATTAAACTGTGTTTGGCTATTCTGACTTCTGTAACAAGCTATCATAAGTATGACAAAAAATGTGATTGCACTATTAGCTTTTGGACTCTAAAGTTTTTAAGGAGGAATTTTGTTGTTATATGTTTGCTCAGTGGGGCCTTGGTTCCTCATTTTCAAGCTCAAGCTGTAACTGCAATAGAAATATTAAATAATAAATGTTGCTATACTGCCTTTTCACAGTTTCATAAAGGAAAACATATAATGGTAAAAGAAGTCTATTCATCTTGGAATGCTGTTCAATTGAAAACTTGTTTTAAAATTAAAATTTTTTTAGAGTATCATCTACTTAGCTTTTTTTCTTATTGTCTTATTGTACTATATGGTGAGGAGATTAAAAGTCAACTGGAATCTCTCTGTTTTTAAAAGCTGCGTGGTGTTTCAAGTTATTATTCCCCCCTCCAAGGAATAAAACCTACTAAATTTATTACCTTGCTGAAAACCCATCTTTTAAAACATTTTTTTGCTTGCAGACTTTTCATTTAGGAGTTAGAAAATTGTAGTTTATGCAAAAATACCAGTGTTTTATTCACATGGAGTGGGATTTAACTTATATACTAAAACTTATAGATGTGTGTGTTTGCTTATAAATGTCTTCATGTGAGATATATGGGTTGTGTAGTCCTTTTGCTTTGCTCCTTGATGCCATAGAGTTTAATTTGGATATATGACATGCTGGTCAGGTGAAACTGCTGCTTCCATTATGTTGGCATAATGGAGAATTGTAGAAATGTAGAATTGTAGAAATGAAAGGAATGTTTATGTTAAAAAACAAATATTTGCTGAATTTATGAAACTTAGTGATGAGCAGAAGTTTAAACTTTAGAAGCATCTGAATAATAATTTAATGGTAAATCTTTTAAACCATAATTACAGTCTGGCTTTGATTTTTAAGTCTTTCTTTTGATCTTGTTCCTTCATAATATGACTTCTACTTTCCTAGGAAGTATTCCTAGAAAATTAACAGAAATTTTATTAAACATGATTCCAAATATTTTAGACCACATTATGCTGCTTTTATTCAGGATCTATCTATATTTTTCATCTGGTTTCATTTTTCTGTTGCTATGAGTACATGCACTGAAAATGTTACAGTGAGATACAAGAAAATTATTCTAGTTGGTCAGATCAAACTCCCTCCAAACAAAGCTACTATTTGGTGCTTTGTTAAAAACAAGCAAGGAAACAAATAAAAAAAATCCCCTAAAACTATGAGAAACAGGTTAAATATTAATATCTCATTTATATCAACTCTCATTTTCTGGCAATCAGGAAGTTAGGGATTTCCAGAGACAGATTTTCTTCTCCAGGAGTGTGGTAAATATTCATTGGTGTTCTATGGGTTCCATCAGGACACTACCATTAATGCAGGAAAAATATTATTGCATTCAGTGTCCGTTCTTCTAAAAGGTATCTCAGGATGTGAACTTCAGTCAGACCTGACAAATTAATTTTAAAAAATCCCATATCATTTATTTGTATTCAGTTCTGAAAGTGTTAGATATTCCTGCAAGTTTCTTGGTATTACTGAAGCAAAGGAAATGAAGGTAAGCAGCTTTCAGAATAAAATGACTAGCATACTTTTATTTGAGTAAGTGTCTAGAGGCAAACTGTTGTCATTTGATTGCAAAGCACAAAAAGCAGACAACCACTTAACAAGAAAAGACGTCATATCTTATGAGATCCAGTCTAAGCAGAGATGGCACTCTAAAGATTGCTTACCTGCTCTTATTTCTTGCCAAAGCACAAAGCCACAATGTTTCTCTACTTCTCTTTAGCATCATTGCTTTTTATTAATATATTACGGTATTATCAACTTCTAAGCAATACTGAGAAAAGATAAATTGAAGAAAACAAATTTGATAATTAAGGAAATTACTCTGAAAAAGAAATATTAAAACGAATCTGAGAAGCTATGCATATGTGTTTTTGTGGATACAAGTCTGCATTAAATAATAATTCCCAGTTTTCATTTTGTACTAAAAAGGCAATTTATTTATGATATCTAAATGAGAAAATGACATTCACATGCATAAAGTATTTTATTGTTTTTCTCTTTTGTTTGCAAGGCAAAATAATGGTAAAAAGAAGACTGCCATCAATTGCCAATTTTTATCATAGATGAAACTGATGATTGCAAGTTCCAAATGCTTTGAGTAAAAAGTAAACAGGATATTGGCTTTTTATCACTAGAGTTGGGTGACAGGTGCCTTGCATATTGAAAGATAGATGTGCTTTTCTAACTGAAAAATTCTCCCTTTCAGCTCAACAGCTTACATTCTTTTATAACTGAAATATGATCATGTATGTTTTATTTCAGAACTGTTTTCAACAGTTCTCAAGGTCTCCTGAGCAATCTCTGGCTAGGACAATGTAAAACGATATTACAGCTGGGTATCACTCTTTCATTGACAGTGAATGACAGTGTTAAATATCATATGTTAAAATCCCAGATGTGGTGTCATCTGTTTTTGCATTACAGTCTGATCTATTAGTCTGCATGGAAGTAAGCATTTCATTCAATCGTATGTAGGAATAAGCATTGCAATGATTATTATACCAATAATCTGGTATAACTCCAACCTAGAGTTTGTAAGCAAATATATTCTGTCATGAAAGGCAGGTACACCTGAGAAATTGGTTGTGCTTTGCACTGGAATACCTTTCAGAGCAGAGGAAGAGGTGAACAAAAATCTCATCTAAACTCAGTAGGTTTCTCATTGCAAAATAAGTCTGAATTATCTTCACATGGGCAGGAGGATTATGACAATTTCATATAGAAACAAAATCATAAAGTGGTTTGGGTTACTGGGACCTCTAAAGATCATCTAGTCCTACCCCCCTGCCATGTGCAGGGACATCTTTCACTACATCAGGATGCAGGAAGACCCATTCAACCTGACCTTGAACACTCCAATCATGGGGCATCCACAACTTCCTTGGGCATTCTGTTCCAGTGTCTGACCACTTTTATAATTAAAAAATGTCTTTCTTATGTTCAATTTAAACCTGCTGTCTTTGAGTTTAAAACTGCTGCCCCTTGACAGGCCCTGGTAAAATGTTCTCTCTCCTTCTTCTAATCTTTGTATATTGAAAGGCTGATCTAATGTCTTCCTGGAGCCTCCTCTTCTCTAGGTTGAACAACTCCAACTCAGCTGTTTTTCACAGGAGAGGTGCTCCAGCCTTCTGACCATTTTTGTGGCCCTTCTCTGGACCCACTCTAGCAGATCCATCCATGTCTTTCAGGTACTCTGTATCCCAGAGCTGGATGCTGTACTCCAGGTGAGGTCTTACAAAAGTGAGACAGAGGGGGAAATTCACACCACTGGACATGTCTGATGCGGTTGGCTTTCTGGTCTCAAAGTGCACATCACCAGCTCATGTCTAAATTTTCATCCACCAGTACATCCAAGTCCATCTCCTCAGGGCTGCTCTCAACCCATTCATCCCCCAGTCCATAATGATATTGGGGATTGCCCTGACTCCATAGCTGGACCTTGCACTCAGCCTTGTCGAACTTCATGAGATTCATATGTGCCCACTCCTCAAGGCTGCTGAGGTTCTTCTGAATGGCACCCCTTCCCTCATGAATACCAACTACACCATTCAGCTTTGTGTCATCTGCAATTTTTTGACTCAGTCCTATTATCTATGTTATAGATGAAGATATTCAATGGTATTGATTCCAGTACGGACCCTTGAGGGGCACCACTCAGTACTGATTTCAACTTGGACATTAAGCCATTAACCATAACTCTTTGGGCACAGCCATCCAGTTGATTCCTTATTTGTCTCACAGTCCATCCCTCAAACCCTTATCTCTCCAGTTTAGCAGGAAGGATGTTGTCAGGAACCATATAAAAGAACTTGAAGAAATATAGGTAGATGATATCTGTAGTTCCTTTTCCACTGAAGCAGTCACTTCATCGTAGAAGGCCACTAGTTTAGTCAGGTATGATTTGCCCTTGGGTCTCTAACCACCTCCCTCTCTCTCATACATTTCAATATAAGAAATCTAATGCATGATCTTACCAGGCAAGGAGGTGAGGCTGATGCCAGTGTCATGTCCATGTCAGTAAAACATGGACATACAATTTTAGATATCATTATAATATTTGTTGTATGGCTTAAAAAAACAGTAAGTGTGAGGAAACGTGAGTATCAGAATTTTAGTTTAATTCACAATCTATTTATAAATCTATTGCATTTCTATCTTCAAGGAAAAAAGCCAATGATACAGTGAATCTGACTTGAATAGCAGGTGCTAATTAATTAGAAAACTGTTTTCCAGCACATGGGCTTTGTCTTATTTCTGAGCATGTGAAAAATATTTTATGATGCTGCATAAGTAAATGGGGAACAAAATGTTAAGGACATTGTGATTGTGATGAATTTGGAAGACAAGATGCAGTCTTTGTCTTACCCTGTTGTTTTGTTCTTACCACATTGCTTTACCACTTAGTAAGATGAGCAGCTACATGGCAGTTGGTCAGTAGATTGAAATCGGGCCAGATGCCTTGACAATATGAAACACTCTAGTGTTCAAGGAATTGTCTTATGATGCAGGTAATATAAAAGATCTTAGAAGTATTGCAGAACAGACTTCTCCGTTTTGTTGTCAAACAACGCAGGATAATAACATTGAAGGGTTCACTTTTGGTCGCATTTGTGTTTATTAAATACAATTTAAGCCAGTGTCATCCTAAAAGTAAAGACATATTTGCAATGTATCCTGTCAGCCCTAATAGTTGTTTTTTTTCCTGTTTATTTGTTTTATCTCTGCAATTAAGAGTTTATGCTACTAATACTATTACTACTACTTCTTCTAATACTACAGTTAGTAAACTATGGCTTGTTGCTATCTACTGCCAGAAAGGAAAAGATTTGGAGGTTCTCAGTTTAAAAATAGCTATCAATACCTGCCTCCTACTTGTTAGTAGATGTGCCTAAATTGTAGTGATAAGATTTTATTTGTCACAGGATTCAGAATCTAGACTGATCAGGGCTAATCACCCAGTTCAGTCATTAACTATGAATTACTAAGACGTGAAAGAGATTAACAGAAGCAAATCAACATGGAGAGGACATGAAAAGGCATCTTATTGATTTTGAACTACAGGATCAATTGTTCAAATCCTGCTCTCCTGAAAATCAGTGATGGGCTTTTTTTCTGACTGCAGATGGAAATTGAAGTCCATATTGTAACAATTCCGTGTTTCTGTAGTTTTTCTTTTGCAGATGTCCCAGTTTTGTAATTGCGGAATTCTGTGTTCCATATTTTTATTATAAATTTATTGTTAATTTTCAGTGTTCAGAAGGGCATAAAAAACTATTTGTGTCTTTATAATCTAGATCAAAAAGGACAGCTATTTCAAGTGTGTCTTCTTTTTTATTAGAAAGTTGTTGTGAGCCATCTGGGATAGAGTCCAAAATTTCTTCTTCCTAATTGTAATGAAAGCTCCAGTATGTTTCACTTCATATTTACAGTAATCTTTATTATGTGAGAATGAGGGTGCAATTTTAATAACTGCTAGAGAATATAAAAGGCAGTGGTCTAATATCTCTATTTGTGTGTTCAGCTGTTCACACATAGATTAGTTTGGTATTCCACAGCCATCAACAGGTAAACTTACTTTGAAAATTTCATGAGATATTGATTTTATTTCTTTGACAAAAGATATAATGAGAATACAGCATGTTACAAGAGGAATCTGTCCTTGTGACACAGATTGCAACAAGAATAGAAATCTAAACTTGCAGTCCACACCATTTTCTAAAGAAAGAATGTTCTGGTGTCACAACTTTTCACTGTTTACTTTTCCCTTTTATGTAAAATTTTATGTTGTAGCAAGCCAGCTCTGTTCTTAAGTCACCTAGACAAGCCATTTTCAGATAGGGGGAATCCATGTGTGATCAGACATGATCTGACCCTATTTTTCTCATTGACAGTGTCAAATAGGTTACTTCTCTGTCTCTCTGATTCTCCCCTTGTTCCATTTCTCCAGTAAAGCACCATCCTAACCACCATAACGAATCATGATTTGATTGAATATCAATGAATATAGTCAGTATTTATAGAAATATACACACACAGACACATATAAGTAAAAAAAATATATATATTGTTTATTCTTCTGCTTTGTCTTCCATATATTGCTTACACCTATGTGACAGCTTTTCTGGATAAACATACAGCACCCTATGAGTGATAGCACACTTCAAATAGGTGACGATAATAACTGTTGTTTGTTTTAAAAGTGTGGACTTTCAGTTCTTTGCAGTTTTTTAATTTATAGCCAAAACATTTTTTTTTTTATTTTCAGATTTTGATGTACACTGACCCTTGCAGGGTTGAAGATATAGTATCTGTTCTGGATCTGTTGAAATAACAGAAGAGAAGGTTTAAAAGAGAGATTTTGTCACAGATGTTTCCCTTAGTATAGTTTGACGTATGAGATGTTCATAGCTTTTTTGTCTTTTTTCAGTAACATTTTCAGTTGGATTGTCTTTTCCTCTTTCTTTCCATGTGACTGTGTCTTTCTACACACCTTTTGATTCCTTTTAGCCACTCATGAATTCAACTATGATTTTTCTGTCAAACATTCATTTATTTTGTACTTTTACCTTTTCTTTACTCATCTTAGGCTATATCGTTTTCCCTCTGTAGTTACTGAGGTATATTGTACAACTAATTGTGCACAAGGTCAAAATGTTTTCTAAAACCCATCCTAATGTTTATCACATTATTTTCTTTGACATCTGTTGCCAAGCCGACTAATTTTTGGTTCTTCTATCTTGCATATATCTAAATTTGTGTTCTCTTATCTATTTGTTAAAAGTTGAAGTGCACAGTCCAGTCACACAATGACTTTATTTAATATTTTAATTTCATATTCTCACCATTTATTATAAAGGGCCATGGACTTAATTACTAACTCCTCTACAAATCCTGATTACTAATCTGAGCATTTTGAAAGTCTTAAGGAAAAACAGTCTTCTACATCTAATCTCATTGATGCTGGTTGGCTTTTGGATGCAAAAATGAAAGAGGATTTGGGCAACTGGTTTTAAAGATAGTGCATAATTCCAAGTGATCAAAGTTTAGCTATAGATTTTATGATGATTTACTTAAATTTTCTTTATTTTCAGTATCCATTTGCCACAAGGTTTGGTAAAAGAAATATTTGTATGTTTATCAAATGCAGACTCATGGAATGCAAACAATATGGCCATCTGAAGTTATAGCTGAATGAGAAGCAGGACTATTGTGAAATTTTCATTGATTATATGATGATAATATTTGCTTAGTAGCTACTCTGTACTAAGCAAAAATGATAGATCAAGTGTTCTGGAACTATAATGATAAACCCATAAATAAACTCTGCAATCAAAAGAAGAAAGAAAAATGAAACTCGGCAAGGAAAACACTGCAGTCTTCATGATACTTAATATTAAGTAGGTTGATAATTTGCTGTAACTTCTCACAGCTTCCTATTACACAAATCTTGTGCTGTCAATATTCTAATTATATTGCTTTAGTTAATAAGCTTTGGAGGAAAACCTTCACTTAACCCAGGAGACCATATTGACTTTTCCTTGTGTTTTAAACTATTTGTATCCTTGTCAGTGTTTGATTCAGCTGCTGTTGTAACTAAAGCATATAGGGTCAAGGAGCTTTCCATGGAAATTTTGTTTAAGTCAGAATATAAAATCCTGTGGTTTTAGCAAGGAAGTTTAAGAGTAGCCTGATAAAAAAAGGCAGTGTTTTATAATTCTCTTTTAGAAAAAGATTTCTCATGAGGAGGCCATAGCTGGAGTTCTGTGTCCAGTCTGAGTCTCCCTGGTGTGACAGGGACATGGATGTATTAAAATCCAGCACAGGGCCATGAATATGCCAGAGAGCTTGGAGCATTTGAGCTATGTAGAGAGGCTGGGAGAGTTGGGACTATTCAGCCTTGAGAAGAGAATGTCCAGGAGGGTCTCTGGTGGTCTTGGGAAAGGAGCAAAGAAGACAGAGAAAGATTCTTAGTGGTGCCTTGTGAAATGCGAAGAGGCAGTGCCAAACTGAAATACAGGAAATTTCACTTAAATACAAGTTAAATTTTTTTGGTTTGGTTGTTATCATACACTGAACATGTCTGGAGAGGCTATGTAGTCTCCATCCTTAGAGATACTGAATTATATCCTTACGGACACAGACCTGAGAAACCTGGTGGCGGTGACACTGCTTGGAACAGTGATGTTGGACTAGATGATCTGCTGAGGTTCTTTCCAACAGGTCAGTCATTCAACAGTTATGCTTAAGTACTTCTAAATTGTGTTCTGAAGATTAGGTGAGGATGCCTAATAAACTTAAAGCATTCCTCTTTATTATATAGACTGCCCTTTTTTTTTTTAAATTTAATGTTATGTATACCCCTCACAATCTTTTTAAAAAATTAAATATTAAGTAATTTTTTTGAAAAAAAGTTCTGAAACATGATGAAAATGCTTTCATATAGCCCAAGAAACTTACCAATAATGACTAATTGTATGTAGTAACAAACAGTATATAATATTATTTTTATTAGGCTCATTTTACAAATAAAGAATTTGAATTGGATAGACTTCAGTTTTAAATATGTCTGTGTGATATTACTTTGTGATATATTTACCCTAATACCCAACAAAGAAAATCAAGAAAATCTGTTTTATTTAGTAATCCATGTGAAAAACAAGCCTATGGTCCTTAATTTACATTCCGTTCTCAAATATCAAGTTATTGTTTCAATTTTAATTGATGCTAATTATCTTCCTAGAGCATTTAGTCATTCTACAGGCTGTAATTTTGAAAGCGATTTTCAGATTTCATTTGGATGTTGGACACCTAAGTAATTTAAGTATTGAGAAAATACAGTCTTTTGTTTCCTGGTACATTATAGAAACACTGATGTTCGAAAAGCTTTTTATTTCCTGCTACATAGTTTTACTTCAAATGTCAAGCTCCTAATGTAAATTAAGTCTTTCTATTAATTCAGGATGGAGTAGGACAGTGAGTGGAAATAATGAGATTATAGCAAATGACTAAAGTATATTCTGCTGCTACAAACCCTTATTTATTAGTGTTTATCATACCTAAAAAATACATAGGTTTAGGAAATGGACTTCTAAGTTTGGACAGTGTTGTCATCTTTACAGGGAGGATTAAAATACAAATGATATGGAGGACTGAAAAATTTACCTGTGTTATACTTGATTAGAGCAGAATTTTATAACCAAATGCTGGTGGAATTCTCAGAAGGATTAAATACATAGAAAAAAATAAGTAAAAGAAGTGGGAAGAGCTGGGGACAAAACTGGAAAGTTTGTTTAACAGTTTTTTAAATGTGAGTGTCATTAATGTTTCTGTCACAAGAAGCCATTTGAGGAGTAATAATGCAGCATACAAAGACAACAAGAGCTGTCTGACTACAGAGAATGATTTTACAAATGTTATATATTATTATGATCAGTGTCTTACTAAAATGTATTGATTCTTAATAGCCCTCTTGGAAGAACTGTTAAGGTACAATTTAATGGTTTTTTTTTAATATGTAAGCTAACCCAGTTTGCTGGTTATTCCAGTTATTCCAATTTGTGCAAGGCCGGGTTATGCTAGTAAGGTGCAATTGTGAATAACAAAGGAAATAGATAATAAGGGACTTAAAATTAGTTTTAAATGTAATATTTGTATTGTTTTGGTCTGTTTCTTACTGTTGCCAGATTTAAAAAAATGAGCAGACAAACAGCTAGAATATTGCTTTTCACCTTTCTAGATACCATAGAGCAACAGGAAGTGGTGATGGTGGAAAAAGGCAATGTCATCCTTTTACACTTGCAGTCAGAATACATGAGGAGGAATTGTGGGATTAAGCTAAGCATTGGGCTTGTCTTTTTTGTCAGTATTCTAAACAGAAATTGGTCACATCAATAAACAATAAATCTTTAGTGAAGAACATGCTGTCGCCAAGTAATAATAAATGCTGCATTAATATCTTATACTGGAGTCTCCTATTTGGAGTGCTAAAGAGGTTAATATAGCAATTTACATTACATATAATATACATATATATTATACATAATAGTGAATCACTATTTGGATGTTACATAGCAACTTGGGGCAATTTGTTGGCAATTATTAAAAAATATACTGCATTTTCCTTGATAAAACTATTAATTCTACTTGCCGATGCTTTTCTTTTTTCTTCGGGTCACAGACAGTACTTTTAAAAGCCATAAGTATGCATTCTTTTTATTCTATTTCAATTATATTTGATTAATACATTTATTGAGGATTAACCTTTCTGAGCATTAAAATCAGAGTCTGTATGTAACTGTTGCCTGCTCAATTCAGTTGCGGGAATCCTGGCATTTCCTATTAATGTAAGGAGCTTAGGCACTCAGTGTGGCTTAAATATAATAGCACTTTGGAAGTCTAAGACAAAAATTCTCCAAAATAATTCTAACCTCTCATATGTTTGAAGAACCATAGACTCTTTCTGCATATTAATGTGACTGTGGTACTAAATGGTACTAAATTATGCTGAATGGTACCAAAATGCTGGTACTGTGCATCCCACCTGAGCTGACTTTCATAGCACCTTAAAAAGACCTGAATTGATTTGAAACTCACAAATAAAGATTGCTGTGACTGTGAATCAGAGTCCTCATCCAGGGAGCTTATTTGTGTCTACCTACACTATTGGGTTCCATGCAAATAAGAATGTATATAGGATTCCTGAGTTTTGGCTCATGTTAAAATAATGGTTATTATCTTGCATTCATTGTTAATACTTGTGAAAAATGCATGAACATTAGAAGAGATGCTAGATCCCAGAACTATCCTTCACAATTTATGCAGGAATCACTAAATTACAGTGTTGAGCTCTTTAATTTTCTGTTTATTCCCAAGTTTTTGAATATTGTATTTTTGACTGAAGGCTCTTTCATAGAAAATGCACTAAAAGTGAAGCCTCTGTCAGGTGCTCAGGATATTCTGCTGAGAAGAAAGCTTTTGAAACGATTTAGACTTAAAAAAAAAAAGGAATCCATTCAAATGTTTCATTTCTAGAGAGGAAATAAGCACTTACGTATCAAATAAATGATATGTATGATATAAACACTTGCATGTTGAATAAATATAATTTTTTATAAAGGGTCTGCTTTGGAACTAAATATTTGAGTGAATGAAGGCAGTTCCATATCAGTTCAAAGTAAGTAAAAAACCCTAAAATTTTATACAACCCTCTTCTAATATCTTCTTATGTCTTTTTGTTCTCTTTTCTAATTTTTTTTTTCTTTTTTTAAGCATGTTCGTAATCTGTGAAACATTTTCCTTCCACATCTTCACTGTGGAAGGACTATGAGTATCTCAGGAGCAAATTGGAGTCTGGCACCATAAAATGGCATTGTCATGTCTATTGTTTTGTGATTCTTACAAGTTCATTGTAATTTGAACTTACAGGCTGACCGAAAATGTTTCCCATGTCCACAGGCTAAGAAAAATATACTTATTCATATTGACAATCTCAAACTCAATCTATTTGCCAAATTTCTAGCAGTGTTTCTAAAACAAAACTTAGCAACATTAGAATGTCAGCGCAAAACAGTGAACGTTTCTCACAGATTTTTATTTTCCATTTTAAGGCATGGCTTTGCTCCTGTTGGTGTCAGGGGAAGCACTGACTGTACTATTGCAGAAGTGATTGTCTCAACTATACAGTTGCAAACCCAACTGGAACTGTTTTGAGATCTTGTGATATGCATGAATGGAGGCATTTAAATAAAGAGTGGAATAAAATTTATTGCTGAAGATTCACAAAACAGTTCTGGAATCCACAGACTCAAGAGGTAGGAAAGGTAGGGCCAAGAAAGCATTGACCTTTGGGTATTTTCTGCAGTCCTTGCTTCTTCTGCATACGATGAATATAACACAGATATGAGCTGTGCTACTAATTTAATAGTGCTTCGGGGCCAAGCGGCATGCTGCACCATTTATATATTAAATTTTTAGATATTTAATTTTCTTTCCCTCACCTCCCAAAAGATGGACCTTAACAAAATACCCCTTTGAAATTACTTTCTGACATTTACTATCAGTCCAGCTAAAGCACCATATGAGATTCTTAGCTGCTAGCAATTAAACATTGTCAATAATTTTTGACTGCTGTTTGATCTCCTGCCCTGGCTTTGCTATATTTATAGGTAGATATAATAGTTGCAGATAGATACTGTCTGCTACAGCAGTCTACCCTTGAAGGGTACACAAATACCTAAAAATTCTGAACTTCTTTTTCACAGTCCTCATTATTTCTATAGATACAGGCCTGTGAAGAAGTCTTCCAAAAGCTATGTTCAGCCTTTGTACATTTTCATTGGAGCACTTTTACTTCATGCAAGAGGAAGAATTTTTCTGAGTTCGTATTATATTTATATGTTCCCATCAAATCATAGTATCAGAATGTTTAGAAATATATTAACTGCATTCAATATATTTGTCAGAGGCGGCTCATTCCTCTTATGAAATAAAGGAAGTTGTTATATTTTGTGTAACAGTGACTTGAAAGAGCTTCTAAAATGTCTTAATGTTTTTGCATACAGCTGTGTTCCAAAACGACAATATGTTTAATCAAAATTTTCTCTAAGACTTACAAAAATATATGGTATCATTTGCAAGAGCTAATGATTTTGTTAAGAGTTTATTTTAGACCTACCTTTAGAAAAAGTTTTCCTTCTAACACAGATGAACATTTCCTTTGGGAAAATGATTGTGTTCATCCTTAATACCTAGTTATCTTTCAGCTACCATTGGGATGGCCATTCCATGTATATACTATTGAAAAAAATACGTCAAAGTATATAGAAAAATTAGTACTGGAAAGCTTTCATTATTTCTTTCCTAGTCTGAAATATCAGCATCATAACTATATTAATGAATAGCAGTCTGCAGGTAAAACTTTCCCACTAAACACCTTCATTGCTCTTTTTATGCAGACATAGAAAAAAGAAGTTTCAAATGTCCATCAGTGCCATCTAATTTCACTTGCTTTATATTATGTGAATGTCTTTCTTACAATCACTCTTAAACTTTATAAGAGTTGGAGTTGCACTGCATTGCAAAGTTGGTTTTCTGTCTTTAGCATAAATTCAAGAGTTGAAGAGTTTAATTTGACGTGTCTATTGATGACCTCATTATTTAATGTATTTCATATTTAACATACCTCAACCTGCCATAAGAACATGCCAGTGCTTCACCTGAATAGCACATTTATCACAATGATATTTTCAGAAATGAATGCACAGCTTTTTCAAAACATGCTTCAGTGAATCTTCCGGTGGCAGATTTTTCATGGTATTATTTGACTGTTAGGAACACCCCAAGGCTAATCAATGCACTATGCAACTTGCAAATTAGAAATCAGATAGAATTGTTGAGATAAACAGTTGGATTTTAATTTTTTTTTTCCTTTTTAGACAGTAAATAATTGTCCTTTTGTACAATTTTATGGGGCTTTTTTTCACAATCTATTAACTACACTCTAGAAATAAATGTGAAGGTAGAAGAGAGGCAAAAAATCAAATGAACTCAGGAAATGTCTCAGAGTTTCCAAAGTTTTTCCAGAACTGTTTGTCAGCTGTTTTTTTCCTACAATGTCTGGCAGAAGTAAACTTATGGCTTACTGTGGTGGAGTAAAACACAGGTGTGGAGATATGCTGCTGAAAATGCTATTTAGGGCATGACATGGATGAGAGCCTAGAAATAGCATCTGACCTGTATGAATTATGATAAATTCTTTGAAGTTAATAGAACTATCAGATTTTGGATCAGCTGAAAGATGGTCTGCTGAAATTGATAGTAACAGGATCAGAATGGGGAGTTTTAAGAGCACATAGTCAAGAATAAAATAGTTACATTTTCCATATTTAGAAATCTAATACGTACATTATCTTGAAGGACATTGCTTTGACAAAATATTTAAATGCTAAAAAAATACTTATAAAAAAACTAGAAGAGAAAATATTAATGTGTGACTTAGAAAATAATTGAATTTGGTGTCACTTGGCAGACTGGAAATGCATACAGTGTTATAAAATGAATGGGTAACAAAGTGCACAGATGAGAGACATTCGGATTATGTTGTACTACTACTGCATGTGCGGGTACAATTTTTGGTGAAAACGTTTGGTGCTAGAGCAATAGAGGTCTATTTAAAGTAGTTCCTATTTTTAACATTTTAATCTCTGCAGTTTAAAGTCTCTGTGGCTGTAATGGGTTATGTGTACAAGCCATAGCTCAATACCTGAAATCCACCATGTTTTCATATTAAGTACCTAAATGTTCAAGGGACAAAAGGTAAAAGTAGAGATCAGATTTAGTATTCTCCAGGAATTGGGCTCAATAATTACATTATTCATACTACTGCTGTAATTGGTTCAAATTTAATGTCACTTCGCCAGGCTAAATAGCTGTTACACAAGCAGATGCATAGTCAAGTTCATAAGCAGAGTTGTGGTAATCTTTTTAAAAAGAGATATTAACAGAACTTTCTCATGAGTGTAAAAAAAAAAAAAAGGAGGATGAAAGGTATGCCTACACTTAATTGAAAAACGAGTTAACTTAAATCAAATGCAGGGGAAATTACTAGAATTTTTATCTTCAATCATTTCTGTATACACACATAGCAAAAATAATGATAAACTTGTGAAAAGTAATTAGTGAATTTACTACTAGTGAATGCACTATTTTCATGAAATGGAAGCTCGATCCCGTTTTCACTTTATAATCAGATTCATTTACCAGTACAATGACATTGAGCTTTGCAGAGAGTTTTAATATTGTGTGAAGTCTTGATATGGAAAGTTTCTGTAAAATTAATCTCTCAGTGTTATGAATGGGACAACTCTGGCTTAATTTTATGTATAATTCACAGACATTAACACAGTTGAAGAAGCAGGTCCCTACATTAATGTATTAGCAGAATCCTCATGGACTTAATTGTTTTTTGGATATACAAAGAGTAGAACCTAAATTTAGGTGTTAGCTCAGTGGAAAGAGGATCTCATGGGAAACTGGAAATTAAATAAAATAATCATTCTAAGGTAAACCATGTCAGTAATTCCAATATGTAATCTCTTTTGACAGGCACAGTATTAACTTTATTATTATATTCTATGTCATTAGACATTTTCCATTATAAAGCCATGCTTTGAACTACTTTTAACTTTTTCAAACTGTTGATCTTAATAAACTAACTTTCAGGGGAATGGATATTGTTCCTCAAACTCAGATTACTGAAAAATAAGTTTATTTGATTGTGCCACTCCTTTATGTTTGCTTTCATGAAGCACTAAAATTTCTAGATTTTGAAGTAGGTGCAATTTTTTTGTAATGACAGAAATAAAACTTTTATAGAAAAAAAGAAATCAAAGCCAATTCACACAAGCTCTTAAGCCTTTAAGAATTTTTATTGTCTCACGCTCACTTCATATTTGGTTATGCTGACAATTATTTTGAAGGATCCATCTGAACAAAATATGCTCAGATATTTCTGTCTTGAACAGCCACTTTTTACCACTCATGAAGAATGATGTGCATGATTGTTGGGATACAAAGAATGCAATAAATTGTCTCAAACACTGAAAAGAAGGAAGTTCCCACAAGACAAGCTACCACGACTGGCACAGATGACAAACAGGGAGGTGTTACTTTCAGGCCTATGAAGAGTTGAAAGGTTTGGAATTAGCACACTAGACAAGATTCCACTGTCCATACTGTGGGAAAAGTGCAGACACAACAACAGGAAGATGCCAGACCTAATAATGCAGATCTGCGTAACCTATCTGAACAAAAATTCCCACCATGGCAAACTGTGGGAAAGGAAGGAACTGCTTACACACATGCCACCCCAGTTGTGGGAACAGCACATATGCCTCTTGATACCCAGCACTTGAACTGTATAAAAGTGGCACCTCCAGAAGAATGCTCTGGGGATCCCAACAACAGAAAAAGCAGAAGAAGGGCCAGCAGGATGCCTCAGGAGCCCTTGTGGTGGTGACTGTAATGTGTGTCGTTCTCTCTTTGTCTTTCTCCCTCGACCCTTCCTATTTCTACCTCTTTCTCTCACATTTATGTTAAATAAAATCTGTACTATTGACTTTGGAGTATGTCCTCATTTGTACTTTGTTTCAGACAGAGGCATCCTTTAATAACTGGGCCCTAATATAATTTCAGGAGTGGGATCGTAACATTATTGCCGTCGATCATAACAATGATCTCTGCTTTGAGTAAGTAGTGGGCAGTTGTAAGTAATCAGAACTCCCACTGTCCAACTGCTGCCATAGTGCTTGTAGAGGAAGCTGAGAAGAAAGGTGCTTTTAACTCTAACCTTTAGGATGATAGGCGAAATATGTGGGAAGTCACCTGGTTTGAGTAATTGAAAGAGATTGAGATGTTACCTTGAGTCAAAAGGAGAAAGTGGATTTGGCAGCTGACAATAATTGGAGAAATGAAAATGAAATGAGGAATGGGATATTGCAGGAAAAAGGGGGAAAGCAAAAAGCCTGAGAAATCTCTAAGGCTGAGAGCCATGGCAAAGAAAACATCAAGAAATCAGTCAGTACAGTCCACAATAATTTCAGATGAGGATTCAGAATTGTCACATCTTAAAGAAAGACACCATACTAATGGATAAGTAAATCTACTGGTAAAGCAGGTATCTCATTTTACTTTAAAATCTTCCCTGGAGGGTTACAGCGTCACTAATGATGTTATAAAGTTTAATAAAATAAAAAGGGACTATAATCTAAAGATTGTCAGCTCACTAATAAGAAGGGGTCCTACACTATGTGTGATGAAAGCTTTTATTTCACTTTGCACTGTTTCTTAAAATCTAGGAAGTTGCTTGGAAAATACTTAAAATATTCCAAATGTAAACAAAAACCTCTGAAAAGTTAGGAAATTCTAATGTTAAGGTTGCCATTGAATATGAAAACAATTGTAATGGGCAATTTGCAATGAATGGTTGGAAGTGTTTTGTGTTAAATGAACAAGAGTTCAAGTTCAAGTTCAAGTTCAAGTTCTCACAAGAGAATATTACACAGATTTGTACAAATGAGTCACTTGGGCAAACCTATTGAAATTAAATAATTCTTATTGGGAAAGAATATGGCTTATTTTTGTAAGCAATTTTTCTTCTCTGCTTATATTACAAAAGAAAATCTATAGGAATTAGAGATATGTCAGAAATGCACTACACTGTATCTGAGCTTATTTAGGTATCTAAACAAACCTTGAGCTGCTTCCTTTTACTCCTTTAACTTTATTTCCAAATGAGACTCAGTCTTTCTTGTAGCTACCTGTGTTACATGTGCTATGTTGGTAAATTCATTAAAAATTATGAGTTGTTTTGCTAACACGATAATGATGTAATGTATCGAGTACCTAATAATACATTTGTTTTCTGTAGACTTACTCATCCTGGTGTTTGGGCTTTACCTTGTCCTAGTCTTTAGTTTGGAGTGATTTTTTTCCCCTGCTAAATTTTGAGTGCATTTCCTCTCTTATTTAAAGACATACTGAAGCATTTGAAAGTGACTGAGGTTTCTATATTCACAGTGACAGCCATCAAACTGGATAGTATGAAGTTATTTCAGAAGTGTGTTTAAAAATCTTCCCCTACATACTACAAAAATTGATGACACTGTACTTCAGAAACTTTTGGAAAGTGCATAAGAAAGAAAAATAAATATGAAAACTCCTACAAGTAGGGAAACTAAGTTAATGAAACTTCACAAATGTAAAATAAAAATAGGATAGAATAAACAGCCTCTTTAATGCTATTTTTACAGAAAATCTTTTTTGATACCATATCACAGGAGTCTATTCAGATGTTTTCCTTATGTCCAAAGCATCGGGCCATAGTATGTGGCATCTCTTCTTTGTCAAAACAGAAGTGAGTTAATGTGACAGATAACTGTGAAATAATGAGAGCATACACTTTTACTTCCCATATGTCCAGTGTTCATGGTGATTGAAGTAATTTTTATCCTGTTCCTTTGGACAGTTCAGTAATTTCAATCTGAGGATCAGAAATGGAAGACAGGTTGGTGGATGTTAAAATACAGTCACCTTCATGTCACTGTTTCTTATCAAAGATTGTCTGTCAGACTGCTTTTTTCCAGTCACCTTTCAGATCTATCCCCATTTATTTGCAACTGCCCATGAAAATTTAGACAAAAGAAGGATAGTCTTGAAGGGTTTAAGGGTATTTTATTGAAGTTATTCCTTCCAAAAGCCTTTCTTGTAATGTCTTGTCACGAGCCTCAGCCCCCTCTCGCATATTTGAATATATCTTCATTTTTGCTCTCTTGTCATGCCTGTTCTCAAAGGTGTATTTTAAGAACCCATTCCCAAAGAGAGTAAAATAGACTTTTGCCTCATTCCCTTCCCAATTTAGTTAGCTTCATTATGTTGTACCTTCTATATGCTCTAGACATGAGTGTGTTACTAATGGGATTCCAGATGATCTTTAATGTTAATGAGAAAATTGTCACTCTAGGGGATTCATTTATGGTTCTACTTGCTAAGCAAGATTGACACGCCCTGAGTCACTGCTTTCAGTACAGATATTTCATTGACAGGAGGAGCAGCCTGCTTATCTCTCACTACCCACCCATTTCTTAAAGTCTTTGGAAGAATAAGTGGCACATACCTTTCTTAAATGCTACTTTAATACTATTGCTTATCACTTACAAACCACTGTTCTGGATTTGCTTTTTGGTGCTAATATAATACAGCAGTTGAAAAGAAAGTGTTGTTTAGCCTGTACACTGTGGAGATCAAATATTTTTTCCTGGACCTTGATACTCAGTGTGTGTCTGTGTATATAAATAAAAGTATTATTTTTAGAACTTGGACAATAGCTGCATAAAATGTAGCCTTTCTAGCAGATGCATGGTACTTCAATAGGAAAAAGCAGCATCAGCAGTATGCTCCTTCAATTCTCAGCGTAATTTGCTCACTGGCAAAAATGGAAGTTCTAATTAGAGATTGGAGCAATGGTAGAGATATTTTGTTACTTTGAATTTTGCCTTATTGCTGGAAGGCAGGAGAGACGTGTGACATAGTTGAGAGTAAGCTCTCAGCCAGGCACTAGAATTAAGACACGGTGATTATGGGGTTGATTATGATTATATTTATTGCTAATACAAGCTAAATAACAACTTTACAATCTCTTACAATGGGTTATAAAATAATAAGGTCATGGTTCCTTGTGTTGAGTCATGCCTTCAGTGAGACCCTGTTGTTTTCTAAATTTCTCAGAGAACTCTGGGTATGGCTAGGTCCACTTAGTCTCAGATTTGGTCAACAGTCTACATCTAAAGGGCTATAAAATAAGTAGATTTGTCTAGAAACATACAGATTTATAGTCTTTGGCCTTGCATAATTCACAATTACAAAGTAACAAAACATCCATGTAACTTCTTTAGGATTTTATTTCTGTATTTGACCAGATCTTAGCACTTTACATGCTCACCCAAAAGAAAGGGTTCCCTGTCTTCATGCTGTATGTACCCTACAGATATCCCTGATAGAGGGCAGAGTGGGTGTGGCAGTGTTGGTTCACACAAAGCTCTCTGCAACCTCAGGATACAAGTTGGCCCAGCTGGCCCAGTCTCCAGCAGTATTTTATACCCTTATGCAAAGTCAATCAAAACCAACTCAACTCCCCCATCTCTGGAATACATTAATGATATGCACATCCAGAGAGTTCGTCCTGCAATACCCACCGGATATTCTTATCTCAGGACAAAATACCCTGCTCAGTGAAGAGGGCAGAAAGGGAGAGTATCTATGATGGACATACATGCCATGACTCAACAACCTTTTGTCACTGTCACAAGAAGAAAAGATACACAGGGAGCAGCCTCTGACCTCCTGAAATGTACATTTCTTTTTATAACCTCTCATAGTTGCAACAAATAAAAGCTGTCAGGCTTTAACTTTGCTGCCACTTGTTTCTCCTGAATGTTATCCTTCAAAGTTTTGTTTTCCTCTGTATCTCTGTCTCCTTTTTGTTGTTGTTTCTCAGTTTCCTAAAAAGTACATTTTTATGCAGTGTCTAATGTAATTAAACTTCTTTACACAACATATTATTCCCTGGCAATCTTGCACAGGCTAATTCCATCAATCTTTTTTTTTCTTTTCTGTGATGTCTGAAATCCTGATTTTTTCCCACTCTTTTCTTACCCAGGCACATTAAACCCGTTCATCCTTCTCTGCAAGATCACACTAAAACATATGTTACATGCTCTTGATGAAATTCTTAGCTGTCTCATGTTCTTCTTTGTTCTTTATATTTTAAGCGTGAATTGAAAAGTCAAAGATGACATGAGGACATCAGATAATAAACAGATATTTATGATGTCAATATCTATTATGAAAATACAAAATCATTCAGCAGGTTAGTGAATTCAACTCTTGACATTGGGGAAAATAAGTAGTTGAAGAGTGGGTGTACACTGGCAGCTGATTTCAGGATCGTTTCAGCTGTCTAGGAATGCTGGCTTCTTCTATAATCAAATGGGAAAGCTAGGCACCTCCAGAGGGAAATTCATCTGTCTGATATGGAAAAGTCCCTTTCCATGACTAGAACCTTAGATTAATCTTAAAATTTGAAGTGTAAAAGTATGCTAAATTAATAGTATACTCCAAAGGCAGTGTAAATTGCAAATACAAAGTAGAGAAGCATGAAGAACCAGAAGGGGTTCTGTTCTTGGGCAGTTAGCTAAATTGGTCATATAAAGGCCAGCATTGCATCAGTCTAGGAGTTCAATATCAGCCTGGCGCCTTGTGTGGATGAATGAACAAGGTGAATAAAAGAAAGTTATGTAGAATGCCTTCCTTTCTGCTGCAGATAAGGAGAGACAAGAATGACCTATCTCAGGGCGTGATGCATTATGGATATATGTGATGGGGTATACAACATTTTAAATAGCTACTCACAACCTAAAGCAAAAGTTGTTATACTGCCCTGTGCAAACCCTTCTGGCAGAGACTCAAGGAGAAGCTTTCATCTTAACACAGAAACTTAAAGTCCTATAAAAATGGGAAATATTATTGTAACAGTGGCATATCATTCTGCATGTAGAGTATTCAACAGTGAGTTACTTGGGAGTATCTAACCATCAGCACTGATCTAGAAAGTCTGGGCATGGAACCATGGAGTCCAAGCTGAAATCTGCACTGTGACAGCTAGAAAATGTTTGTTATACTAGGCAGTTTGTGACTGATCCCGCTGAAGTGAATAGAAAATTATTCTTTAGCTGTAGTGACCTTTTAGATCAGACCTGCTGTTCCCAGATACTGATGGCAGAGGACTGTCTGACAGAGGATTGTCTTCTGTAAGCCTGTTTCTCCTCTCCCTGATGTACTATAATTTTTACAGATATTATAACTCCAATTAGTTTCTCATGTATATTCAAAATATTCTTGGTATTCATGTGACACAGTAGGATTGTTTGATATAAAAAAACCAAAAAACAAAGAGACCAAAAAAAACATTCCCCATGAAGCAGAAAAATAAAATACAAAACTTGGTAGTACATATTCTTGATGTACTGGAGAGAAACAATCTGTCTAAACCAAAGATCAATCCATAAAAACAATCAAACTGAAAACAAACCCAAACAAAAAACCCCCCAAACCAAAGATTGAAAATAATCAATAATTTGTAAAATAAGGAACCTGGCAGTAATGAATTTGAGAATTCCTGAAACAATAATTTAGCAAGAAATATTGCTATATACTCACACAGCAATGCCAGAGGAACCCATTGAGTCACTTAAGTGAGTTGGCAAATTTTGAGACAGTTTATGTTGAATTAATTGAGAATAGGTAACTTTCACATCATACACAGACTAATCTTTACAAAAGATGTAATGATGAAAACAACATAGTAAATATAATATATAATTAGAAATTTAAAGTTGCTAAAGTGATATTGTCTAGTCATTTTGTTCTTCCTTGGCGTAAAATTGAGTTTATATAAATAATCTCTTTCTCCATGGATTCTTATTAAATGCCTTCCCATCACTTGACCATTTGCAAGAAAATCAGCATTTGTAAATTACACATTATGGTGAAGAGTCACAAACATGCATTAGTATAGCAAAAATATAAAATTCTTCATCTTGGGGAATTTGAATTTTAGGAAACCTATATACTTAAAACAAGGAATAAATAATGAAGGTACAATGTTGAACAAAGGTAATTATTCTGTATCCCTTGTTTATTTTGTTGTAGCTGTTAACAAATGTGTATGCAAATTCCATCTACACAACTGCAAGAACAGATTGAAATCTGTTTTGTTCACCATCTGAATTCTATTTATTCAGCACTTCACAGGAGGAAGTCTTTGAATAACAGACAACCTGTCTTACAAGCATGGTTGTCCAAAGAATCATTTCCCAGCCAAAATTACACCGATGTATATCATAGCTTTCTATTTCTGGCAACCCTAACCTAATTTCACCCAGAGAATAGCATTTTGTCATATTCTCACTTAGGAGCCTCTTTCCTACCCTGGTTATTCCAGCTGAAGCTCTAGCCTTTCTCATTTGTCAGTTCTAACCTTAATCTCAAAATTCTGCTTGTTCTTTGAGTAAAATAAGCCCAGCTGTAGCAGGAGTGGTGCCAGAAAGGCAGGGCAGCCAAAGCAAAGCAACTCTTACATCAAGAAATTAATGAATATAAGGTTTCTAGGATTGCATAGAGTGTGAATGTCAGGGTTTTGGATAGAATAAGAACAGGAGAAAGTCAGGACTTCAATTTGGGACTGATTTGAAAAGTCAGTGCCAAAGCTGTTCTGTTCAAAGAATCTTCAGTCTGGGGAAAGTCTAGGTTGTGTAGGAAAAAGCCCAGAGCCTGAGTGAGAGTAGAACTGAAAAATGCCTCCGAAATATGACGAGGAACAATAATTTTTTTTCCCTAAGAAAAATTTCATTGTTGAAATGTCTAGACCTGCAGATCAGATCAGATCATAAGTTAATATTTTAATTAAGGCTAGGATTATGGCTAGAGTTCAAATTGAAAAAAAAAAAAAAAAAAAAAGAAAGCCAGAACCACAGTCAGATTTGATCTGGAAACAGCTACCAAAGGGTTCTGCATCTCAGGGTCTTCTGGACTGAGCTGAAATGAAGAAAAACTACAGATGTGGTTATTTTTTTTTTTTTAATGGAAAAGAACTGTGTAAATAATGACTGCAGAAAGATTTGGAGGTTTTCCGTTCTGGCGATGTTTATTGCATCATACAGTCCTGATAATTTTTTGAAAATGGAAGAGGTGACTTTATATTAATTGGATAAAATTGATGTCCCATCTACTGCATTCCATAAATTATAATACTAAGGTAAATGAGTTAAATATAACTTTGTTATACTTAGCTGTAAAATACATCACTTTGCTCCATGAACTCATTTAGATCATGAACTCATTTATTCTTGAATCATCCAATTACTAATAAGGAAGACACATGCAGAAAAAAGACAGAAAGATACTGAACATTTCATCAGATCCTTTAACATATAATATGGTTCAGTCTTGCCAAAGTCAATGAGCTAGAATTCAAAACTTTTACTATTCTGATAAACAGAATTTTTGCAGTCAAATATAGAGGTTTGTGCAAGAGTAAAGATGTATGTCTTTACAAGGTCATTGGCTTTCAGTTGAAAGGTCAGGTTGGAGGATCTCAGTATATATTTTGAATTAATCTTTTATGCTTCAGCTACAATATTGGAATTGGAATAGTATATCACTCTGCAATACTGAACTTCTTTTTAAAAGATTGTATAAATAATTTTGTGTGAATTTACTGATGGAAAACTTGAGTCACTAAAATAACACAAAAGTAAGACAGTAAAGTTAATCTGTGTGGTATCTATAACTTTTTTGCTGGAATTTAGAGGATTGACTCACCTCCTCTGCCCCACCAGTTGCCTTTGAACTTTGAACTCTGAAATTTGAAGCACTTAAGGCTCTGTATGGTTAAATGTCTTCATAGTCAAAACTTGATTACTAGAAAAAAAATCTCTTATAAAATAGTTTACAGATTTCAAATTATGTGAGAACTACTTTATTTTTTTGCATACTTTGCTTTATATGTTGATTGTATTACTCAGTTAGCTGCTTTCTAATGACCTAAATTTTGCTCCCCAAAAAATTAAATTAAAAAATACAATAAAATTATTTTCTTCCTTGCAATTGAAATTCATCTGTCTAATTTCTCCTATCAAATTTAAATAAAAATGTGCAAACTGCAGGGAAATTAGATTTTTTTAAAAACAAGATGCAATTTAGGCAATTACTTCCACTTTATTATGTGTATATTTGTGTATGTTTACAGTAATACATCTGTGGAATGATACTGAATTGCTTAACTGAGGTATGACTACTTGCTAAAATTCTACTTATTAAAATGAGAATCTAATAGAGATTTGTTTATACCATAGACTAATAGTAACTAATCAATCCTGTGTATGCTTCAGCGACAGCTGTGTCCTCTTCATGGATATTTTTACACCATCTAATTTCAGAGTGTTTCTTTAGTCTCAGTAGCAATTATTGCTCATGTAGAGGAATAAGGTGTAAATCTGATTTGTCAGGACTTGTTTTTGTGTTTCATGTAATACAAATCTCAAGCAGCTAGGCCCTCTCTCTTTATGTTAATAAAAATGAGGCTGGACCCTGACTTTCTTATTTATCGCTTTTGCAGTAAATTCTGTAAAAGGACATTTTTCTTCTAATTTCATGAAACTTTTAGTTTCTGATGGAAGATAGACAAAAATATAAAATGGGATGGTCTAAGGTATCTTCCTAAAGAGCATCACTTTCTTCATTGATTACATGAAAGATTGCAACGTGATCCAGATTGGAAGGGATCTCAGTAGGTCTCTAGGGCAGCATCCTTCAAAATGGGAGGTCTGCTTTGAGGTCAGACCAGGCTATTCAGGGATTTAGATTGTCTGTTTTTCATAGTCTTGAAGGACGGAAGCTTCACAACTTGGCAACCTATTCCGCTTCCTGGCCATCATCACTGTGAAAATGGTTCTTCACATACCTATTCAGAACCACTGTTCTTGTTGGTGCCCCATGCTTCTCATATTCCCACCATGCATTCCAGCAAAGTGCCTAGTTTCTTCTTCCTCAGAATTACCAGAATTGCTGAAAGGCTGCTGTTACTTTCCCCTCAAGCCACCTCTTCTGTAGTCTGAATTAGCCCAGTTTCCCCAGTCTTTTATCACAGGACAAGTGCTCCTGCCTCTGATCAACTTTGTGACCTGGTTGATTACTTGGGAAGTCCACCCGGACACTAGATGTGTACTGTAGATGTGGTCTCATGAGCACTATGTTGAAGGGGGAAATAACTTCCCTTATATATTGGCTATTTGGCAGCACAATAAGCTGCTGACTGTTGCCCTGACTTTTGCAGTTCTGGATGTTATCATTCTTTTGTAGCTAGTTTCTCACATTCTTCTATGTAAACATAGCCATCTTATTGTAACTATCTTATTGTTTACATTCCTTTCTCCTGGGCACAGAAGTTTGATGGACATTTCTTTTGACCATTGTGATTGAGGGACGACAAGCTCGTTCCTCCAATGGACAGTGATTTCTAAAATGCATATATAATAAACAGGGCGGGTTTGCTCAGAGTTTCTCCAGCAGTTGCTCCTTACTCTCTTAACAGGTGTTTCTTGTCTTCTTCCTTCGTTCATGTTGTTACTGTGACAGCTGACACTTTCTGAAGCTCTTTTGATGTTTTCTCTCTCTCTCCGATTCAGGGCAGAAGATATGGATTGTAACACAGATCGCTAAGGCATCAGGTGGATTTTGCAAGCACTTGCTGCAGGATTCCCTAGGGATAGACTATTTGATGTTTTTAATGCACTATGTTTTTTTCTGTTTGTTGCCTTCTAAATCCATCTTAGGCTGGAACATTGAAACTGGCATAATACCTTTTGAGTGGGCAGTATGCCATGCTAACAGATGGCCATACTAGTGAACAAGTTATGTGCATCAATTTTGATTATGGTGGGCAGGAATCTTGAAACAGCCATCACTGCAGAGCTTCTGAGCCTGTTGTAACAATCAGAAGTTGTCACTGCTGCTGCTCAGAGATGCAACTCTGAATATCCCAGAATAGCTTGTGTCTCCATGTAAAGTGTTTCTGCTTCAGTGGATCAGATTAACTTTCAGATAGAGTAATAATATTTAAAAATCTAACTTAACTTCCCTCAGGTTGTCATGGCTACCAGGAAACACATTTCCCATGACCTGTACCTACTGTGTCTCATGAAAATCCTTATTTTTCTTCTTTTTCAGAAAAACAGCCTTCTCCTTAGTTCAGCAACATTTCTAACAGGCAGGTATGCCCAAGTAGATAGGTAGATATGCAGTTAAACATATTGATCCTTCTGTTTGAAAAATCTGAGAGCACAGCTCTTTATATGAGTGGCTTAAAACTTTTGGTATGTTTTCCCTGAATAGTTTTAGTACTTTGAATCCTAAATTGTACCTTCTCTTCCTATTTTAATGACAACGAGTCAAAATGGGCTTTTTAAATCAATGTCTGTTACACAGGAAATCTAACTTTGCTCATAATTTTAGATGAGAAAACTATTGTCTATAGCGATTATATCTCTATTCAGAGGTTTATGCTTTTTGTGGGGACAATATCTTCTGAATTATTTTAGAACAGGAGAGCTAATCTTGCACTGTCAAAACAAACTATTTTTTAAAAAAATCTTTTATGAAGGTGTACTGCACCTTGAAAGTGATCTTTATTTTATGGTTTTAGACTTTTATTTCCCCTTTAAGCATAATATGTACCAGATATTTTATTTTTACACATGTAAAAATTAAATTAAAAATAATTAGGAATATATTCTGAAATGATTTGATGAAAAATGTAATGAAACCATATTTTTCATCTGATAGCAAGTGATAAGAATTATGTTCATATTGACTGCATTATCTTAATCTTTGCATCCGCTGTCTTTCTTAGATAACATTATGATATGAATAAGTATATTATCCTGATAGAGCAGAAAAATATGTGGCAGTACTGTGTTCTGTATTACTGCTGTATTTCAGAGCTTTTATCTAACTATGGAAGCTACCTAGTAAGAAGTGAGGAAGGATCATCTTTTGGAAGCTGATTACTGCTGCATTGTCAATACGCAGCAAAGTGGCATATATCACTGTCAATGACATTGGACTGAGAATGATCAGAACTTCGTGAAAATTGACCTGTGGAAAAGGATTTGAGCTTTTTAGTCTAGAAAAAAGAAGGCTGAGAGGACATATAGAAGCCATCTTCAAATACAAAAAAAGGTGGCTGGAAGAAAAGGAATAATCCATCCCTCATTCTCTGCAGATATAGTGACAAGTGACGGGCTTTAATTGAAGAAAGGAGGAGATAAAGGATATATCAGGTAGAAGTATTTTAAAGTTGAGAAGAGTTGAGCACAGGAATAGATTATCTGAGTAAGTAGTGCAACATCTGCAGCTGGTAGCTTATAAAAACTGGTTACCTTAAAAAAATAGAAGGTATGCCAAGTCCTCAGTTGGGGATGGATTATTTTATCTGTCAGGATTTCTTCCAAACTGTTTATTCTACTAATTAAATGCATTGCCATCATATAGAGTTCCATGCTTTTTCTTTTTTAGCTTGCAATGTATCTTTCATGGAATGAAAATCTCTAATTAAAAGGAAAGATATTCTACACTGGTCAAAATACAAAATATATGTAAACACTCGAAGCATTTAAACAGAAAATACTCTTGTTGAATGTCATAGTTTTACACACAGGTGCCAAGAAAGGGAGGAGCCTAGAGCTGTGTGGATGTGGCTTGGTTGCCATTCCATGCCAAACATGTCATCACTGGGGGGTTCTGGCTTCAGGGGGGAAAAAAGAGGAATGCATACCAGAAGCGGGCCATTTTACTCCGTTTGTTCCTCATGGAAGTCAGCACTGACCAACATTGCAGAGTCTGTCCTACTTCTGCCTCTGCCTGTCCCTTCCCACTCCTTAGGAGAATGTAATGCCAAGAAGTGAACCCAGCTGAGATATGGGCACTGAGCTGAAAAGAACTGAGTTGAGCTAAGCCCAGGCAAGCCCAGCTGAATACTGTGGACCACGGCCAAGCCCAGTGGAGTGAGTGGTCCAGGAGCGGGTGGCACGGTGCAGTGCAGACAATACAGCTTTTGGGGGATTTGTCCGTGGTTGTTTTTCATTGTCTTGGGAGGCCATGTGGCGCTAGCTGCAGAAATGTCCACCATTTTGTCTTTGTCTTGGGAATAACTGTGTGTCACTGCTGGACTGTGGAAACAGCTGCCATCTTCTCTTTTTCTCAGCAGCCATGTGGAACTGAATTCAGGTGGTGAGCACTTTTTGTGTGTAAATCACCCTCTCTTTTGCATACTGTTGTTATTAATATTGTAGCTGTTACTGTTCATTTCTTATTCCATTGCTGTTTGTTTTCAGTAATTTGTTATCTCTACCCATAGTTTCTGCCACCGGAGAGGGTAGGGGAAAGGGGAGCAGTTTCTCTGGAGTTTAAATCCCAGCTGGTTTTAAGCAATCATGTGCAAATTATAGACTGAAAGAATAATTTGTTGTTTTGTTCTTTCACACTGCAAAATCATAAGGATATTTTCAAATGTCAAAATATACTGAACATATCAGAGTACTGAATTCAAGGTATGGACTGTAGATTTCTAACACTGTAAAAATTTTATTAAAGTTAGGCTACATTTTTCAAGAGGAGACCTGACCTTAAATCATTTTCTGCCCTGGATGCATGGGACTGCAAATGGTTGAAGTCCTTATTTCCCTGAAGGAAGTCCAAAGAAATGAGATGAGTGGATTCAGTAATTACAGAATCAAACACTTTTATTTCTTCAATTAAAACTAATGCAATTAAAATAAACTTCAGTTAAAAAAAAATAATACATTTGTGGTCTATGCATGTTGTAACACCAAACATTTTTCTGAAAACTTAATTTCTTAATAATAAGCAAAAGGGAAACTGAATCTATGGAATATAGTATATATAGTATAAGATAGTATTTTATGTCATTGTAATGCGTAGCAAGTGTCAAAGCAATCCATGTAATTATATACATATTATAGGCTTCTTGCATCAAGGGCTTCTCAGTCTTACTGTCAGCTGTTACTTCACTATAAAAAGCTTCTGTACTGTCTCTGGTAGAAGCAGAGTTGGCTCTGAGTGAGTTTAATTATCCTTTCTCAGAAAAGTAGGATTCAGGAGTTGTTACTAAAGATTGTCAGAGGTATGCTGGCAGGCCACAGTGTGTAATGAGATCTGACAGAGCATTTCCTCCACAACCTTTTTCAGGCTCTTGGAAATCCAGTAAAGGAAATTGTGGTGGCAAGCATCAAGTAAGCATCTGACAGTGAAAATGAGACTGAGTGCTAACTGTGAGATTCAGCCTATAATAAACACACCTTAAGTATTTATGTCCATGCTCCCTGGTTAAATGTGAGCAGCAAAGGGGACCCTGGGCTGTAGATTATGAAAACCAAAAGTAGAGAAGAAGCAGCCTGCAACTATATCCAAAATGCTTTCTGAAGCATATTTTCTTCTTTTACTATTGTCAGTTCACATTTATTGTCAGAAATATTATTCAGAGCTACAGATGTCATTTATCTGGGCGCCTGTAAAGCTTTTGACACAGTCTGCCATGACATTCTTCTCTCTAAACTGGATTCAATAGGTAGTCACCTATTCAATAAGTAGTCACTGGATAAGAAATTGGTTGGACAGTCACATCCAGTGATCATTGGTTCAGATCCAAATGGACATCAGTGACAAGTGGTGGCATAACTGGTCAAGGGAGGGGATGCTGCCCCTCTGCTCCACTCTGCTGAGACCCCACCTGGATGCTGCATCCAGCTCTGGGTCCCCATCACAGGAAGGACACCAACCTGTTGGAGCGAGTCCAGGGGAGGCCACCACAATGGTTAGAGAGTTGGAGCACCTTTCCTGTTGGGAAAGGCTGGGAGAATTGGAATTGTTTAGCCTGGAAGAGATAAGCCTTTAGGGATACCTAGTTGCAGCTTTCCAGTACCTGAAGGGAGCCAACAAGAAGGATGGAGCACAATTTTTTACAAGGGCTTGTAGTGACAGGACAAGAAAAATAATTTTAAATGGAAGGAGAGTAGGTTTAGATTAGATATTAGAAGGGAATTATTTACTCTGTGTGTAGTGAGACATTGGAAGAGGCTGCCCAGAGAAACTGTGGATGCCCCACCCCTGGCTGTGTTGAAAGCCAGGCTGGATGGAGTTCCAAGCAACCTGGTATAGTGGAAGGTGTCCCTGTCCATGGCAGGAGGGTTGGAACTAGATGATCTTTAAGGTCCCTTCCAAGGCAGGCCATTCAATGATTCTAAGCCTGGCATTTATGGTTTTATTATATTGAATTTCACAAAGAATAAGACTGACAGCTATTATGGGCTATTTTTGGTCAGAAATGTACTAAGCTAGCTAGTTGTCAGGCTGCAGTCATGCCTGACAGATGAAAGAATGAAATTATATCATCCTAAAGAGTTTCTCAGTAGGGTGTTACCAAGATGATAAACAAATTTAATTATATTGGCTGATGCATTTACATTCTTAGAGCCTGACAACATTTTTGTGTCTGCTCTATTTGAAGTGCTACTTTCTACACTCCAAAATGATCATCTTTTGAAATTTTCTGGTCTGATGGTAGAAAAACTAGATTTTCAGTGATAATATGGAACAGGTTTGGATCTAAGAGTGTATACAGCAGTAATGACTCCACACTTACACAAACAGGTTGTGAATTGTCATATTTTCAAATCCTCCATTTTGACAGATGTGTGTTCAGTAGTATTTCATTTTGGGAAGAGGGATGCGTTGGAGGTTATTATGATTTTCATACTATTAGAGAGTATTATAAATTTTGTAGGTTAGATTTGGTTTTTTCAAATCTTTTAGAAAGTATTTTTACTTTTGAGTTTCAGTTCCATGTTTTTAATGCTAAAAAATCCTTGCTTTTTGAGTTTCAGTTCCATGTTTTTAATGTTAATAAATCCTTCCTTTTTTTGTATTTGAAGTGGGGCCATATGAATAACACAGAAAAATTATGCATAGTATGTAGAGAATAATCCTGGTAACACATGTTTTTCAAAAACAGTAATTCCCAAGCATATCAAGACATGCTTAGGGAGAATTTTAATCATAGCATTGATAATTTGGCAGATAAGCAGAAAACACTTAAAATCAGGAAACTTAATTTCTCCCCTTCTTGCTTTTAATCATTGAGTCATGTAGCAGAAACAAAGCTGGTAAATTAATTGACTGCTGAGAACAGAAAATAAAATAAATGAGAAATAATAATTCCCCTGTTTGTTTTAATTTTATTTCCTCAAACAGAACGTATATTTTCAGTCAGATTGTTTAGAAAATTCAATAATTTGTCTTTGGAACAGTCTATACTGATATAACTACATTTGGCTAAAAATCTAGGTAGATTTCCATCTAAGCAGGAAGTATAAGTAAGGTGTCTGAGAACACAGATATTTTTACGCTGTTCAGTGATGTTTTCTGTCATTTAATCATGCGTGATTTTGGTTTATATGGATGTGCACTGAGAAATATACACAGACTATGATGGAAAATGCCCTTCTCAGAGCTGAAGGCTGGAAGAGATTGATAAGAGTCCTTAAACAACAGAGATTCAACATACCTGCGTAATATCACATGCCAAACGTTTTCTAATACCTTCCAATAAACTTTAAAATACTAATGTGTTATTTGCAAGGATTGGGCAGAAGCAGCACTGGTGTAATTAATGGAATAGTACAAGTGTTAAAGTTGCTGTTCCAGAAATTTAGCTTTCAAAGAACAAAAAACAAAAACCTAAAAGCAGTCTGCTGGAGAGATGGGAAAGCAGGACAATAGAAAGTTCTCTTTTGAAGCTGTACAAAAAACCACCCAAACTAAACAACAAGCCACTGTTCTAAATACAGTATAAAGTAATCAGCTTATTTTCATTTCACTGATTTCTCAACATTAAAGACTACTCTGAACGTTTCATATGCTGCCTGAATCTTGTTTTATCAACTGCAGAGTTAGGTATTGATCAGCCTTTGCAAAAGTCAGTAGCCCTAAGAATTGGTTGTTCAAGAAATGGCTGGAATTAGAATTCCCTAGGGGATGAAATAGAGGATATCTCTTTATAAAGGGCAGACTGACAGTCTTACCTGAAACTCCAGACATTCTCTGCTGTTTAGCCAAAAATTACATGGAGAAGTTTACTTTTGAGAAAGACATCAACTCCCTGTCTACGCACTTATTTTCCATTTAGTTGGACAAATTCAGCTAATTTACAAAAAACCCCAAAACCTTCTGCAAGAAAGCAAAAAGTATTATTTTCGATACTGAACAGATTAAGCTTTAATCTGAATATCTTACTAAACACATCTAGCTGTCTTCTACCACATATTGAATGATGTATTTGTAGTGTGGACAAAGAAGTGTAACAACTCTGTTAGACAGACTACAAAGCCTTTGTTTAAGGCAAAAGAAAACAAATCAAGTTATTTGCTTTTCTACTCAAGTATATATTCATAAAAATATCTTGATGATATTTTCACTATAGCACTGTATATATGTTGTATCTCTCTATATATGCTGTAGTACCACAGGCTTAGTTATAGTTGATTGTGAAGCAGCAAATTACCTGTTCTTTTTCAAAGATGAAGGCTTCTTGAGCAAGTAACAAGTTAGAAATAAGTTACAGAACTGGCTTTTGGGAGCATGGACATGCCAAATTGAGATAAGACCATGCTCAACCATATGCAATGAGCACACTACTGAACAAGAGATGGTGAATTCAACTACAAAAAGATATGAACTCTAGGTTTTACAGGGACAAAAAGGCATATTTCAGTTGAAGATTTTTATTCCTCCAGGGTCTCTGAAAATATTAATAAAGACATTTACTGCACTGAAAGATGGTGCTACCTTTTGAAGCTCTTATGTATTCCACTTGAGAAAAGGGAAATTAGTTGTCTGGGCTACAAAAATTGTATTAAATACACACCTGCTCTGTTTATCAGCAAAGCTGTTGACTTTCAACCTCTCACTGCCCCCATTTCCTTACCTAGATTATATTGTTCAGGAAAGCAATTACAAATAAACATAGGCAGATGTGAGCAGACTTGCAACTTTGATTGTGACTCAGGAACTCACAATAATCCTGGACTGTGTGTCTGTATGCTTGTGGATACCAGACAGAATACATCCAGTGCTGAAATGATCTTTATTACCTTCCCAATTTTACCATGGCACAAGGGTTATTTCCTTATAATGCATGTAACAGGGAATACAGTGTCATCATTGATGACAAAATGAAGGTAGAGTGGTAAGCAAATCAAGACATGCTGTATGAGCACAGGGTATGTTTTGACACAATCTCTAAACATACATTTGTTTAGAGATTTGTTGTGGACTGCACTCTCTTTTATGCTTTTTCTAGTCTGTGCTTGAGCTAGGTAGTAAAAGTCTTGTTGCCCTATTTCTTGAATCAACATTTTTCATTCGTATCTTCAGAGTTATTTTTAGTTATCCGACACAGCTTTAATAAGAATTGAGGAGATATTGAAACCCCAGCTCAAACTTTTTTACCAAAGTTATTAGCAAAAAGATTGCAGCAGAAAGTTCAGTGCCACTAGATACAATCCAAAATTTGATGCATTCTGCTTACATCCATGGAGGAGGAGGACTGCATTTTCTAAATTTCATAGTTTCTGGATCAAACAAGTGGACAGAATTGATAACAACAACACTATAAAATTCTAAAAACAGGACTCTGAAAAAATGATGATAATACATTTCATTTGGGACAGAGATTCAATACCTCAGGTAATTGTGGTTTTCTTCATGGTTACCTTTCTCATCCTGGACTGAATACATACCACATTGTCCTGGCTTCAGCTGGGTTAGAGTTAATTTTCTACCTAGTAGATGGCACAGAATTGTGCTTTGGATTTGGATTTTCCCTTTGTTTTCTGTCCTGTTAGACTTTTTTGTCTCATTACTTTGACTTTTTTTCCAATTCTCTTCCCTATCCCACCGGGGGAGAGTGACCAAACAGCTGTCTAGTGTTCAGCTGCTTGCCAGGTTAAACCACAACACATGGTCAGTCGATACATAAACATTAACTCACAAAAGAAATTTCTGTGATTTTCTGACCCCCATAAAAAGAATAGATCTTCTCCTATATCTCCCTACTCCATTTCTGACACTGGACTTTCAATATAGACTGTAAAGTTAATTCTTTCTTGCCCTGCACAGGTCCGGAAATGTAGACTGAATAGTAGTTTCTTTCTTTCACTGTTGATGTCTGTAAGTGGCCCAGATGGTCATTCCCAATGTGCTCAACTTTATAGGTTCTATTTTATGAAACTCATGGTATAAAGCAAAACTTATATAGCAATCTCATTTTTTTTTCTGTTGGTCTGTCTGCCATCAAATCCATTCATTTGGAGATTTAGTCTACCTCAGCATTGCTAAGGCCACTACTTGACCATCAAATTGTAACAGTGACCTGCAAGACAGCACAGTATCTTTCAACATTTTTAAATGAAACAACACTCTTAACGTAATTAAGTGGAAGGATTGTAAAATTAATTTTTTCAATAAATTAAGTCAATGGAAATGACGTGTGCTTTCAAGTTTGGACTTTGACTCCTGTGTAACCAGTCACCTTATTAAGCAATCCTTTATAATATGTGTGCACATTAAATGCACTTATTACTGTATCAGCAGATAAATGGTTTACACTCAAAGATCCCATTCGACCTATTGAGACAAAGTTACTTCTTTGTAATAGAGGGTAGATGGTGATAGAGTCTTACACAATTTTAAAGCAGTAAAAGGAGTTACAACATTTATGAAGGCAGTTCAATTGCGATGCAGTATTTGGCCATTGTGGAGTATAAAGCATTTTCAGACATTCGCTTCATGTTTTCAGAATAAAAGAAATATTAATTATACCAGGACTGCACCTCTCTATCTCAAACATGCACATTCTACTAACAAAAAATAAAAATTAAATTAAAGAAAACAAACAAGAAAAGTAAAAAGAAGAGGACACGCATATTGTCAGTGCTTAATACAGGAATAGGTTGCAGATACTGTGGTATATGAAAAAGAGAATGAGTCTGACACAAGTAGTTCTTTGAATACTGTGAAAATTTTTAATCACAATTTTTTGTTTTCCTGAGTCATATTGTGACTTCTTTAAACAGATCAAATGCCAAACCCACTAAAAGCTCACTTAAATGAGTATATGCTGATTATTGAGATAAAAGATATCAGCATTGCTATACTACAGCCACAGTTATCCTACCAGCAGCTGTTTGCAATTAAACAGAAGTACCGACTGGAAAAACAGTATAAAGAAAGAAATAACAAAGCAGAGATATGACAAAGGTTAGTCCTTAGACCCTTCTTTACTGCCCTCAGTAGTCAATCTTTGTCCTTCCTGTCATGCACAGTCTATTATTAAACATTTATTTTGTATTTGTATGTAATTGTTTATAATCAACATTCATAATTAGCATTTAAATTTTTTGTTTAAAATGCAATCTATATTTTTTAATTTCTGTCTCCCAAAACAGTATTCTGTCTTGTGCTGTCTCAGAATTAAACTGCTACTAAATATTCTTGCAAGAAAACCCCAAAACCCAAACCAAACCACAAAACTCATTTAAAAGATATTAGAACAATATTCAATGTATCTACCATAAGCTAGTGTTTACATTATGCAGAAAGTATAAATGCTGCATTGGCACAAAATAACTTGTTATTTATGTTTTATGGATCACCCCCTTAGGCAGCTTTTCATTATGAAGACTGAAGCGAAAAGAGGTCTTTGAAAAATCAAATGATTGCTGATACTGGTGTTATTTCCAGGGAAACTTCAACAGGCAAAGCTAGCTTCTTCACATGCTGCACACACAAATATAAAATATTGTCCAGTTTTCCATAAAACCTTCCCAAGTTAAAAAAAAGTCTGTAAATGTGTTTGTGCTATGTTTCTCCCCTTATCAAATGTAACGAACATTATTTGACTACTGCTTTTATCTCTATTTTACTGTATTATTCTATACTTGATATAATTTGATAATACTTCAGTGCTTTCAATAATATTTTAAAAGCCATAGTGAGCTGATTTAAATGCAGAGATTGTATTTGCTTGCTTATATACATATTTTGTGATCTTTGATTCAAGTAATTAATTATTTGAACTGCATTTGTACTTGCTTGGTGACTTTCAGATTTATGTTGCATTCTAAAAGTGAGGTATTCCTTGGCAACCTCCATAGTGTGTATGAAATTGCTCCCTTTGCAAGTGGAGCAAATGCTCTGTTCCATAGCTGTGCCAGTTACAGCAGAAACTACTGTATGATGAGGGCACATTGTCATTTGTGCGATGTATGCATACCTCGAAGCAGCTCCTTGGGTCCCCCCACAGAACAAGAACACATAATGATTAGTGCTGATCAATTCATAAACCATGGTGAGCTGGCTGTTTTGGCTTTAAAACAACAGAGGTTTTTGAAAAAAAATCCCTTTTAATTATAAAGGCAAAGGAAGAATAATTCTGACAAAGACACACAGCAGGAAAAAGAGTAAAGCATTCCACTTAACCTTAAGGTTAAGGTTACTGGATGTTTTCAGCAGAGATCCCAGAAGGAATATGCTGATTTTTTCTTCTCACAATTTTCTTTCTTCCTCTCAATTTCTTTTTCCAAATTTCACAGAAGGTTACTGTCTTTTCTCCTTCTGTGAATGTCTTGCAAATGTGTTTTCAGTCTTCTCCTCTAGATATTATTTGGGTCAGGATTCTATAACACTTTCCAAAACGTAAATTGATTTTACTTAACCCAAGAACTTCCTACTCCCTCTGTCCACCATGTAAAGTTACCTTCTATGCATTTGAACACAGCATGTTTCGAAGCTCTATCCCACAGAAACATTATTTTTCTTTCTCCAAAACTTTCTTTGCTAGTCACATTGCTCTTCTCAATAATGAGCATGTTGTCATCAATGGAAAATTTGACTTGGAAGATGGATCTCTGTTGAGACAAGGCTGTTCACAAATTATTCACCACTGCTCCTTCAGCTATAGTTTGTGCAAGGAAGAAACTTTGAGGACTGATCATGAAAAATAATCAAGAAATAGCTCAGTCAGTTTCCAGAATTGAAGTAGTTGCCAGCAGTCCTCTGCTCAATAAAGAGGTGACTAGCTGGTGGTGGAATTGACAATTGAGTGCAGCAGCAACAACAAAGACAGCACTTTCTTGGGCCAGGAAAGAATAACTTGCATTGCCTCATTTAAAAGTTCCAAAGTGTTAACACACGTGTACATTAAAAAGGGGATTATGAAAGTAAATATTTACCTTCCACATAGTGGAGGTGGGCTATACTTCAGCAAAATTAATCTCAGGAAAATGAGATTTTCAGCAACATGTCCTCCTTTGTCTTTCAACCTTTGCCTGTTTGCCTTTTGTTTTTTTGACTTTTCAGTGCTTATTTGTAAGGCAAAGTCTCTTTGATGTTGGGCTGTTAGATTAAGTGAAACAATAAACTCCTTATATGCTAATACCTAGTCAACAAGAATGCCTTCTGTCAGGAAGATAGATAATTAAATTACCCATTCCCCAAGTAAACAAAGTTTTAGATCAAGTGAGGCTTCTCTATAGCTTTTGAAATGAGATGTGCATTGTCTCCCACTAAGTTGTCATTGTCTTTAATGAATTATCATTTGGAAGTGACTTTCTGATGTAGTTAATTTAGCTTACTATTCAGTATGGATTTATAAAGGATTGTTTATTGAAGACAGGAAAGTTTATCATAATAGTTCGACTCATTTATCTATTATTTATTTATTTTTAAAAAAGTTTTGGATGTTTTAATGTTAATTAAGGATGACAGATTACAATAGAAACTGAAATTGTCTCTTAAAAAAACAGCAACAAAGGATGTCATTGTGTTCCTCATTCTTGACCAAAGCAGAGCTGGAAGATATTTGGAGACAAAATGCTAGATTAGATTCCAATCTAGTTTACTTCAGCACATTCTGATGAGTAGGGTGAAAAAAATTGCAATTTCCAAAAAAATTTGCAAAGTATTGTTTTAATATGAACATAGGGATGTAATTGAGTGATTGATTTTTTTAAAAGGCCAAAGATTGGTAATATGTCTTGAAAAGTGATACATCAGTTAGAGTATGTAAGGTATTGAATCACAGTAAAGAAATTATCCTCAAAAATATTTTCCTGGGAGGTATTGAAAAACAAATGAAGGACAATGCAGTCACTGGTCACAGCCAGCATGGCTTCATAAGCGGAAAGTTCTGCTTGTCAAACTTGATTTCCTTTTATGACAAGCTAACCCACCTAGCTGATCAAGGGAAACCTGCTGATATAATCTTTTGAATTTCAGTAAGGCTTCTGATACTGTCTCTCACAGAATCCTTCTGGACAAAATGTCCAGCACACAGCTGGATAAACAGATCATGCGATGAGTGAGCAGCTGGCTTACGAGTCGGGCTCAAAAGGGCTGTAGTGATTGGGTGACATCCGACTGGCAACCTGTCATTAGTTGTAAAATCCCCTCACCCTGGGAAGGCCACATGCACATGGGACATTCACATGAGAGTCAGATGAAGAGGTGTCATAAACCATCAAAGACCCCCAAAGCACCCCCCAGACTTATTCCTGAGGCCTTGCACCAGATGACTGCATGTGATGCAAAGTGATGCAACAAATCTAGAGTCTTTTGCAAAAGACAGTGTAAAACTTCTTCCCTCTCCAGGAGAAGTACCTGGGCCTTCCCACCTGGTCCAAACAGATATTAATCCATTGAACTTTATGTTTTGTGTCACCCTCACTACCAAGAAGACCAGAAGAAGAGAATCAACATGACGCTATAGGGATCAACGGAGTGGTGATATTTTGTACTTAATCTGTCTCTGTAACCCTCTTTCTTTTCTCGCTCCCCCTCTCTTTCTATTTCTTTCTATCTCTCTCTGCTTTACATTTACTGTTAAATAAAATCCATACTATTGACTTCAGTATATGGTCTTGTTTGCACCTTAATTTGAACAGAGGCATCTCTCTAACAATTTTAATAACCGGATCGTAACAGGAACCCTGTATCAAAGGACAATGTGTGTATAAAACTGTGTGTAGGTCAAGGGAAGACTGGCAAAGTACCTGAAAGAGGATTATGCTGTGTGTCACAAAGCAATCAAATCACAAATATCAGGGAAACCACATGGCTCAGCAGTCTCTGAGCTGAAACACCAGAGAATGATAGGGAAAATACTCCAGGGAAATGTCATATAAACTTGCACTGTTTTTGTTCTTTTCCAGAAGTCCATTTATGTCTACTGGACTGAGTCTGGACTGGACTGACTGCAGACTAAGTAATGTGCCACATGGACCCATGATCTGGTCACTGGTGGCCTATCCACTTTTTTTTTTTTTTAATAGACTTTAAATGTTGATCTTTACAGAGTATATGCCATGGTATAGTTAGTCTATTTTACCAATATGTTCAACTGCAAATACATATGCCTCAAATGTTAGAAGAAAAAAAGGAGTTTCACAATGGAAGTTCTAGGAGGTATTATGTGTACTTCCTGAGAGTCATACTAAACATATGATGTTTTTATGTATTGCTGTGTTTGGTTCAAGAGGCAAGGTTCTGGTATTGGGGTAGTTCAGGGGTGAAGAGAAGACACCAGGAGTTGTCTGTGTGTTGGACAGAGTGATTTCCAGCTGGCTCCAAGGTGGACTGGTCAAAGCTGAGCACATCAGTGACATAGATAGGGCTTCTGTGATAACACATTTAAGAAGGGTAAAATAACACTGTACAACAGCAACTGTAAGAAAGGAGTGAGAATATGTGAAAGAAAGTTCTGAATACAGCAAGGCCAGTGAAGAAGAAGGGGGAGGAGGTGCTCAAGAAACTGGAGAAGTGTTTCTCCCTGCAGTCTGTGGTAAAGACTGTGGTGACACATGTTGACTCCCTGCAGCTCATGGAGGTCCACAGTGGAAGAGATATCCACTCTGTGGTCTGTGGAAGGCCTCATGCCAGAGCAGCCCTGAATGAAGCTGCTGCCTATGGGAAGACCATGCTGGAGCAATATCCTCAGAGGGCCTGTGGCCAATGGAGGAAGAAACCCATGCAGAAACAGGTTTTCTGTCAGTATTCTGTGGGGATACCCACATGTGAGCAGTCCACTCCTGTAAGACTGTATCCCATGGAAAGGACTCATGCTGTACTGGTTCATGAAGAACGGCAGCCTATGGAAGGGATGCTTGCTGGAAATCATGAATGATTGTACTCCATGGCAGGAATTGCAAGGTGGAGCAGGGTAAAAATATGAGGAGGAAGTAGTGTCAGAGAGAAGGTGTAATGATTAGACAGCAACTCTAATTCCCCATCCCACTGCTATTCTCAGGTGGAAGAGGATATAGAAAAGCTGTGAGTGAAGGCATGACTGGGAAGAAGGGTGATGTGGGTTTAAGGAGTTTTTAGATTTGTTCTTATTATCCTATTCTAATTAATTGCCAATAAATTAAATTATTGGCTCCCAAATCAAGTCTGTTTTGCCCATATTGGTAATTGGTAAGTGGTCTCCTTATCTTTCTCTCAACCAATAACCTTTTTGTTGTGTTTTTATCTCCCTACTGTCTTGTGGATGGAGGGGAAGTGATAAAGCAGCTTGGTGGGCACTTGGTCACTAGTCAAGGTCAACACACATCAACAAAGAGTTGTGATAAAAAATTAGAACATAAAAAAAAACCTAACAAAAAGCACCCTTGTCAACAGATGCAGAATTTCCTAAAAGTGATTTGTCAAAATGTATAATTGAAAAAATAAATTATTTTATTTGAATTGTTGACTAGATCTGCACATTACTTTTTTACATTTTTTTCTATGACTGTAATAAACCCCTTTTCACAACACAAAATAATTTTATGCTCTAGATTATTTGCAGATACTCAAAATCTCACTTGTACATGTCAGTGGTCTTGAGGTACAGTGTATGGTCAAATCTCAGCAGAAAGTACCACCAGATTGATGACCAAGGCAAGAAGAGAACCAGCAGATGAGAAAAAAAATGGGTTGACTTCATTCAGCTGAACTTCTCCACAATGTTTTTGTTAATTCATATACGTAATTACAGTCCTCTCAAGGCTGATTGTCAGGGCAAATTTGGACACATTTGAGTCAGGAAATGCAACATTCACAGCAGTGGACTGTGCTCATCTTAAAGAATTAACAGTCTAACCAAACAAAATTGTTTTCAGTGTAAAAGCTGTTGAACAGACAGGTGGGAAAAAGACAAATGCAACTTCCAAAACTTATTTTGGAGTTAAAAAAAGAATAAAGGAAATAAAAACAAAAGTAAATAAATTAGTAGTGAAAAAACTGGGCAAGAATTGTATATAGAAGGAATCTAAGATAAAATTTTGTGTAAGGTGTAAGGAAAAGGACTGAAAACAATATCAAATCAGAATAGGAAAAAGAAAGTCCAAAGGAGTTGGACATGGCTTTGAAGGATGTACTGAATGTTAAGTCTCTTGCTAGGGGGTTTTCTTGACAAAATTTTCCCTAAACGGAGGAAAGAAATGATCAAGCTTCTGGCTGCCCTTCCTTTGCTCTCAGGATTCCCAGTTGCACAATTCTGTTTCCAAACAAACACTAATGAAAGCCCCTTTTTTATCTTCTGCTTTTATGAAGGTAAAGGGTTAAGTTAAGCATTGACTTCAAAATTAGTAGGTTTTCTATGTATCATTAATCTGGAGCTTGATTTACATTGCATTTTGAATGACCAAAATAATCAGTGGTGACAGTCGTTTATAATTTACCAATAAAACAACAGCATTCTGATTGGTTTTCTGAGTTCCTGATATGGAAGATACAGGTAGTCATACTTGGGAGATGTGAAAAGGGAGCAGAAAGGATTTTCTTAGTCATCATGACAGGTTCTTTCCCATTCTTACACAAACGTATCTTATGTACTTGTCCTGTCTCACTTTTAAACTGGTAAGATTTGTTCTTCCAGAACCTCTCTTTTTTATAATCTCTGGCCTGTTTTCCCATTTATACCCATTTGCTCTTGTGTCAACCTTGTCTTTTAGTTTAAATAGCTTTCTCCTTCTTTAGCATTTATCTACTCCTGAAGTATTTATAGAGAGCAATGATATACCCTATCAGACTCCATTAAGTTATTTTAGTCTACTCTTACAAGATAAGCTCTCTTTCCCTGATCATCTTTGCAGCCCTTCTCTGCAACTATTGCAGTTTAATTAATCTCTCTTAAACATGGGCTATGATAACAGCGTATGCATTATTGCAGAGAAAGTCTTGCCAGTGCCTTGTCTAATTGCACTAACACTTCCTTATCTCTAGCAGCAATGCTTCCTTTCATACATTCTAGGATTTCATTTGTTTTATCATGATCACGTGCTATGTTTTATACCCATATTCTGACTGATTAACCTACAGCTGAAAATTACAGATCTAATTATTTGTTCTCTGTACATCCACCTCTGTTTTAGACATAAGTAAATTGGTCCTAACAACAGAACAATGAAATGTAAATATGTTATGGAGAAATATCCATATTGCATAGTCCAGTGGTCTATGTCTACCCCTGTATCTGTTGCCATTTTATGAAAAGTTTATTTTTAACTCCACTTTCCACATACTGGAACTTTTCCTCAGTTGTGCCCAATGTTCCCAAAGATGGTAAAATCCAAAAGGTTCAGTGTTTTTGTGCTGACTAGAGAAAAAGATTACTTGTATAATTTTGTTGAAAACATGTTTGTGTATGACAATAAGGTTGTAGTTTAACAAATTATTCAAATATATGCTCAGTATAAAAAAAAAAAGTGTTTGTCTTGTGGCCTCATTTGTCCGTGAAACAGAGGGCAGGACCAATGAATTAGTATGATGTACATGTATGATGTCCTGGTTTGGGCCCAGACAGGGCTAATTTTTGCAGTAATCCGGACAGCACAGAGCAGAACCTGAGGTTATTCTATGTCACCTCATGTGGCATAGAATTTCTGGATGTGGGGAAAGTGGCCTCTTTTGAGTTGTGTAGCATGGTGCAGTGGGGTATTGTCAGGGGTCCCACATGCTGTAGTGGTGAGCACTCGCGTGTGAATTGTTTTCTTCTCTTGTGCACTGTTATTAATATTGTTGCTGTTACTGTTCCTTTTGTATTTCATTGCTGTTTCCAGTAAATTGCTTTTATCTTGACCCATGATCTTTACCTTTTGTGGCTCTAATTCTCCTCTCCATCCTGCGGCAAGGGGAGGGATAAGGGAAGGAGGGAATGAGCAAGCAGTGTGTGATTTGTACTTTTTCAGTGGGAACACTTAATTGAGAAATACCGTTCCTAAATCACTACAATGCATTACCCATTTGACAATCACACAACTAAAAGTCAACAAAATAGCCAAGTGATTATGTTATTTCAATTCTGACTTACAAATTAATATGAAAGGAATAATTTTTAATTGGTTCTTTAGGGCACCTTTTGTAATGGGGTCTTTTTCAGGCAGCTCACCAGGTGTAATATTCAGCTTGTCCTACAGTCATGGCTCAATTAAACTTTGTACATATCAAGAGATCTTATCATGTAAATCTGTGTTTCTGAGATGTATTGTTGACACAAGCCATTACTTCCAATTACACTGAGACTCAATTACTACCTATCATGACAGATATGAAATTAACCCTTGACAGAAGTGTTTGCAATGTCAGAAGTGCATGGGCTGCCTATGGTCTCAATCTTACTATTAAAATTACCACAAAGAAATTAGTTTCCTATGTCTTGATCCCATAGTTTCCCTGAACTTTACATTTTTCTTCATAGATGTTAAATAGTTGGAATTTGTTACTATCTTATTTAAATCTGTCAACAGAATGGACTCATAAATTTGACTATTTGTACTTCACACAAACAAGTAGACGACTATTTTATTTAATACTACTAGAACTTGGACTGAGAGCTGACAATGGGAGGGAAGTTGGTATCTGCAGTTCTAGGACTGCAATAGCCCTTTGTGAAATCCATGAGTTGCTTAATATTTAAGTTGTGAGGTTTCTTGTGCCTGATGACTTGTCTAACAACCTTCAATGTGGTCAAGTATTACAGCTGACATTTGGGCAATTCTTATCAATTACATGAGTGGTTATTAATAGCATCACAAAGATATGTTTATAATTTAGGAGATGAAAAGAACAAAAGTAGCAAGAAATTTATCTAAACCAATATAAGACATTCCAGCTGGAGACACCAGTTGAAATATTTCCAATTAAACCCAGCAAAACCAGGCTACAGAGATAGTCTTACAATTGGTATTATGAGACTTTCAGCAAAATAGAATTGCACAGTTTTATGTGTTTTTCTGGAAAAAAAATTACGTGGAGGAGGAAAGAAAAGAGATGTATTTAACCCAGAAAAACAAAAACTATAGGAAGGTTTGTCAATGAACTCTGAGTATAGGTTTGGCAAATGACTCTGAATATATGAAAAACAAACAGGAAAGTGCCCTCTTTGTTCTCCCTCTTTGGTGAGAGAACGTGGTAAAATGCTTAAAGAGCAGCTGGAGATATTTGATTTTAGACAAGCAAAGCTTTGCAACAGAAAGGACAGAGAAGTGAGAGATGGGAGACTAGCTTGATTGGGAGTCTCAGTCTTGGGATGCTTTTAAGAAGAACTGAGCCATGCAATGTTAGTGATAACAAAGCTGCCTCTCTTCTAGCCTTGAGAGAGAGAATAGACTAGAAGAACTTCTGAGGTTCTGCATAGGAGATGACAGAACCGTGCAGGAGACCATACAATTAGTAATGAAATCATTGCTTCTCTTTGTTCACAGTAAAGTGTTGGCTTAAGTTTCTGTATTTATAACTTTAAAATTTTAAACATTATTCAAAATCATTATCATGTGTTTGACTTTTTTTTCTGCTTTGGAGGTAGCTAATGGTATTGGTTATGAGATCTACACTTTGTTTTTTATCTTTTTTTATATGAATCCCAATAGATGCCCCAATGTATGGGCAACAGAACTGAGCCTTCCACTGATATCAAGATTTTCAACTGCAGCTTCCATAGTAACATGGAAAGGACTGCAAACTATTAACATTGCAAGACATCAAGTTAAACTGTCTAACTAATTAATAAAGAGAAACAACCTATAGAAAACAGAAGACCTTTCTCCTTCAAACAGAGAAGAGGTCTAAGTTCACTGCAGCTAAGAGGAACTCTTTTGCACATAAATCTTGAGAGAAAAAGGTTGTCCAGTTCTGGGGTAGAAATCAGAAGGACCAATACTAGAAGTGCCACATTTCTTATGCACAGGTTATGTGTCATTTCTAGTTCTGAACTGAGTCTGGGAAAAACACTGACTGGATCAGTTTCTGGAAGACAGTGACAGAAGAAAGGTCTATCTTGTTTCTTTGCTCTTTTGTCTGTCCTTTCATTTAAAGAAAACAGATTTTCTGAAAGGGAAAAAATGGTTGGAGTAACACTCACTAGACAAGCAAATGGAAACAGCTGAGACTAGATATGTGTCTGCATGCCTAAGGAGACAGCACCTGAACTCTTTTCTCATCTAGTTCAGAAAAGAATCTAGTGTGCCCTGGTGAGAAAGCCCACTTGAAGCCAAGTGTAATGTGGGAAGCCATATTTGAACCAATTATTTTGTTCAATTGCATGTATGTCTTCATAAGTAAGCCTAAAGGGCCAAAATTTTGACAAACATTTTAATGTCTTTTTTTAAAAAATATTTGGGATGAAATAAGGAACTCTGCATTATGTATGTAGTCTTCCTAATAGTCTTTATTTCAGAATAGGATTAAACAAAACAAACGGTACTCAGTGCTTCTTTTCTTTGGTCTACGTAATACCATTCATCCTGATTCAAAGAACCCTAGAGATGATCAAGTGAATGCCTGAGCCCAATTATTGCCAGGCATTTCAAGCATCTGATGTTGACTCAAGGCTTGCATCAGAATATAAGAAATATCAATATATATCTCAAGCTACTGTGTCAAGTAAAATGTTTCTTCCTTGAAAAGAAGCATTCAGGGAGATTAGAAAAGAGTTATGATGATGGCCAATGCTTTTCTTACTAATTTTTTTCCTGCTTCAAGCTTTAGACATTGTATTATCTACATCTGTTAAAATTTTCCCTATATATTTAACATATATATTTGAGTTTTCAAATAAATTATCAATAAAAATACTGTTTTATTTTGTTTTTTGACACGAGTAAAGAACAAGTACTTGTATATCCTATTTATGAAATAAGTTGAAACCTTAGTAAAAATGGAATGAAATCTGCAGGATAATTAGAAAACAAAATGTAGGAGTTTGTCTATGCTCTGTCTAGCGCAGCCAGTAAGAACCAAATTCCTGACCATTACTGAATACTGACTTGTTTTAGGAAGACCACTCTAACTTTAAATGGGGAGACATAACTGTACATTTTCTGTTACTGTGAGAAAATCAAAACTCCTATCTAAGCACTCATCAGGCAGCAGGCGTCCATGTGGCCAGATGGATAGGCAATCTCTGTTGAGAGCAATATAATCCTGCTATTTGCTGAATAGCAGCCAATAATAATTCACTGTCTTCATGTAGAAAAGAAGTTTAGTTTATTTCTAATTTCTGATTAATGTTCTGTGAATGAATCTTTGGCCAGTGTCTGATTTGAATCACATGTGGCCATGAGGATATAATCCTTTGATCGACTTGCATATGGATCTCATTAGGAACTAGTGAAGGACATTATTTACAAAATGCACAAAGAAATAAACAGACCCCAAAACAAAAGAAAATTCAAAGAAACTGTTCTCTGACAGCAGAGACAAAAATTAGGAAGCACCCCCATGCTGAGCATGTAGTCAGCTGCTTAGCTTTCCTCTTAGTCTGGCAAAATATTTGATTAGTGATGAAAATTGGATCTTCAGGTATGTAGGCATAGTTCATCACTTAAAAAAAGTATTCCTTACCTTGACATATGGATCATGTAACTGCCAAGAACACCTCCTGTCTGGCTTTGGTGCAAGAACATCTGATGATGGGGACAGAGAGCTTGCTGAAGAACACCAGAAAGAGGAAAAAGCTGTACAGTTGGTAGCAAAATTTCACTCCAGACACCACTGTGAACAGTAATTGTGTTGACCTTTGAGAGAAGTAACAAAAAAATACTAATAGAAACACAACTTTTAAATTTTTCTTAGTATTTGCAGTGGCTTTATATGAAATTTAGGTGGTAGCTCCATCTAGTTTTGCTAAAGATTTTTCAGCACATATTTAGTATTTGTGAAGGAGAGGGTAATGAATTCTTCAGATCATAACAAAGTCCTACCTTTCTGAAGACAGAACAAGAACTAATTATAAGATTCATCATTCTCATAGAAACTATAACCAAAACGGAAAATGGAAATTATTGTGCTTTATTCAATACAACTAAATAATGTGTTTTTTTTAAGAGGGTCAATTGTAAATAAAGAATGAAATCTATTAATACATATAATAATTTCTACAGTTCAAGAGATACTGTTTTATAATTTTATCATTTGTATGAATCTTTTTATGGTTATTTATAGGCTTTTTGGCACAGCATGATCATCTTGAATTAGAGTCATGCGCTCTGAAGTGCCAGAAGAAGACTCATCTTAGTGGTCTATATTTACAGAGTGCTAATGAGCATTTTGCTTTGGATTTCATAAGTTAGGTCATTTTATGCTGACAAATTAAAGTTACTAGTTAAATTTGCAGATGCTGAATGAATTGCAGTTGTTGCAATTGCCAGTGAAAAAGAAGTTGACACATGAAGAACTGGTACATGCAATTTCAATTTTGAGATATAACTCCTGTATCCACTGCTCCTATTGAATGAGATTGTCTCATACCTTGCAGAAGAAATGAAATACCTCTGGCAGATCTCCTCAGTGTAGTGTTGGGCCACAACAGAAACGTCTACTCTCCATTCTGAGCGTGGATCCATGCCTTCATTCACACCCAGGCTTGTTTCTTGCCCTTGGATTAAGATCAGAGACAGGTTTGCAGAAACTCCCAGGGAATGCTGGGGGAGAAAAATTGGACCTCGATCCTAGTCAGAGTGCAGATCCAGCCTGTCTGTAGGGTGTATAGTTCAGCCAAAGCATAATGTATCCCATCTGTTTCGGTACAGATGTCAGGTGAGGACAAATGATGTTCAAAGGATTGGCAGATGGAAGATGTAGGTAGCTTGAAATTTGCCCATGTTCCTGTTTATAAGCAGCAGCATCTGAAATGGAAATGGAAACACCTTACAGGCATACAGATGTGAATGCATTCAGAGACATCAGGAAGCCCAGTTGTTTATTGTTTGGCTAAGGCACACTCAATCCAATTATTCAAAAATGAAGTAAGAATATCCTTTATGTATTAAAATGCTGTCTATAAAGCATTGGTTTAAATTAAGAAAGAGGACTCTTGGCATTAGATAATTTGTCACATCTCTGCAACTGATGTAATGAAGCACTATGGACTCTGAACTGAGTACTATAAAGCACCTCTAGAAGTTAAAAACTCTAGGACATTTAAAAAATTGCTATTGAATTGTAGTCTTCGGCCCAGTGAGAGAGATTCCAAGAATCTTATGTCAAAATTTAATTATTTTAGTTCTTGGGATTTTTACTACTTTTCCTTCAATATAACTAGTCACATTTTATTTAGAAAGAACAACAGAAGGCTTAGAGGGCAGATTTATTTATTTCTGCCAGGACAGCTTTTTGACAATAATTTTTTAAATCAATATGTTTTTAGTGTATACATCTGATGCATACATATATTTATATATATAATAAATCCTAGGCATGTGCAAATGTGTGCACACCTGTATTTATGATTTATTCACAAGATGTTATTTCATCTATGATATATTCCCAAAATGTTACTTCAGAATGTCTACAAGTTGGCAGTTTATTAATATTAATGTATTCTAATTGCTTTGGATTATTCTGTTTATTGAACAATGTAAAAAAATAATCATGAATTCTAAGGAGACAAGCAAAATGACTATTGCTGTTTTAAATGAAAACGTGCAAAATGTCTTAAGGGAAGTGTTTTGCATAGGGAAGAAAACATAGATCCTTACTATTTCATGACAAGCAACAACCCTGTCACTTACTTTAAATACAACAGTCTTGCATAGGACCAAAAAAATAGACTTAGCTACACAAATAAAGAGGACTTTAAGAGTCATATAAAATGTCTTCTCAATGATACAAAATTATTTAAAACCCCATATGAGAAATAAATAAGAAATTGCTCAGGTAAAGACAACAAAATTAGTAACCTCTGAATTTCTTACAAATATGTTCTGAATTTATCCTACTTATGAATGGGACCCAATGAATTCACTGATGAGCCTACACCTGTGTCCAGTTCTGGCCCCCTCACTACAAGAAAGACATTGAGGGGCTAGAACATGTCCAATTAAATTCTTTTAAATGTATAATTTTGTCTGAGTAGTTTTGCATGAGTAGTTAAAATTGCTCAACCCGTATGCCACAAGCTTCAAACTCCCACTGAACTTACCTTGAACTGCTCCTTAATTCTGTAAAGGGAGGCCCTGAGTCCAATGCAAACTGGAAGATATGGAAGCCACCACTGTCAGCAGAAGCTGAAACTTGTTTAGATAAGCAACAGATAATGACCTGCCAGGAGAGAGAGAAAGAATCCGGTCAGGAAGAAAAAAGATTCCAGAACAAAAATCAACAATACACCAACAGTGCAAGGAGCATGAAGAACATGTGAAGATTGAAAGTACAGATGTAAGGGTGTAAAGACCCAGGGATTTTCTTCTTCTTGGTCCCTACCCAGAGACATCCAGATAGATCTGTTTCTACCACTTTACTTCCCAAATGATTTGGAATTAAAGCCTGAGATTCGGCTACAGGATACCTACAGTAGAGAAAATTCATTAAGACATTTAGGGCAATAAGAAGCTTCCTCAAAAAAAGATGTTCAGTCTGACAGGTGCTTGAGCTTTTTGATAAAGTCAGAGAATCATAGAATCATGTAGCTTAGCGTGGCAGGTTGACCTTGGCTGGATGCCAGGTGTCTAACAAGTGGCTCTATCATTTCCGTTCCTGGCAGGAGAGGGGAGAGAAAATAAGGTGGAAAACTACTTGGATGTTGAAATAAGGCAGTTTACTAAAGAAAAAGCAAAGATTTTCACATGCATAAAAAAGGGAAAAAAATAAGCTTATTCTCTACACAGCAGGATCCATCAGTAAATAGAGAACAGCCTCTTTCATCTTCTGATACCTCATTGGTGCTTTTTGGGCACCTATCACCTTCTCAGGCAATACTGCAAAATCTCTGCCTTCTGGCCAGTTCATAATCTCTTCCAGGAGATTCCTGGGCAATTGTGTTTCCCCATTCAGGCTCACTGTGTAATCTATGTTGCCCACTTATTCCATGTAGCATGTGTTGTGTGATGTGTTGAAGGGAAGTTGCCTTTGAAAGTCAAGTCTAGCATGGGCAATTGTGGTGCCAAGGGGACCACTTTTGTCTCAAGAACTTCTGAGGCAGCTCGAACACTCTCACAGGCTGCTAATATCTCTTTCTCAGATGGATTGTAGTGGACTTCTGATCCATGATAACCCTAGCTCCAAGACCCTAATGTTCGACCTTGGGTTTCTTTGCCAGAGGCTCCACGTGAGATCCTGCAATGTAGGGTATATTTTTCACTGCTGGTCCTGTCTGAACAGGCCCAAGAGCTACCACACAAGCTATTTCCTGTTTGATCTGTTCAAAGGTTTGTTGTTGCTCAAGGCCCCTCTTGAAATGGCTCTTCTTCCAGGTCATTTATTAGAGGGGGGCCCACAAGCTGACTATAACCTGGAATATGCATTCTCCAAAACACCACAAGGCCTGGGAAAACTTGTGTTTCCGTCTTGTTAGCTGGTGGAGACATAGTTCGTATTTTGTTAGCCACATCCATAGGCACATGATGATGGTCCATCGTATCATTTTACTTCCAACAACTGGATCTCTCGTGTGGGTCACTTTACCTTACTTTGTTTAATGCCAAAACCAGGTTTCAGAAGAATTTTGATTATTTTCTTCCCTTTCTTAAAAACTGCTTCTGGGCCCACACAGTGATATCATCAATATATTGCAGGTGTTCTGGAGCTCCACCCTGTTCCAGTGCAGCATAGATCAGTCCATGGCAAATGGTGGGGCTGCGTTTCCACCCCTGGGGCAGTCAGCTCCAAGTATAATGCACACATCTCCAAGTGAAAGCCTGCACTCTGCTGCAAGAGGAATGGAGAAAAATGCATTACCGATATCAATTCTGACACCACTTGGCTGCCTTGGACTCCAGTTCATATTGAAGTTCCAGCATGTCCAGCACAGCAGCACTCAGAGGTTGTGTGACTTCACTCAGGCCACGATAATCTACTGTTAGCCTCCATTTTCCATTAGACTTTTGCACTCACCATATGGGGCTGTTAAAGTGTGAGTGGGTCTGGTTGATCACTCGCTGGCTCTCCAGTCCATGAATTATTTCATGGATAGGAGATATGGAGTTTTGGTTGGTGAAATATTACTGCCAGTGCACTGTCCTGGTAACAGTTGGCACTTGCTAGTCTTTAACTTGCAACAATCCTACAATGACAGGATCTTCTGAGAGGCCAGGCAGGGAGTATAACTGTTTGATCTTCTCTGTATTCAGGGTAGCTACAGTAAAAGTTCATTGATATCTATATTAAGCCCTGAAGTACCCTCTCCTGAGGCAGTCCGTGCCAAGGATACCAAGGGCCTCTGGATTAGTTGCAAAAGGGTGCTTTGCCCATTTGTCCCCTGTTAAACTCACCTCAGCCTCTAATACAGACAACTCTTGACATCTCCCTGTGACTCCAGATGTCCAGATGGATTCTGCACCCCTCTGCCTTGATGACATCAGTGTGTACTGTGCACAAGTGTCTACTAAGCCTTTATACTTGGGATCCGATGTGCCAGGCCATCAAATCCACGCAGTTCAGCATGCCCAGTCATCCCTTTCCTCCTCCTGGCCAAAGGCAGGGACCATCTATTACTGTTCCTGGTCAGAGTATTCACTGTATGACCTTTTTGATGCCAGACCAGATGTCCCCTCACCAGGATCAAAGGAGATGATTTTGGTTCTTTCTGGGAGATTGTTGATCCATTCTTGTGGATTGCTGACACGTTCTTGTGTCTCTGCACCAGCTACACTGACAGCCTTCTTGGGTGACCTCTTAACAGCTTTCTCCTCTGAGTTCACATATACAGGCTTCCAGCTTAAACGTAGGTTCACCATCCCACTTCCTCATGTCTTTCCCTGATCACACAAAAAGAATCAGAGTGCAGCACATGACCTGTGCCTGGGGCTTCCTTTCTGTCTGAGTGGGGCAGGAGAGGACTGATCTCTTGGGCTGCCCCTGAGAGCTGAGGTGCTGGTCCATAGGGATGTGGAAGTACACCAAGTCTCTTCTACATTTTGGAGCCAGGAGGATGCCTCCTTTACAGCTGATGTACCCATTTCCGGGTAATGCTTTTGCTGCCAAGCTGCTGGAATGTGATGCAGGGGCATTTCGAACCACCTTCCTCCACATAACCATTGAGCAACAGACATACTCTGGATCTTTAAGGGTGTTACTTTTTAGAGTACTGTAGATGACTTCCAGCATTGTTAATACTCTCAAGTACTGGATACCATCATCTGCAGTGGTCCACTTCATTGAGAAGTTCACAAGATCTTCCTTAAATGGATATCTTGCCCTCACACTTGAGAGGAGCTGTCTCCAGAAACTACAAATTGTTTCTTCCTTTTCAATTCCTCTTTCAATTTCCTGATTTCTAGCAAGGGATCTCAGCTCTTTGGCTTCATGACCTGATTGCTGATTGTCAGCCCCATTATCCAACATTGAAACAGTTAGGCAGAAGTCCGATCACCTGGCTGGAGGCTGTAATTTTTTTGCAAGTCTCAAATATCTGGTGAGGTCAGGGACTGGGTAACTTTGGTGTTCTGTTTGATTTGTCTCACTCCTTTCAATTTATTTGTTGAAGGACCAACTGTGACCCCTCCTATCCTGATTCTCCTGCTTCTTCTTCTTCTTCCTCCCTTTCTAATTGATGATATGGACCCTTAGCCACTTTATCCATTTTTTCTTTAACACTACTGGAGCAATTACTGTAGTTGTTGTTTGAGTACCTATCTCAGCCATAGTGTTCTCAAATGTAGTTTGGTGCTGGGATGCAGTGTTATTATGATATAATGAGATCTTCACACGTTGATGGTGGTGAGAAAATGGAGCTTTACTGCACAGTTTTAACTGCTTTTAATATTGTGTATAAAACAGGAAACATGAAATAAGTCTTAGATAAGGTGCACCAATAGAGGACAGGTAAACATGCCTTACATTGGAGGAAGCCGAATTTCTGGGTCAGAACTCAAGATCCCAGGATACATCTCTTCAGCTTCCTTTGAGGTCTGGAGACTGCTCACAGCCCCACGGGGTTACTTCCAGCCTCGCTAGTCACATCCATGTCATGTGATCCCTAATTCAACTAGAGTCCTCTGAGAGTACTGAACTGTGTCTTGACAGGCACTGGACAGGCCCTAGAACAGTGCAAGAAGCTACCAGTTTTCATTGTGGTAGGCAAGGCACCCTTCTATCAGGTGAGGCCTCAGTTTGTCAGGATTGACTACCTGTTCAGATGTAAAGTCTTAGGCAATGGGAGGTGATAACCACCCAAATTTTACCACACACCCTGTCACCCAGGAAGTGGACACCTCATGGCACATTTCAGTATCTTCTCATCTAAAGTTTATTTGCTCTTGTGCCAGGATGACACCAGATTGCACGAGCCCCATAGTGTGCCAACAGTATTAGTTAAAATTATTATCAGTATCAAGCAGCTTAAGAATGAGCTACAACCATGGGAGTCTGCATTATAAAACCATTCACATCAATCTCAGGTAGGGAGAGGGATGTGTACTCTGTCACTGTCTACACAACATAGTCCATCCAGCACAGAAAGGCTGTCAGTGTAAGGGGAAAGCACAGAGCCACTGTTTGTATTCGTATGTTCCCAGACTCAGCAAAATAAAGTGGTGCAGCTGACAAACTCCGTATCCCACACAGAAGCTTGCTACTTGATAAGTACTATTTAGTATAGCATGCAATATCTATCTATCTATATTGCCCATGTATATGTGTAACTGCCTGCATCTCACCCTACATTAGGTGCCATAAAGGACTCTGGTGGGCTGACCTTGGCTGAATGCCAGGTGCCCACCAAGTGGCTCTATCACTTCCCAGCTGGACAGGGGAGAGGAAATAAGATGAAAACGACCTGTAGGTTGAGATAAGGCAGTTGATTAAAGCAAAAGCAAAAATTTGCACTTGCTCAAGCAAAGAGGAAAAAGTTAGGTTTGTTCTCTACTGCCCATCAGCAAGTAATGTTCAGGCACTTCCCAGGAAGCAGGGCTTCAGCACAGGAGCACAGCAATGTGGTCCAGAAGGCAAACATTGTAAATAACGAAAGACCCCATTTCTCCTTTCCTTAGCTTTTATACCTGAGTTGATGTCATATAGCATGGCATATCCCTTAGGTCAGTTTGGGTCAGCTGGCCCCCAGCCTATTGGCAACAGGCAAGTGTTGAGGGACAGCACTGATGCTGTGCCATTGCTGCTCAACTGTAGCCAAAATTGGTGTGTTATCAACACCTTTCCAGCTACCAATACAAAACACAGCACTGGGAGGACTTCTATGGGAAAATGAATCGCATCTCAGCAAGAATCAATACAGCTGGAAAGACTCCTTAGATAATCGAGTCCAACCAATATCCCAGCACTACCAAGCCCATCACTAAACCACATCCTTAAGCCACAACTACCTCCTGAGATGATGCTGAGATGATCACTCCAGCACTTCCTGGGCAGCTTGTTACAATGCTTGACAATGCTTCCTGTGAAGAAACTTCTCCTAATATACAAACTAACCTTCCCTGGCACAACTTGAGACCATTTCCTCTTGTTCTATTACTTGTTTTTTGTGAGACCAACCCCCACCTTGCTACAATGTCCTTTCAGGTAGTTGTAGGCTGGGGTGGCGCAGCCCCGGCTTGGCAGGGGCTGTCCCCGCCCGGGGGAACAGCTCATTGGTTCCCATGCCGGGTGCAGACAGCCGACTCACTGGCTGGCGCCCCTGTCAATCATTGTGGTCCTCCGCAGTGATTGGCTCTTCCGACTGCCCTCCCCTGCCTCCGTCTTAAAAAGCCCTGACCTCCATTTTGATTTTGTCTTTTACCGCATCATGCTGGACTAAATAAAATCCTGCTGGCAATAAGCGGAAAAGAACCCTTTCTTGTCTCTTTGCTTCCCTGCATAAATTAAACCACTGTGCGTGAGCTAAGCCTAGATCTGCGGGAGTCCTGATGCCCGGCTTGTCTCCAGATCGGAGTCTAGATGAGGCCCAAGTCGCTTCATTTAGGAAAACGAGACTGACTCAAAGGCTCCGAGTTACTCATGCTGTCTACCCGCGGCACCTGGAAACTTCTTTTTCACCCTCTCATTTTTGTTCTTTCTTCCATGCTCATACAAGGTGAGAAGTGACTTCCCTCAATCCTGTGCCAAGTTCCTATTTTCTGTTCATTCAAGTTCTTCTAAAAATACATTGCTCTCAATGAACCACTAAACTAAAGCCTTCTCTGTTGCATTGATATGCTAGATCTGAGTTTATTAAGAAAAAATAATATTCAGAAAACCTACATTTCTTCCTTCCTATGATACTTGCAGTACATTTTCAGCATTTCACATTCTTGTTTGTTCCCATCATTTCAAACATACTACAACAGCAATTATGAAATTAAAATCTCTGGAGATCTGGCACCACTGGCATTTGAGGTATCTTACATTCTTTGAAGATGTGAATCTACTTCATTTTCCCTTTTCATGCTTCTTGAAAAGGCTGAAGCACTCTGAAGGGGCGTGTAATATCACACATAGAGCCAAGATGCAATTCAGTTCTGAATACTTGCCCCATAATCCTCTTTAGTAAACACCTGTTTGAAAGGCCACGCTGAGCAGCAGAGGGACATGCCAAGAAAACATGCGGAGACCTGGCACTTCTATGGGCTTCAGAATAGGCTGAGTAGCAGCTCTCAGCTAAACCCCTGTGGAGACGGTTATATTACAGGACAGATGGTTTTCCAGTCTGAAAAAGTTAAGCAGTTAGTGCTACTTACAGATGTCTCTGTCAGCCTTCTGTGGTGTTGGGCTACGCAGTTGTGCTGTGTACAAAAGAATAAAGAACAAAGTCTCTCCAACACCCTTTCACTGCTTTGCAATGCCATGAACTTCAGGCTGCTTATGTAAAAGTCTTAAATCAAATAAGTTATGGCATCTAAAATGGTATTTTCTTTTGGCTACCTAAAGGTCAAAGATGAGTGACTTAATTATGAGCCTTTGAATTCTGTTTTGTTTGTCTTTCCTCTGGTCCTCCTGTCTCAGGTCTAAAATATATTATGTGGGAGAATGTTTTACATTTAAGAGATGTCCTGCTTGAATATCTTTATTTATGCTTGTCATGACAGGCTGGTGCAGCAGGATGCAACATGTGAACATACACTTTGCAGAAAACAAAATGGCTTAGTCTTATTGAGCAGAATTATACCAAAGTACCAATTTCTAAATATCACTAACTTGACATTTAAATTCTTCAATGTATTAACAATGTCAGTAATTATTACTGCAATGTAACATACTTTATTTATATTCTATGCTTGAATTACAAAAAGAAGGTGTTAACAGTCTTCATTTGTCATTATCCTGTGGCTTAATGATATTTGCTGGTTTTGTCATCTTTGTTAAAATGTCATTTTGTTATAATTGGATTGGTACAACAGACTTGCTTCTGGTAAGAAATCAAAATGTAAGTTCTGTAAGAAGTATGTGTTTGAATAAAATTTTGCAAAATAAAAATAAATTTAAAATAATCACTGTGGGAGAAATGTTATTTAAATAATCCAATCAGTTAAATAATTCAGACAAGCTTTTATATTTTCTTAGTATTCAGAAGTTCATAGCTGAGAATTCTGAAGACTGAGGTGAACACCAATAATATTTTTTTTAAGTCCTAGATTTTAAAGTTGTTAATTCTCTTTTAATGAGTTTGTTTTTACTACTGTCACACAACTATGTGTCTGAATTAGTCTTTTGCAAAGTTTCTTTTTTAGGTTGTATTTGAACTGTTTTTGATCAAATACTATATTATGATCACAGCTGTCATTTGCACAAGTGATTTTTTTTCCCTGTAAATAACAGTTCTAATTATTTAATCTTTCAAGAAAGGCAACTTGGGACCTACTTGAAATTTAAGCTGCTGTTATCAACTCCGGTGCAGTGTTTTACATTCAGACTAATTATTTTAAGAATATTGTTCTTGTAAAAAAATATGTAAAGTTCCAAATAAGTTACTCAAATTATTTATTATATCTTCATTATAATAATTTGTATAATTACAATGTTCTAAGTGCAAGAATTTAAAATTATATATTTCTCTGATATTGCAACATAAATTATACCTAGCATTGAAACCTCAGCTGTATTTCACTATCTTACTATCCCAGTTCCTGCTATTTCTGCATGAAAAAATATAATAAATAAAACTTCAGAAAGTAGACATCAAGATTAGACATATTAGGACAAATGGCTGCTAGTGCTAGCAGTAGAGCAGTGTATGAGTGTATGTTTACAGCATTTTAAACACTCTAGTTTCAGATGCTTCATAGATGATCTTTAAAGTCCCCTCCAATCCATTATGATTCTGTGACTCTATTTGTAGTATCAAATTTCAAAGTAAAAAAAGTAATCAAAAAAATCCATGAAGACTTTTCCACAACTTGTCAGGAAATAGGAGCCATTGACCAGTTCAAGGGGAATCTTTAAAGTCACTTGCATGCAACAATGCCTAGATCTTCCAGTATTATAGCCATTGACCAACAGTGCTTCCACAGCATCTATATCTCTCTTTCACACTTTGTCCCCATAACAAGTAGGTTAGTGACGGGCAAGAGGTTGGAAGGGGACACAGTTGGGACAGCCATTCCCAGCTGGCCAAAGAGATATTCCATGCTCTATAATGTCATGCTCAGCAATAAAAAATTGGAGGGGTGGTGGTGGTGTACTTTTTCTGGAGTAGTTGTTTCTTGGAGACTGACTGTGCACTGATCTGCTGACAAGGAAGTGGTAGGTGCCTGTGCATCACTTGTTTGCTTTGTTGGTTTTGTTTGGGATTATTTGTTGCTTTGTTATATTTTTTGTTTGGTTGGTTTTTTTTTTTGCTTTGGTTTTGGTTCTTTTGGTTGGTTGGTTGGTTGGTTTGGGGTTCTTTGTTTGTTGGTTTTTTTCTCTTTTTTTCTTTCTTTTTGTTTTTCTGTTTGTTTCACCTGTTGACCTGTCCTTATCTTGATCTATAACATTTTTCAATTTTGCTCTTCTGATCTTTTTCCCTATCCTACTGGTAGCAGTTGGAAGAGGGATAAGCAAGTGGCTGGATGGTGCTTAGTTGCAGGCTTGGATTAGTCCACCACCACAGAGATACAGAGATATTTTGGCAAATGCCTAAGAAATTATGTTGACAATAGTGATGAATAAGAAAAAAAGAGGAAAAAAAATCAAACCCCAAACAAAAAAGAGCCCCTATTAATTAAATCAGTGTAAGGAAGCTTTTCCTGGTTGCTTCAATCCAGACCACTTCCTGCATAATGATACAACCACTGCTCCATAAGAGCAAGACATGAGCTGAGGTCCACATCTCCAAAAGGGTTAACAGAGATGTGCGGACCACTTTTTAAAAGCAGACTTGTTAGCATGCTTGAGACCTTGCTAAGGTGATGACTCAGTCACTCTTTACACTGTTTAGCTCTTGAGGAATGGTGCTGCAGGCCGTTTTAAGGACAAATCAGTCAACACAATTAGTGGAAAGATAGTAGATGGTCTTCCTGTAGAAAAAATAGAAACAAACCTGAGAAAGTTGTAAGGATGCTGAGAAGACAGGGACAATCCCATGACTTCTGTCGTCTTCTACCAGCAATGTGCTGGGATCCTCATGGTGCACCACCTGTGGCTCTAACTGTGACAACACAAGGCAAAGTATGAGGGGTTCTTTGATGGCACTGCACCTGGCTATATTAAGAAATATATATAGGTTATTTTCAGGCCCCAGAGGTTCCACTGATCTTAGGCAGAGTGCAACGCCTAAATAACCTCAAGAAGCTGAGAGGTGAACTCTCTTGAAGGTATCCTGACTGTGATATAGGCAAAAAAAGGTGCACAACCGTTTCTCCTATTCTTTTTGTGCATCTTTCAGGAGGCTATTTCCCTATCTGATCAACTTTTGGAGATACAAAATCAATAAAAACAAGGATGATTAATCCCACATTGATGGGGTTTATGACTATTTCAGTCAGGGTGTTTGGTTTTACCACTACCACAGCTTACTCTGCATCTGTTTTACTCAAGTCTTCTACAAACTTGATCACTTGTAATAACCACAGCATTGCATTCTGGTACATTTATATTTCAAACATCCTTTAGATGACATTTTTTTTCTGTTCTGACAGAAAAAAAACAACAGATCAGCTTTGATAGACAAGAATGTAAAAAATTAATACCTCAGAATGCAAATAATTAATATCTCAGAATGTAAATAATTAATATCCCAGAAGTATGACAGAAAAGCTTATATATTTTGTAAGTTTATTACTCCATTAAAGATTTAAAAAAATAGGGAAAACAAAAGTAGTTTTGGTCTACAGACCAGAGTTGCTATGACACATATTCCACTGACATGAGAACATATATATTTCTCATTGCTCCTAGATCACTTGCAATATTTGTGTTAGTCACTTTCAGATGAATGTTACTTTTATATAATACCAAACATCCAGTTTTTGTGGATTAAAATCTAAAGTGAGGTGAGCACAAATGGTCAAAGTTTACTGGAAAGTGGAGCTGTGTTTCAAGGATGCCAAATGAACTGATTAAATGACATGTCCCTCTTAGTTAAACTGGATGTCCTCAGGAGTTTTGCTTATGAAGTGACTTTGCTGAATATTGAAGCTGAGCACTAGGACAAGATTGTTAGTCATGCAGAACTGAAGTAATAAGGCAATTTCTTCATAATTATTAGCTAAAGGCTACTAAGAGTTTTATTTCACTTATAAATGGACTTGCTCTGTGAGCAACTCAGAGTCCTCCCAGCACAAGTTTAGCTCAACAAGAGTAAAATATAGCCAATCTATTTCACTACACTACTGATATTTTGTGGTAGGTGAGTTGTCCTGAGTAGGTTAAATTGTTCTGCAAATAAGTTTTTAATTGCAACTTCCCAAAAATCAAATGAATTACACAACACAATAAAAAAGTGGATTTTTTTCTAATGGGGGAGGATAAAGTCTAAATGGACATCAACAAGACAATTCTTAGCAGAAAATAGACTCTCAACAAAGAAATGTTCAGAGTTCAAAAAGGTTGCTGCCATTTGTAACTAGACCTCCTACTCTGGACTTTTTTTCTCCAGTGTTTGGACATTTTTATTAGAAGTGTACACAGGATTTGAAATCTTATGCATTGGACTGTGATTGGGGAAGACAGTTAATAGCAGTCTAAGAAGAAGAATATCATTAACTGTGAAAAATTTCACACAAAGTCTCACCTTGGTGATTACATTTCGATTTTGGTTAAATTAATTTTAAAAAATAAAATTGTAATAAAAACAAACTCATATTGCAGGTTTGAAAATGTCTCTTTCCATTTTCTGAATGTCATTTGACTAGTAACATCAAAGATCCTTTAATTTTGACATGAATGCTTTCTAGATCCATGAACTTCTGCTTGTGTTCATACCCAGAGTTATCTAAGTCCTAAGAGGGCTAAACAGTTTGGCATTTAGCCCAGACCTAACAATCCATACATTAGGCAATTCTCAACCTAATCTAAGAGAAGCTTTATTGAGGCTGAAGAGTATGAATAAAACAGTGCTCCTGCCTGCAACAGTGGTTTCCAGAAAAATTCAGTTCTAGTGTGTTTTACAGCTCAGCTGAAGGCTCATGTAGAGGTGAACACTTACAAACGTTTTGGTAAAAGCTTTCTCTGAGGATATTGGAAATGATTGTGGTTTAGTTTCTGCTTTTCCTAGATATCAGACATGCTTTTCTGGATTAGATATTAATCCTTATGACATTAAAATTTCTAAAATATTTCTGTGTGCTCATCCCTTCTTTGAATCAGCTCTGTACAAGATAGGATTATTCCAAAATCAGTAATACTGACTGAGAAAGACACAACAAATCCACCTTGACTCAGGAGTGCTATTGCTGGGACCTCAGTAATAATTCTGTCTTAGAAACTCCTTCTTCCTGCAAAGTTTGATAGATTTTGAACATAACATTCAGTGTATAGGGAAAAAAAAAAAGACTAATTGAAGGACCGGGGGCTTGGAATCCTTGCCACCTTACTAGCTCCCCTAATAACTAAAGGGTTTTTTTCCTAATGTCCTTGTTTTCCTTCCACCCATAAATTTTCAGATCTTTTTTAAACTAAGGAAAAGCTTGAAAATCATGTTGTGGGGCCGCCTGGCAGTAAAGCAATACTACCAACTTATATTGTTGCCTAAAAGGCTAGCCCAAAAACTGAGGCCAGGCAGGAGTAAGGGAATAAAAGGTGGGTATTTTTTCAAAAGGCCTTCAAAGGTACATTTAGGGCAGACAAAGCCCCCTCCTTGGGGCATCACCCAAAATGGACAATGAGTCACGAGTTCTCCACACTTTTATAGGTTTGGTCCATTTACATATCAGCACAGATTTACCAATTAAAACTTTACAATTTCCCCCTAGCCCGGGTCCATCCCCCCCCCCCCCGCCCCCACTGAAGCTTGGATCTGGGCAGCCCGAATGTCCTTGAAGGATAAGTACAGAGTGGCACTGTTATGTCTGTAGAGAACGGCAACCAATGAGATATAAAGCACACATGCCAGACAATGCAAGTTTTGAAAAATATAAGGGTTAAAACCTCAGGCAACAATATAGTTGAAGTAATGTCAGAAATAACTGAAATTGTAGTTAAATTTTCCATGCTCAGTGTCAGAATTTTGACTTCTGAAATGAGAGGGTAAGTGTTGCTACCTCATTGAAACAGAAAAGATTAACCTTGACAATGTTTTTAATTACAGTTGAGAGTACAGATCTGAAGTGGAAGGAGATATATTCCCTTACACCCAAGTTAGATGGTTGAGCTTAAGGAAGTGGTAGAAATACTGTTACTCTTAGGCATTTGCAGCTGGTTAATTCAAGCAATTACTTCTCTGTCCTATCTTATGTGTGATTTCACCTTGCCCCTTACACACATTACAAGTTCACTTTAGCTGGCAAGTCTACTTTCATGGTCTCTTTAGGGATTCTAGGCAATTTAACCTCTGGTCTGCACTGTTAGGACCTAGAAGTTGCTTACTTTGCTATTCCTGCTCTTCCCCAAATTCCTAATTGGATACAGCTTTTTATTTCACTCTTTTTCTTGGTTTTTCAGATGCATAATATTTATATCACTGTTTAACTCAGAATGCATCTAATATGATTTTCACAAGAAGTCTCATACTTTTTGGAGAAATTTGAGGTTTTTCTTGATATGTGTGAACCACATTGACTACTGCTGTAGAAAACTATTAACTGTCTCTAAATCTAACATGAGAAGAAAATTCAGGGTCGTACATTTAGAGGAAGCACTGCATTTCTTTTGCCTAAGAAATTTTGATAATGGAAAATTCATACTTTTGGGAAAACTGGTTGTGTTTTATTGCTTGGAGGTTAATTCATCTTTGTGCACTGAGGGAGAAACCCAGCAAATTTTAAGAGTGAATAACCCAGTTAGCATGCTTTACTAAGGACTAAACAGGTGAATGAAGACAAAATAATACTCATAAGAGCTGTTGTCAAAGCAGATGAATACCCCCAGAATAATTTTAAAATTTCACCATCTAATGCAGACTGTTACACTTATCTAAAAAAAAGTACCTCTGTTAGCTTCTGAGACACTACAGAAAGAGCTATTTAGAAAAGATGAGGAAAAATTCCAGCAACAACTAAGTATTAACCTGCTGTTCAAGCTCTCACTTACTTCAGTAGATAATCTGGTCAGGATAAACTAATAAACCCAAGTATACTCAGACTGTTTAATTTTAAGTGGATTATTCAAGTAAAGTGTTTGCAAATGACATAATGGAATAGATAAAATGCAGTGAGAAATGAAATGTACAAACTAGAAAAAATCAAGGCTATAAGAGTACTGGATGTGCTGCATATTAAAGACAACCATAATGAATTAATTATGTGAAAAGTTCCTCAGAAGTAATTTTTGCAACATGTAGAAGATGACAGCAAGGGAAGGAAGAAGAGTAACAGGATTATTAAAGTGATACTCTATGAAGATAAAGTTGGCCAGGGAAAATGGTTGTGCATTAATTCCTTTGTAAATTTTAACTCTTTTTTTACTCTACAGTTTCATCCTAGCTCTTAAGGTTATTTTAAGGACTAGACTACACATTTCAAAAGGGACAGAAGAGAACACTAGAAATGAAAGAAGATGAAAGACAGTCATTGAGGGGAAAATAATGGCACTGCAGACTAAGAAAGTGACACCATCTAAGCAGTATAAATACAACCAAATGCTGTCATCTTTGGTATGTTCTGCTGCTGTCTTCTTGAGAAGTTTAAAAATTAATAACATAGCTAGGGGCACTTGAACTAGGTTATATTAGAATACTAAACTTGATTAAATGAACTATGTATAAAAATCACTTTGGGGCACAAAACTACTCTAAGCTCTAAATTACATTCCAACAAACTTAGACCAACATTTACACTGAAAGAAAAAGTGCAAGTGTGCATGAAAATATCAGCTGGAAACTTATCCAGAATGATATTAATTATAAATTAGCTGTATGAAGAAAATGGCTTACTTGGTTTAGGGAACTTAAATTTTGTGAAAATTCTTGACCAATTCCAAGCATGTGCACTTAAGTAAAAATGAAATTTACTCCTTTTAAATGTAGATCACTGAGTAGCAGTAGAGGGCTGGGCCAGCTCAGCCCCATCCTGACTTTACTGTCAGCAGATTGGGAAACCATAGACTTTTGCACGGAAATGTTTGTAAACTGTGAATTGTTATCAGGGGAAGAAGAACGTGCAAGACTAGTTGGGGGAACAACAGTATAAGGAGGTCAGGGAATACATTTACATTTCAGCCATACATGTGCTGTAAAGCTGTAAAATTCCTGCCGTGGGAGTGACTCCTTTTCAGTTTTGGTGCTGTAAATGGGATATGGGGAACCTACAATTATTGACCACTATCAGCCTTGTAGGGCTGGAAGAAATTAATTGTGATTTACTTCTCCAAGGTAGCAGTTCTTCTCTTGCATTTATTCTCACGCCTGACAACAAATGCATCTTCTGGTAAACTGTTAATGGTGAAGAATCTCTTAAAAGTGAGGTCATTTTGTAAGATTTTGTGGAAAGGAGTTAAGAAAGGTTTGAGTTATTGAAAAAGTAATTATAGAACTGCTTCTAATTAGATTACACAGTTCTCAGGGGACACACAAAGATGTTGTGGTTTGACATTTTGGCCCCACACATAGCCATGCAACCACATTTAGCAAAAGTGAGTTTTGCCATGGTAAGATGTATCTCAGGAAGAAAGTACATTCCTGAGTGAACTGTGGATTAGATTTCAGTAAAGCCAGATTTTAAATTGGAAGATGTTACTCAGTTGACTTCTAACTGCCATGACAGAAGCTTATTATTTAATTTTATGAATGTTGAAATAATAGGGTTTTATTTTCTAATGAAAATGTTATAATGATAAAATGGCTACATTTTTAGCTTTCAATTATTGTTCATATTGTGCTCTTTTGATGATTTTTATATTCCCTAATTAATTTGTGTGTTTTGCAGTGTATTTAATGAGCAATATGATCCTGGTAATTTAATTTTTCATGCTTTTTTTGGTTATATTTAGCATATAGGGAAGATATTTACAATGATTAATCAGTGCCAATTTGTAGAATTATTTTGGCTGATTCTGCAACCTGAATGTGTGATTTTATGCAGAAATAATCTTACAGAAAACAGAAGTAGAATGTAAGCATTTCTAAAGTGTCTGTCTCTTTTGAACAGAATTGCTTCCATTGAATTGGGGAAAACAATGTTATCAATGAAAAGGTAAAGTCAATTACCCTACCATACATCGGTTTGACTAAAATACCTTACCTTTGGGAAAGATGATGTTTCGAGTATTTAAAGAGTTATCTGTTAAAGATGCAAATTTTGCAATGGAATTATGGAGTTTTCAAGATTTAGACCTTTGCAAGATTCACTCTGTGAATTATTCCTTTAAAGCCTTGCTGAAAAGACTTGAGCTGGTGCCTCCAGTGGTAACAGCAATCAGCTTATCAATCGTAAATTGGCTTACCAGACTGCCATTGCTCTGTTTTCCTGTGGCTTTATATCAGCATTTGTTGACAGCTCTGTTAATGAATGGGAGTAGAATGCACTGAGCAGCATCATAGTGACTGGCCCCAATCTGGGAAAGTACTGCTGTACTAGACAGAGATCTGCTCCAAGCTGTTTAGGAATCACATTGAACAGACTAGGAAAATAAGTAAATGGAAACAGAAATCTAATTTATAAAATAGGACCTTGAAAAAAAAAGGTTTTCAAATCAAGAGAACTCTCCTGTTAATTCTGTTTTATTGCTAAAGTAAAAATCATAGGGCAACTTCTGGATCCAGATCCAGATAGCTGATGGGATATGATGCAAAAAACTCTACAAAAGTGTTCCTGACTTCATTCCAATAAAAGGGGAAATTCTTCATTTCCATGGAGCCATATTTTTCCCTTTGACATTTTTCCATAGGAATTTCAAACTGGCTAATTTCAAGGTGGATTTTTCCCTCTTTCTTTCATGATACATTTTATTTAAAATAGAAAAAAAGCACTCTGGCAAACAAAGATGTGAAAAAAATTGTTGCTGGTCAACAGGAAAAATAAAAGTAAAAAATGTTTGCATGTCCATGCAAGGACATCAGATACATACCAACCAGCTCTGTGAATTCACCATTCAATCCTACCCAATTAAGTATGTGCTCATTGGCTTTGTTAAAAAGGTTTTATCTACAGTTCATAGTTTTAACTACAGCTGATACTTGAGGTGATTGAACACAGCCATTATTTATTTGGTATCAGGATCTTTGAGTCTAGGAACACAATATAACATTGGAGAATGAAAAAACCCAGCAACTCCAAACCTAAAACCAACAAACCAACTGTCAAATGATCTACAGCTCCATAGAGTATACAGAAATTGGAGACATATCCCACTGGATCAACTTTTTCCCTTTAGTTTCTGTAATTTTCAAAAACAATTATTCATAACAGAATTTAGAAGAATGTGTTTTGTATTTAAACACACCACAAGTTATTAGAGAATTCCCATTACCTTGAATGTCACTGCAACAGAATTGTGAACATGTATAGACTTTTTAACTTTTGACCAGAATAATGGAAGGGATGTAGTCTTTAGACATAAACCTAAGAGTTTTTTCAGTGAATAGAGCCAAATCCTTGATTTTGGAATTGCTTAAAAGAACAGTATATGAGTAGAAATATGCACTGATGCCATTAACTTATCATTGAATTTTTACCAGTTATTGAAGCATGATATTTTTGAAAATGAAAGCATCTATATACAGCTTAGGCATTTTTTATTTTATTACCAGCTTAATCAAGCTGTTGCCTGCGACAAAGGAAAGAAAACTTTGCAACAGTATTAGAATAGTAACATAAAAAGCAGGTCCTTTATTGAAAGCTTTCAACCTTCATAATGTGGCTATATGCACAATTGGCATCGGGTTTCTACAGATTTTATAAGTTTAACAAGTTAACATATCAATCAAATATTGTCCAATTAAAAGAGCATTCAATTAGGTCATCTAGCCCCTGGGTTCTGCCCCATTGGCATCAGTGCAGGGGGCTTCTTTGCCTTATTTCTTGTTATGTCTTTTTAGATTCTGGTTACAAAAACCAAATGTTCTCTCCTTGGCAGGTGGACCAAACAGTATTTCAGGGATGCATTAGAAGTGTAGCTTATTGTTCTAAAATCTAAGAGAAAGGGTAGGAAAAGTACTGACAGTAGTCTACAGAGCTATGAACATATGAAAAATGTATAAAAAGCAAAAGTCTTAAGGCATCAAAGTTAATAATTGTATATTTGCATGTGTTCAATGTATAAAGCCTTTGTTTAAGATAAGGCAAATAGGTGTCTGAAGACAATATTTGATGAGATAGCTGTTAAAAGGCTAATGATAAATAATCACACTGAACCTGGTGGTGTGATGGTTGAAGCCTAAGAAGCCTTGCTTGTTCTCAGAAGAAGGAATGTAAAAAGACCCAGAAAAAAAATAATTTGAGCTACTGGTTTCATTGTTAAAAACAAAATTGAGAAATTGAAGGATCTCTTGGTAACAGAGAATCGCTTTCTGAATAAGGAAGCAGTTTTAGTAGAAAATTACTTATGAATATTTTATTGTTTTGTCCATATAATTTCAATTTCTTCTATCTGCAAAAATCTGGTTATATTTACTTCAACTATCAGATAATACTGATAAGGAAAATCACATTTACTCTTTGAAAATCTGTGAAATAGCATGTTTGTAGCATGACACTGTAAGCACTGCATTTGGAGGGTCCCACTGCATGTCAGTCTTCTCGCACAGCCCTGCTAGTCAAACTCACCCTTGTTAATATCCAAGAAGGGAATACTCTGGGTAAGCCCCTCCCTTGACTGTAAGCAGGACTCTACTCACCTTCTTTTAAAAATGAGATCAAACTAACTTTATGGGAATCATGTACTCTATCTGTACTAAGAAATAGGGCCAGCAGACATGGGACAATATGTTTTTTGTACTATTAAGCTCATTTACTCTGCTACTGGGAGAGATCTTTGGCATGTGTTAGCTCCCAAACCATGTCTGTGTGTTGCTTATAAAAGCAAAAATTGGTACAGAGGTTAACCTTACAAGGGACTGTTCTCTTAATTTAACAATACAGGTGAGTATGTCCCAGTAGTTCTGAGTGTTCTCAGGCAGTGGCTAGTTTACTCATATAGGCACTGCCAGAAATAGAATGAGTAGAATAATAATCCCAAATGGGTTGTTATTGCAGGAGGTAAATAGGAGTGAAACAGTAATATATATACAGATGTGGTACACTCCCAATGTAAACTCCTAAAGACAGATATAAAATATAATTGTTTTTACTTTTGACAAGAGAAAAATTCTAGAAGATATGTCTTATGACAAATATATTTCTATGCTGGATGTGCTAGCAGGGTGGTGTAGCAGATGACCTTAGAAGATGAGAATATAAAATTCAACATCCCTGTAGGGAATCGCTGCTTGTTCAAATTGTCAGCTGAGATAGAGCCGAGAGACAATGTGTTACGTTGAGAAACACAGATTTCTGATAGGATGCAGGACATTAAAGTGTACCTACTTACCTTTCCAATGTGTGGGAAAAGTACAGAAGGACTTTTTTTTTAGGACAGTTTGTAGGGCACCTAACCAACTTTGTAGAGAAACACAGCTGCCAGGCTAAATCTATATAAGCTGAAGTTTAATTTCCAAGCAATGGATATAAAATACACATGAAAGAAGGAAAAAAACATGTTATTTAGAAGATCACTCTAGTCATCACTACAGGACACTGCTAAGCTGCTGTGGCAAGTTCCTCCTCTAAAGGAGATTCACAAAGATCACTACATTTACACTGCTGCTCCACCCATGCCTGAACAATACCACTCATCCTCCAAGCCTCTTCTGTGTCAAAGCCAGTTGACTCTGCCTGACATCTCTGCACCAGTCCTAATCCATGATGTCATGAGATGTGACATTATGCACCCTGCTTTCTTTGGTCTTTCAATTTGCTTTCTTACTTCCCCACTTTATATTGGCTGTGACAAGAGACCAGCATTAGTTACTTTTGCTCTCAGAGAATGCAAAAAGAGTATTAAATTTTATTAAGGTTATTTGTATTCCTATGTCATTAACAGTTGTATGTGCTTGTTTTCTCAACTTTCAGGATCGTAATATAAAGGCTGTTGGTAGTCCACTGTGTATAGTTTGACCACTACTACAATTCAACTTAATGCTTTCTGTTAGAAATTTTCTGTTGAAAATTGCTGCAGTGGGGTTAAATTTTCACCACTAAAAATCTCCGTGGAGGATGGGAAATAGAAAAGGTTTGGAATCCTTCAAGTACACATTTTTGTAATGTGAAGTGGAAATCTTTCAGCTTTACTGTAAATCTATACAGGCATGAAAGTAGTTATTCTGCTTTGCATAATGGCCTCTGGCTTCTTAGGTGACACTTCTTCCTGGCAGTTAGACTCCCTAGGATTCTAAAATTGAAGGTGCAGTTCTTGTTATGTGAGGCTTTATGTTTTGTGACATTGATGTTACATATCTGGAAAGTTTATAAGGGCTCACAAATCAATGCCAAAAGCACAGTCTAAACTTCTCCCTCTTCACAGTTTGCGAAGATTTGCAGACTGTAATTAAACCCTGCACTTTCTTTCAGTCTCCCACTAGAACATCTCATCATTCACTGTACAGTTTTGACACAATTACCATTTCTGCTCGCCTGCCAATATCACCCTGTCCCTCAGGAAATGGTCTGTGTAGAAAGGCATAAGATTCAAAGAACAAACTAGATCTGGAAACATCATCACAGCCACTGCTCAATATTACTCCAGAGTCCCACAGAATACTAATACTGGTTCAGTAGCATAATGAATAATTAAACACAACTGACACTGTTTTAAGCATTTGTCCAATGTCTTCAAATCGTAGCAGAAAGGCGAGTATTTCAGAAGCATGGATTTTCGAAGGACCTGATTCATTGCGAATGTTATTGAAAAGTACATACTAAAAATATTATGTCAGAAAACTATCCCAGGTTTATACAATATAATTAATTTGCATATATTGTTAGACTTAATAAGTATTTTAGTTTCTTCTAGTAACATTCTTGTATTTTAGCTCCTTGCTTTATGACATTATTTTTAGATATTCAAGTAATGTGTACCTTGCAAGTTAATATATGAAACATGGTTGCTGAATCCTTTCTAAATAGCCTTTTCTCATGATGCTGAAATACAAATCAATATAATAGCCATCTCTCTAGCATTTAAAAATGATGAGTAGAATGAAAAAACCCTAACAATGAAAACACACATTTTATAATCTGCTCTGGGGCATCATTATCTGTATGTCACAACACATAAAAATTTAGAACCACGGAACTGTGAAACTAGTTTAAGGGTCATTATTAAGATTTCCCAATGTGTTGAACAGTTGCTGAAGATTCTTAGATAAATTATAAAATGAAATTTTTACCTATAGTTGTTGATGGCATATGCCACCAAAACTTTTCTAAAATTTTCAATTTAATTATTACTGGCAAAAATGCATTATTATGGATTTTTTAAAAAAATTATTACATTGCAGAAGGACATTTTAAAACTAGCCATGATTTTGTTTCATTTGGATTCTTTTTGGTGGAACAATGTCCATGAAACAAAATACAACCTAAGATAGAATAAATGATATATTTTGAAAGTTAATTTCAAAAAACATTGAATAGGAACATAACACAAAAAATAATTTAGTCTTTTTTATTCAAAAATAAATCAATTTATTTTTATTTACTTTTTAAATTTTTTTATGTACATATTCATGCAATTAATTCCATACAGTATTTTAGAGAGCTGCAGCCAAGATTTTGGTGTTACATAATTTTTATCTATGGAAAAAAAATTACCTTAAAAATAAAATTTATTCAAATCAATCACAGAATATTTACAGATTAAACTGTTTTAGAATTTCTGTCTTCTGGGAAGCAGCTAGTACTAATCAATATATTCAAAATACAAGCATAAAATTTATCTGAGTAACACAATTGTTACAGTATCAATTACATTTTAAGTTTCCTTTAGAATGCTGATAATAAAAGTATCACACCTTGTGATCCTCATTTATAAACGTTTGTTAACTTAGGCTTCAGTTACACAACATTGTTTCAAAGAAATCAGTGAAAATGAAGCATATCACTGGCATACTGTTAATGTAAAGAGACTTTACCAATCCCATCATGTTTTACATTGTCTTCATCTCTTCACCACAATAACTAAACAAACATAAATAATGCAAATTATGAAAAAAATGTAAATGATAAAATAATAAACAAATGTCATCACTGGTAACCTGTTTATTTATGTGTGCTTTAAGAAGTTTACAGCAAATGTTCTTATGGAACACAGAACAGGGTTAGTTTTTCTTTGCTTTAGATCAATACAATTTTCAACACCTCCTAAGACTTACAGTCCCTTTCTATGACCACCTTGTTCCTTGAGATTGTAAGATATCACTTGAAAATATACTACTGTGCCTTATATTAACCTATGTATGACTTACAGCACAGATGTAGAGATATTCAAATGATGTTATTTTTGTCTTGAAGTCATAGTTTGAATCTGAAAAGGGTTTTCAAAACACAGGGGAATTAAATCTGTATTTTGAATAAGACTGCTAAAATGCTGAATGAATATATGAGGGACATCAATGCTGTTGTATTTCTAAATATTTCAATATCATTTTCTGAATGTTGATTTCACAAAACAAATGCATATGTATGATATTAACTGCCCTATTTTACCTATTTCTGACACCTTTTGCTACATAATTAAGATAATCTTGAAAATTTTACTGGCAGTTTTATGCTAGTTTTCATACTCAATGTAAACAAAAACTTCCCTTTTGAACATACATACTTTGAACCAAACCTTTTGTCATAACATTGATTTTATTAACACCATGGGAGAAACAACTACCAAATGCCTTTGAAGGTTAGGAGAAAGCTCTGGTAACCAGGAGAAAGGGGATAGAGACTTTCTATTTGACATGTACACTTGCCTATCCAATGCACCTCAATATCTCTGGTATACCTCGAGGTCATAGAATCCAACCTTTGAAAGCTGTACTGTCAGGTTCCAACTCTTTATACAAATAACCATATGAAAAGTAAAATAAAATTACAGTAGAAGTGAATGCAGAAATTTAGGAATGGGACAAAGTAAAGGGATACAATTTTGATGATACTATCTTTTAGCTACTATGTCAAACTGTGTTTCAGACTGAATGCCTTTTGGCCATTAATCTAAATCCTTCTCCCAAAACAAAGGATAGAATTAATATCTCCCAACTCTAATATGGCTATACAGTCTTGCACACATATTACTACTTCCTACTGTGTTGAAGTTAATCTAGTATAAAATGAAAGTCCTTGAAGAAATTAGTGGCACAATTAAGAGTCACACATTAGAAACACTAAACTTTGTAAAGGCTTTTGGCCAAGTCCTATAGAGCTATTGTCGCTGTAGGGTGGTTGATGAAGGAAGACACACAGCCAGTCCAGTTAAAGCAGCAGCAGCAGCCACCTTTATGATTGTATTCCCCTTTGTGTATGGTAAGAACCCGTCAGGTGACCAACCACCCCCTGGGGTGACAGGCTCGAGCCTCACAACATCCAATTCCAAAACACACTAGGTCTGAATCAAAACATCTCAGGACAACAACAGATGTCCAAGTGTTATCTTCTTGTTTTGCATAGTTTGCATGGGAAAGAATTTCTCAAAAGACTCTGTACAACCATGAGCTATGATGAGGCTGAGGTATGTATTGCTTTAGCTGTATGGGAATGGCCACATAGGGTGGGGGTAGAAGATTAAGAAGATTTGGAAAAAAAGTGAAGAAAACAAGAAGTGGAGTTAGGAGGGCAGATGGGCAGAGAGGTAAGGCTCACAGGGTGATGAAACATAGAGGTGGTACTAGGGCATATTAGAAATGTCAAAGGCATACCTGACAGTTTGCTTCACTTAAGGAGTTTTAATCTAATAAAAGAAAAAACATTTTCTCATACATTTTAAAACACAGGAATTTGTAATGAGAAACATTTCCACATATGGATACATAAGAGTTGGGTATTTTCTTTAATTTCAATGCACGTAGCCTATTGTCTTTTTCTGTTCTGGAGTGCAGACACATTCTCTCTACGTGAAAAGAGCAGGAGTCACCGAAGATTTTGCTTTAAATTCACAGTATGCACAAACTGGGAGCAATAGATGAAACAGAAGTCGTCCATATCCTTCTAATGTAGCATGTTTGAGACAGTATATCTATTGTTTTCTTATTGAAAAACACAGCTACATAATCTTCCAAGAGAAAATTTGATTTTCTTTTCACAGGCAGAAGTAATATTACTACAAGGAATTGAATACTTTTATATATAAAGAATGTTCTAGGTATGTTTTTTCTATCATTTACTGTTATTTTTTTGGTCTTCTTTTTGGGACAACTGGTACAAACTCCACTTTGAAAGGTATTGTATACATGTAGAAATTCAAATTGTGACCTTTTTTTTGCATATCTTAAAATTATGAAACAGAAAATAAGAAGTATGAGCAGAATAAAACAGTGAGTAAGAGGTATTGTAAGATATCATCCAGGATATTATAAGCATAGAAAGTAATTAGAATGATCAGCTAAAACACAAAATGTTTTCTCAAATAGCTGCATAGTGCAATCGGGATCTTCATATTCCAGTCTCCTGTTGTGACGAAGACAGTCTCAAAACGAGTATAAACCACTGACTGCTAGACAGTCAGTTTATATAATTTTCATAAAACAGATAAAAAAGGGTCAGCCAGACATCAAATCTCTCTTCATTATTCCTTGCATCAAATGACTTTCAAAGACCAGAGGTTAAACACAAAATACCCTCAGTCCATTAACAGGCATTCACTCAAATAACTGAGCCTTTCAATAAATTCTGTTCAACTGGGATTAAAAATAAACATATTTGACAAGAATACATTTCAATTACAAGGAACATATAAACAGTGCATTGTAGTTTAATCCCAGCCATCAATAAAGCACCACTCAGCTGCTCACCCTCTTCCTTTTGGTGGGATTTGGGAGAGAATTGCAAGGCTGAAAGTGAGAAAACTCATGGGTTGAGATACTGACAGTTTAATAGGTAAATCAAGAGCTACACACATAAGCAAAGCAAAACAAGGAATTCATTCACCACTTCTCAGGGGTGGGGAGGTGCTCAGCCATCCCTAAGAAAGCAGGGCTCCATCCTAGTAGTGACTTGGGAAGAGAAATACCATCACTCCAAATGTCCCTCGTTCCTTCTTCCTCCTCCAGCTGCCTATGCTGAGCGTGATGCCACATAGTATGTAATATCCCTTAGGTCAGTTGTGGTCAGCTGTCCTGGCTGTGTCCCCTCCCAGCTCTGGTGCATCCCCAGGCTTCTCACTGGTGGGGTCATGTGAGAAGCAGAAAAGGCCTTGGCTATGTGTAAGCACTGCTCAGTTATAACAAAAGCATTTCTGTATTATCAACACTGTTTTGAGCACAAATCTAAAACACAGCCCCAAAGCAGCCACTGTGAAGAAAATTAACTCTATCCCAGGCAAAACCAGCATACACTTGAAAATCAGTATTCTTTGAACTTAAACATTATTATTATAAACTGGCATAAAGTGAGAGGTGTGTATTAAAATACCTGAATTCCTATCTGTCCTATGGAAACAAAAGAAAATAAGCTTTGGAAAGAGAATAGTAAACATCTTTGTAAATATCTTAGTAAATATCTTTGAAAGACAGAGGAAAATGTAGTGTTCTTGCCCTTTCTCAATAAGTTAAAATGCTTTAGAGATCAAAGTTATCCAGCAATTAGGTAGCATACTTGAAAAAATTTAATAATTTGTTTCAGCAAACATGCTATTACAATATTCCCTATAATTTTTTTGCTCTTTTTTCCTTAAGTGAAATGTTTCATCATTACATATGACTATGTGGTACAGATCTTATGAAAAAGGTGGTATTTATTATTTAGTTTTTTCAGGGTTGCTTCAAATAATGTTCAAGATGGAAGATCCATGAAGAATGCATTACCTGTTGGGGTGTGCAGGGTGGCAGCTTTTCCCACTCAGAAATCACAGCTCTGTGTGTGTGAGCTTTTTATTAAAATGCATAAAGAAAGCAAAATATTTTACTTAGAGTGGTCATGCTTTTCTTATGTATAAATTGAATAGCTTTTTAAAGGCCCCCACTATCATTAATTTAGTGCAGAATATCAAGAGCAGCAACTCCTGACTTTGCTAATCTCATTTTTCAAGCATTAACAGATCACTGCAATATTTACAACTCTGTTAAAAAATAATCATAATTTAATAGCTGCACATGGGTGTTCTTAGCCCTAGGCAGTAATCTCTCTACAACAGTTTCTGTTGTAGCAATTGTAAAAACCATGTGAAACTCACAAAATTACTGATTGTTATATATATTTTCTTAATGTTTTGATATTCAGGATGACATACCTTATCAAATGTATGACTACCTCTATGGTCTTATGAAAAAAATAATCAAACATGGTGTTTGCATCTTTTCCTAATATTGTGAAATATTTGTACTCAAGAATACCCTAAAAGGACAGGAACACAAGATAAAAGGAGAGTCTTTTACATCATTTGTGACCTTTGAAAAATTACACTGAAAGTATGATGATATGTAGGTTTTTCCTGTTTATACTCTTATTCTTCTTACCTTGATTCACCTTTCAAAACTCTGAAAAGGATTTAAGTGGAGGGCCTACTAGTCCTTAGTATGGAGAACAATATTTTTCTTGCCACCTAAGCTGGAATGATAAACTGAACCAGAAACTGATATAACATATGAATAATAAATATGGCATGACAAGGACTGCATTTCAAAAGAGATGAAACCTGAACTCCAGGACCTGATAAAATTGTAAATATTACTGCAATAAAGATGCCCTCTTTGAGATCTACTGGGTTTCTCACTAAATGTTTCACTTTGCATATAAATATAAACAGGACTGTAAAAAATGCTTATTTTTCTGTTTTACAAGTGTGGCCTTTATCTCAGATGACAATAACTCAAATCCTCACAGGGGAAGCAACAAGAGTAAGAGCACAGCAGTGTGATAACAGATTTTCAAAGCACTGTCTTAATAATGGCATCAAATACAGTACACTCAGACATTTTTTTTAAAGAACACTCTAGAATGTTTCCTTTTTTTAAACATGCCAGCAACTACAACTAGAGGAAGCACCCAACATTTTTTTGGCCTTGAATTAAACTGTCTTATTTAACTATTAAGAAGATAACTTGTGCATTTTGGAATTCCAAATTAAGTCTTTATGAGAAAAAAAAGTCAAAGCTTCTCTCTCAGGGTATCTCCTATAACTCCTGCACGAACCTCTCTCTCCAGGTTCTGTCAGGAGCCTGCTCCAGTGTGGACCTGTTACAATCCAGTTATTAGAGAGATGCCTCTGCCAAATTAAGGTGTAAATGAGATCAGATGCTAAAGTCAAATAGTATGGATTTTATTAAAAAGTAAATGTGAGGGACAGAGAGAGAGAGAGAAAGAAATAGGAAAAAGAGATGGGTATGAGAGAGAAAGAGAGTGACAGAGACACAGATTAAGTAGAAAGATATCACCACTCTGTGGATGCTGATGGTGTCCTGTTGGTCGTCTTCTTCTGGTATCTCAGTGGATGGAGGCCTATGAAACATAGAGTTCAATGGGTTAATACATGTTCAGGTTTACATGGGAACATCCAAGTACCTTCCCTTCAGAGGGGGCGTGGGGGTGGAGTTTTACAACTCAGCCAGTTTGTGTAAGGGAAGACAATTGGCACGATAAAAAGCACCATCCTGTGTCCACTGGGTCTGCTTCATATCTGGCTGGTCTGCTTCTTATCAGTCTCCAGTGGTGGATGTTGACCCCCTCTGTCTGATGGAGATCAGAGGCTTTGCCACCACACATCCAAAACGTCTACTCCTCTCCCTTGGCTGGGAGGAAAGAGCATCCAAACCTAGCCTCAGTAAATGAGGCTATGGGCTGTGGCCTCTCCCTACTAAACCTAGCCTTGTTTAATTCTCCTTAGACCTGAGATAATTGTACAATAGTACCACCTTTATCTTATCTCAAGTTCCTGTCAAGTGGCTTAACTCACAGTCCAAATTTCTGAAACCCAGGAGTTGTATTCAGGGAGGATGGACCGAGTATGGACCTCAGTGGTTGCAGCTTCATTGTACACCTTGCCGTAGTGGGCAAAATCATTCAGTGATCTTAATAGTAAGACAATAATGATTTTTCAGTCTCTTACATGGACTTGCCACAGACTCACAACTTCATTCGGGCATCCACATACTCCAGCACGGGGTCCTCCATGGGCTTCAGGGGCACAGATCTTCACCATGGTCTTCATCACAGATTGCAGGGGAATCTCTTCTCTGGTGCCTGGAGCACCTCCTCCCCCTCCTTGTTTACTGACATGGACATCTGCAGGGTTGTTCCTCTCACACATTCTCCCTCCTCTCTTCCCTGTGTGCTGTTTTCTCCTGCATATTAACTTTTTTCCTTTCTTAAATCTGTTATCCCAGAGGTGCTACTGCTGTTGATGATGGGCTCAGTGTAGGCCAGTGGTGGGTCTATCTTGAAGCTGGCTGGCATTAGCTCCATTTGATGTAGGGGAAGCTTCCAGCAGCTTTTCACTGAAGTCACACCTCAAACCTCCCGACTACCAAGAATCTGCCATGTAAACTCAATACAGCTGTGAATTCAAAAGAAAATACAACCTTAATATTGATGAGTTTCTAATAGCTTTGCAGTGTTTCTTGAACATCCTTGCAATATTTTCCAAGTGTCGATGGAAAAATTGATTACACAAATTTAGGAATCAGGCCCCAGTAAAACTGTCTGGAGGAATCATATTCCAGGTAGAGAAGATAAATGCTTCTGTGACACCTTTGAGAAGACACAAAAGGGAAGAGTTTTCTCCTCATTTTGTGAATATATATAGGTGGAACACTTAAAGTTTGCATAGGTACAGTTCATGTTCCACTTTTCTAAACCAAGACAATCAAAACAGCCATATGCTTAATAAAAACAAAATAGTAAAGGAATGATAAGAGGTAAACAGAGTTATTAACTTGTCAGTGACTTTATTGATCACCCACCTAGAAAGATGAAACTCAAATGGTATTCCATAAAGATAATCAATTGCATAATAGCCAGCAACAAACGTTGATGAACTATTAAGATGCATATATCATATATGATTAAGGAATAAATGATGAGTAAAAAATTTCTCAGCCTCATCTCAGTGCAAGCAGTCATGCAGACACGTGCATGCATGTGTCATGGTTTAACCCCAGCCATCATTGAAGTCCCACACAGCTGCTCAAGTGCCAATGGAATAAGGTAGAGAATTAGAAGAGAAAAAACTAGAGAACTCGTGGGTTGAGATTAAGACAGTGTAATAGAGAAAGCAAAAGCTGTGCACACAAGCAAAGAAAAGCAAATAATTAATCCACTGCTCCCCACGGACAGGCAAGGGCTGAGCTACCTCCAGGAGAGAAGGGACCCACCACATGTAACTATGACTTGGGAAGACAAATGCCATCACTCCAACCATCCCCCCTCTTCCTTCTTCTTCTTTGCATTTTATATACTGACCATGATGTCGATATATATCCAAATGGAATGGAATATCCAATTTTCACAGATTTCACAGAATATGCAGAGTTGGAAGGGACCCACAATGATCATTGCCTCCAACTTCTAAGTGAATGGCCCTTTGGTCAGTTTGGGCCACTTGTCCTTGCTGTGTTCCCTCCCAAGCTCACATGCACTTCCAGCTTCCTTTCCAGCATGGCAGTATGAAAAGCAGAAAAGGCATTAGCTATGTGCAAGCCCTGCTCAACAGTAATGAAAATATCCCTGAGTTATCAACACTGTGTTCAGCCCAAATCCAAAACACAACCCCATTCTAGCCACTGTGAAGAAAATTAGTCTACTTCATCCAAAACCAGCACATAATTTATTCTGAAATAAGACAAGACAGAATTTGTGACCAACATGCTCAGCCTCAAGGGACAATACTGGCATGATATTCCTCAGTTTAAACAAGAGAGTCCTACCAAGGGACACCAGGATGTGAGACCCTTCTCAGATCTAAAAATCTATGTTTTCTATGTTCTTCTATGAAAACAGGAAGACTCTTTTCCCTCCATTTGAAACTGGCTTACAGTTCAGCCAGGGACATAACAATCATGGCATCAGCTGGTGCACAGGCAAGAGGAAATGCTGGATGTATCCCTGCTGAACATGGAGTCAATTGCATGTCACGGACCTATTTAATAAAGAAACCTCCCTGTCTGCTTGGTACTGGAATGAATAGGAATGTAATTTATTCTTGTAAAAGTCGTTCTTAAGCAACAGCTATGTGATCTGCTAAATATAGGTAGTAGAGGTTCATAACTCCATAGCTTGCAGGTAAACCAATTAATTAACATTTACAAGTTGTGTTGAGGAATACATTTAGTGCAGGTAGGTCTGTGTGCAAATGCAGTGAGAGCTGTGTGTTGAGCTCTGCATGGCAGGAGCCTGAGGCAAGAGGCCCTGAACTGGTGCCGATCCTTTGCACAATGAAGGGCACCAGGACCTGTGGTACCAGCCAGGTGACTGGACACTCAGAGACACAGCAGGAGACAAGGAATCAGCAGGGAGACCCCAGACTATGGTGTGCATAGACTGTAAGGATATAAAATCTCAGGAAGCCTTTTGTTCAGGGTCCTTCCTTGGAGGCACCATCACAAGGTTTTGCTGCACCATGATTAAATTACTTTAAGGATCCAGAGGTCTGAAACTCCATTATGGGAAACTGAGGGTCAAGCCATTGAGGAAACCTTGTCCACCTGTGTGGGTGTGATGTATGTAGGGAATCAAGTGAGGCATTCTCTGGAGCTGCCCACTGTGAAGGAGCTTTACTCCCAGCACTGAAAGTCTCTGGTGGTGCAAGTGCGACTGCCAGAGTGTCTACTGAATGGTCAGACAGGGAAGTTTCCTTAACACTTGAATAAACAGCATGAGCACAACAATTGTATTTAGCTCAGAAGTTCAATCATGTTCTTACATTAATATTTAAGAATACAAGGGGAAACGTCCACCCCATAAAAATTGTTAACAGCTTGAGTGTTTTGGGGTCTATAAATTTATCAATAGAGAAAAAATAAAAGTATTCTAAAAATTCTAAAAATATAAAATGCTGTGAAATTCTATTTTATGATGGGGTTTTCTGGGTGCAAATAAGTTTTGCCCATACTTTAAAGGATGATCATGGCTTACTTATATTTGCTTTTTCTGATGAGCTGCAATGGAACTATCTACAAAGAAAGATGAATTTATGCTTGGAGTAAACCTTCTTGACAAATTAATTTGGGGATACTCTGCTAGAGCTAGTCATTGAATAAGCAGGTTTTTTTCAGAAAGAAAAAGGTTTAGAACAGTCACTGGAATCATATGTCTAAATAGATTAATTAAAAACCTCCACTGGAAAGTTTATTGTTCTTGTTAGCATAGGATCAGACCTTTGTCTTAGACTTTATTAGACTAATGAGGAAAAATTCTACCATCATGTTTTCTTCTTGCTGTTTTCTCAGAAAAGAATGCAAGGAAGTTTTTATTAAACATTCATGTAAAAAATGCATGCATTCTACAAAGAGTTAAAATTTATCAGTAAAATTCATTTTCTTGATATGTCTAAACCAGTAGTTTAAGAATCTTAAGATTTTACAATCAGTATCTAAACACTATACTCAGTGTTTTTGCTGTATGTTTTATTGAAAAGCTGAGTTATTGATTTTTTAGCATTAAATAAAAGAGGTCATTTACAAGCTGCAGAATGCAGGTATGCTTCTCTGACCCAGTGTTTTACAAATAAGCTAGGTGATGTTTTGCTTCACAGGCTGAAAGAATCCAACATATTGCTGTCATACCCAAATATTTGAAAATAGTAAAAAACCCATAAATCTTTAAACTTTGGTGTGTGTGTGTGTGTGTGCGCGCACACGTGCATGCTGGCTTTATAGAGGGATTTTTGTCTTATTTGCATGTTTTTTTTTTGTTTTGGTGTCCTGGTTCCAGCCAGGACAGGGTTTATTTTTGCAGCAGCCAGGTAGGGCATGGCAAAGACCCTGAGGTTACTCTGTATTACTCCATGCAGTAGAGTCAGTTCTTTTTGTTTTTTGCCAGGGTGTGTAGTCAGGTAGCTGGGTTCCACATGGGGAGTAATCATGTGTGAATCATTTGCCTCTCTTGTGCACTGTACTGTTACTATTGTTACTCTTCATTTTTGTTATTTAATTTCTACTTCCAGTAAATTGGTTTTATCTTAACCCATGATCTTTATTTTTTTGTGCCTACCATTCTTCTCTGCATGCTTACTTAGGAGAAGGAGAGGGGAAGTGAGCAAGCAGCTCATGGTCTGGGGTGTTTTCAGTAGGAAGAAAAAATTGGGGAATACCATTCCTAAACCATGACATTTGGAGTTTTTGTTTTGTTTTGTTTTTAAGTTACTATGTGAAAATAGGAGGGCAAATAATTTGCTGTTGTGTTTTTTGGTTCATATGACAAACTTGAAGCAGGTTTCAAGCTTTTTTTCAGTGTCTTGAGAAGTAGAACATTCAAAAAGTGTAAGTCAGACTATTCTTTCAGGTTGGATGACTCCAGAAGCTAATGCTTCAGATCAGTTAGTGAAGGCCGAATCTGTATGATCATTGGATTTTCCAGACTACAAGATGCTGAAAGTTTGTTCACTATGTTTTCACGGTATTAGGGTATTCACTTGAACCATTTGGTGCAAACCTCAGGGAACTACAGAAATAAACTATTTTCTGTACCAATGATATTAGCCAGAAAAATCAGAAAAAAACATCCATTTCGCCAGCTATTTTTCACAAAATGTGTAGCTAGTTGATATCCTTGAAGCTTCTGCTTTTCTGCCAGGTTTGCTTAAAGAAAACAATCTTTCAAATTATTCAGAAAGGGCACATGGATGAACACAGATGGACCTACACAGGAAATCATACTAATTACCTCTGATGTGGCACAGCTTTTGAATTCTGAGCAGTTTTCAAAAACATATACATGAAAACCCATGAAGGAAGAATGAATGAAAATTTTCACTTCAAATAAATTGTCTTCAGGAAAAAGAGCTTGCTCAGGAAGCACCTATTTCCCAGCTTTGCACAGCTGGTTCAATAGCAAAGGATGTTCAATTGCAGCACTGCTGTTTTGTTCCAGACCATCCAGCTCTACCTGCTACACAGCTGATGATGTGTGACTGATTATAGTTCTGCCACAATGACTTAAAGGCTTACCCTGGCATACTGCCCTTATCATTGTACAAATGGAAGTGAACTCCATGTCCACAAAATAGCTGTTATGTCAATGAAGGAAAAGTTTTACTATTGAGCATAGCACATCTCCCCATTCCCATCTGCCTTTGTGAGGTTAAAGAAAGATCCTGAGCTGTTGCTGAATGCCATCACTATTCTGGTCAGGTCTGAATTCAACCTTGATTAAAGCACACTGTTCTCAAGGCATGGATCTTTTGCTGTTTTCTCTGTTATTCTGAAGAACTGCACAGCAAGCTTAGCAGAGAACAAATAGCCCACCTTTGAAATGCAGGTGTTGGTGATGTTCCTGAAATGGTACAGCATTTCATTAAAGTTGACAAAGATCTATTGGATGATCAGGTCAACCTTTCTGAATCAGCAGTATATTTCTCTGAAATAACGGCTTTATCTTCTTCTGAAGTTTTAACTTCTGTTTAATAGCACTACTCCAAGAGCAGAATCATTAGGAAGCCTTGTCTAATGAGTTCATTCATATTCCCAGTGGAAGGAATCCATCTAGTTAAAAGAGCAACAGATCTTTTCTTATTCTGGTTAATGAATTGAGGGGTCCAGTCAAGCAGCAAATAATTATCTAAAATTTAAATTCATCGGCACAAAGAGATGAACGGAAGCTTCAAAGAAGTTGATGCACTTGTCAATGTAACCTACAGGATGATCCATACTCACAGGGAAATAAAAAAGTACTTCTATTGTTTTTGTCCCAACAGGGATACTATCCTTTGATCAAAGACTACTGAATTGAGCACTCTCTAGCCAGAAAAATTGTGCCTTCAGCTGATAGCCAGGCATGGTGTTCTGCTTTGTGAAATCTTCTGTCTTTCGTAGTGCAACACAAGCTTTCAAAATGTATTTGACAGTACCAAAAAATACCAAAAAAGAGTTTTCATTGCTCTATTCATTCCATTGGTTTTATGTTTTCCTCTTGATACCTCTTCCTCTAATGTTTTCAAAGGTTTTGTCATTTAGGCCATCACTTCAGAACATCAATAGCAACAACAAAGTCCCAGTGAAGGTAGTGATTCATGTGGAAAGATCTACTTTGTGGACTAGATTCTCTTTATAGTATTGGTCAGTGTATTTATTTCCAAGTTTTAAGTTAATTTCAGTGCTTCCAGTGTATTTATAAAATTTTATGTGAGTTATAGAGTGAATGGCATTGCTTACTGTGTTTTTATATAGTCCAAAAATAAAAGACCCTTTTTTAAGGCTTCAGAACCAGTCAAATACTGTATTCATTCCTCTTTTTTTTTTTTTTTTGCTCCTGGATATCTAAATGTCCTGAATAAAATGGTTGTCCTTAGCCATACAACTTACCCAAATATTTGCAAAAATTGATTGCAAATATTTCTTGACTCAAGATTTACCAGTTCGATTAAAGTAATAGATTAATCAGATGTATTCCTGCACTTGCTACACCCATTAGCTAAACAATTAGTCTTAATATTTGACCTGTTATTAGGTGAGTGTTGCCATAGAAAGAAAGGTATTGGAAGCTATTTCTACTCTTAAGTGCTAGTACTTGCATGCTTTATTTATATAGCAGATACAGCCATAGGCCTTATGACCTTTACTGCAGAGATTGGAGCTCTGTACTGGTCTAATAAGTCATGACAATTAGCTGTTTTTCTGAAATGGTTATTAAACATGTGGCAGTAGATTCTTAGTCTGGAGAGAAGAGAAAAAAAAACAAAGAGAAAATAGAGTGACAGCTGATTAGGCTAATATTTAATATTTACAGTTTAACTGAGATGATGAGGTAAAATGTTCACATAGTGTTATGATAACTCTGGAAAAAGCATCAGTTTTTATTTCAACACTGTGTACACAAAGTGTGACCGGTTGTATCTGAAAGAGAGGCTCATCTATTAATGACTCTTTTTATATCATATATACCCTGCATTTTGTGTCTCTCATTCTGTGTTTTTCCATTCACAGTTTACAAACAACACATATCGTCAAGCTTAAACACATATGATTTAGAGAGAAAAAAAATCCTCAAGAACATTAGTGAAACTTATTGATTAATTGTTATGATACAATTATCAAGAGATGCCTTTGCCCAAATTTAGGTTCAAATGAGACCATATGTTGATGTAAATAGCACAGATGTTAACAGTAAATGTGAGGTATAGAGATAGAAATAGAAAAGTGAGGAGAGAGAGAAAGAGACAGACTGAGCAGAAAACACTACCTGTGGATCCTGTGGTGTCCTGTCAGTTTTTTTCTTCACCCTAGGCTTCTCAGTGGTGAGGGGTCTCAAGGTCGTTCAGAAGTTTTCGATATTTTTACCGTTTAGAAAACAGAATAATTAATGCTCACTGGCTACACAGTTGTCTTATGCTTCTGGTTAAATGATTCCCTTGCTTCTAATACTAGTTAGTCAGCATGCTCAGTCTTTCTCTTCTTTTGAGACAGTGGGTTGTGAGTTGGTGGATTGTGATCTCCCTCTGTCAGAATTACCTTTTACCTAGTCCAAGTTGATTTCAACACAGTTGCTGCTTTGGCGTTCCTTGTGGTACCTAAATTCTGCATTCTTTATATCCATTATCAGTGATACATTCTTCTCCCCCAGTATTGATATGCCCGCCCCCTTGGTCTGAGATAACACCCAAACAATAATATCACGATTATCTTATCTCTAGTTCCCAACATGGTGAATTAACTTATAATCCAACTTCTGGGTATTCACTGAGGCATATTTGGGGGAGGGGTGTATGTGTGCTTTGGTGGTCACAGATGCCATTTGTCCCATAACTTCGGGTGGACTTTATTTGATTGTGATATGTGCACAAGCTGCTGCTTCTTTACACAGTTTGCCATAGTGTGAATTTTTGTCTGCATTACCCAGGATGTGTTACCTGGATCATGCTTCTGCCAGGCCTGGAGTTAGCTCCATCCTGTCACTCCATTTTGTGTTTATCGCATGGCAGAGTTCTTCTTTGGCCCTAACAGTGTTTGACACAGGCAACTGTGATCTTTAAGTCCTTACACTTACTAAAGCCCCAAGGTTCATTATTTGGGTCAGTCCTGTTTAATATATTTATAGATCATCTGGACAAGGAGATCGTGTGCACCGTCAGTCAATTTGCAGATAACACTAAATTGGGTGGCAGTGTTGCTCTGCTGGGGGGTAAGAAGACTCTGCAAAGAGATCTGGACAGGCTGGATGGATGGGCTGCGGCCAATGGTATGAGTTTCAACAAGGCGAACGTCAGGTCCTGCCCTTGGGTCACAACAACCCCATGAAAAGACACAGGCTTGGGACAGAGTTGCTGGAAATCTGCCCAGTGGAAAAAGACCTGGGCGAGTAGTAAATGACTGTCTGAACATGAGCCATCAGTATGCCCAGGTGGCCAAGCAGGCCAACGGCATCCTGGTCTGTATCAGCAATAGTATGGCTAGTTGGCCTAGAGAATTGATTGTCTCTCTGTACGTGACGTGGCACTGGTGAGGCCTCACATTGAATCCTGTGCCCAGTTTTGGGCCCCTCACTACAAGAAAGACATTGAGGTGCTGGAGTGAGTCCAGAGTAGGGCAACAAAGCTGGTGAAGCACCTAGAGAGCAAGTCATACAAGGATTAGCTAAAGAACCTGGGTTTGTTTATCCTGGAGAAAAGGAGGCTCAGGGGAAACCTTGTCTCTCTCTGCAACTCTCTGAAAGGAGGTTGTAGGCAGGTGTGGGTTGTTCCCTTCTCCCAGGTAACCAGTGACAGGACAAGAGGTTCAGGTTGGATATTAGGAAGAATTTCTTCACTAAAAGTCAAACTAAAGTTGTTAATGAAACAATGGGACATGGCACTTAGTGCTGTGGTTTAGTTGACACGGTAATGATCGGTCAAAGGTTGGACTCGATGATCCTGGAGGTCTTTTTCCAACCTTAATGTTTCTATGATAATATGATTCTTTAGTATAGCATTTCCATGATGGTATATAATCGTTTTTTTAATTACCATAGAGTTTTGCCTCAACAGTCTTGCCTGGGAGGCTTCCTCTACACTTTAATGATTCTCTTTATGAAAAAAAATCTTGACATCTGTTTAAATGTTATTTGTCTTTATATTCCATTGAATCTCTTTGTCCTACTGGTAATAATATTAGCTGAAAAAAAACCCCAACAAAATAACTTATATCAGGATACAATTCCTGATTTTTACAGAGAACTTTAATAACATTCCCTTTATCTGTATTAGGCAGTTTAAAACTAAGCAAAGATTAATAGTACTTTCTTTTGTACAAGCCTGAGGTTAATCTTATAATTCTCATTTCTCCACAGTGTTAGCTATACATGATATTTTCATTTAAATTAGAACGGAAAAAATAGGAAGGGAAAATAACAAAAAAACCCCAAACATAAATGCCAACAAAAAAGCCAATCCTCAAATTCCTCTTTATAATTGACATACTCTGTGAGCTTTTGCATTTTGCTATATGATAAAGAGTGTACAGATTTTTTGAAATTCACTTGCATTTAATTGCTACTTAAACTGTTTGAGTTTTTTATGAGACTGTACTTTCTTGGTATTTTGACATTAAAGTTGTAATAGGCCAGAACTGTTTACATTCACCCTTGTGTCACAGTCTTGGAAAGATACAGACTTGTACAACCTGTGTGCTTTGGTGGGATGGCCAGAACAGGTGGCTTAAACTACCATTGTTAGAAAAACAGTCTGATCTTTGAGGTGGAGATATTTAGGAAAGGGCTGTTGTATCTAACTATTTGTAATTATTAATCTTTCTTTCTGCTTCCTTTTGCCATGCTTCTCTTTGAAACAATTCAAAATGAATATTGCTGCAGAAGAGCAGAGCTATGCTACTTCTACTCATGAGGATATGGTCCAGGTCCTCATGTTATTTAAGCATGTCAGTCTCAGAAATGTTTTCTCAGAAGATGCTTGTGTGATACAAAAATGTCCCACTGCCCATCTAATTTCCTGTTATATTTTTAATTTAAGAAGCATTTTTGGCTTAAGAGCCATTGTTTCCTGTTTCAGTTGCAAAGTGGCTGTATCTAGCAACACAGGGATACAAGAAAGTAATCCTGATAATTTATTATATAAAGTTGAAGACAGCTCAGGTGGAGGAACAAATGGGCATAAATTCAGATATAACCATTTTGGAGACTCAGTGGTGCCAATGACTATATTAAGATACTTAATTGCATCCTGTTTATTTCAAAATTCATTATAGCATTATAGAATCATAGAATGGCTTGGATGAGAAAGGACCTTAAAGATCATCTGATTCCAACCCAACTGCAAGTGGGCAGGAGCATCTTTCACTAGACCAGGTTGCTGAGAGTCCCATCCAGCCTGGCTTTGAAGATTTCCAGGGGTGAAAGTTCCACAACTTCTCTGGGCAAACTGTTCCAGCACCTCACCATCCTCATAGTAAAGAATTTCTTCATAATATCTAATGTAAACATATTCTCTTTCCATTTGAAACCATTGCCCCTTGTCCTGTCACTACATGCTCTTGTAAATGGACTCTCTCCCTCCTTCTTCTAGGCTCCCTTCAGGTACTGGAAAGCCACAATTAGGTCTCCCCAAAGCCTCTCTATCAGGCTAAACAATCCCAATTCTCCCTGTCTTTCCCCACAGGAGAGGTGCTCCAATTCTCTGAGCATCGTGGCGGCCTCCCCTGGACTGGCTCCAACAGGCTGACATCCTTCCTGTGATGGGGCCCCAGAGCTGGATGCAGCACTCCAGCTGGGGTCTCACCAGAGCAGAGCAGGGGGACAGAAGCCCCTCCCTTGCCCTGCTGGCCACGCTGCTTTTGATGCAGCCCAGCATACAATTGGCTTTCTGGGCTGCGAGCACATTTTACGTGCTCATGTCCAGCCTCTCATGCACCCCAGGGCCTTCTCAGCAGGGCTGCTCTGGATCTGCTCATCCCCCAGCCTGTGGTTGCCCTGACCGACGTGCAGCACCTTGCGCTTTGTCTTGTTAAACCTCATGACATTTCCACTTCTTGAGCTTGTTCTTGTTTATTCATTACATATATTATTAAAATATCTTTTGGACTGAAATAATAATTTCATAATGATCTTTGGAAGACTGAAGCTCTTCCATAAAAAGAAGCAAAATTGTCAGACATAATGGAGAAGGCAGAGTCGTAGCTAATAGAAATGAATGCAGTTATGTGAAGTAACAACAGTATCTGCCTTGACGCGAGGTTGTATAAAAATTCATTATCAAATTCTACACTGAATATATCACCTCATCAATAATAGAATGTTTCAGTCCTGGTATTGGGGATAACATGTAAATAGTATGAAGTAGCTTTAATGTCTTCCACTACATGAAAGTTGCTGCAGTACAGTATTTACTACATTTAGTATATTTTGTAATAGTAATTCTGACTTTTACAGCCTCATGTTTTAGTTCAAAAGATTTTATCAGTCCTTTCTTGTCCTAAGAAGAAAGAATATTCTCCTGAAACAAAAATGCTTTTCCTTTGAATCACACTTTCATTTGGCATCATCATTCAATCCCAGATCCGAAACATTTGTGTATCAATGAGAGTATCCAAACAAACACAGTTCTATTAATTTACCAAGATTTAATTTACAATTTATTAATTACCAATTTACTATTTAAAATTTGGACTTCAGAGCAATTATTCATCTATTTTATTACATAACCTGTATTATTTTAGGTTTTTGTCTAATCTGTTCACTCTTCTTATATGTGGAATCTAATATAAGAATATTCAAGAACTGTCTGGATGCAATCCTGTGCAACGTGCTCCAGGATGACTCTGCTTGAGTCAGCAGGTTGGACCAGATGACCCCCTGTGATACCTTCCAACCCTTCCCATTCTGTGAGTCTGTTATTCTGTGATTCTATGATTATAGCTTATTTATTCTTGGTAGATGTAAGTTTCTTCATATAAGCTACAAAGTTGTTTACAGTCACTTAGACCTGTAATATTAAAGGCTTGCAACTACCCTGCTCAAAAGACCTAGCAACCACATGATATACATGTAAAATAAAACTTTTTCACAGTCTACTAGCTGCAGGATGAAAGGATAAGCAGTAATTGAAAATACTAGGCATAAAACACAACCAGTGCAGAATGGTTAACTTTGCATAGCTGTAACTAGAAACACTAGTTACAGGCAAAGGAGAATCATGCCCAGAAACTGCCTATACCAATCCCTCACCTCATATAAATTTCCCCAGCTCCGTTGATTTCAATAGAGGAAGAAAAATTACAGCAGTGAAAGCTGTAGGCCATTTTACTGCCCCGATTATGTTCTGAGCATAGCCTGTGTGCAGCAAGGATGAATATCAAAGAGCCTGGTTTAGCTCTCACACTGCAGAATATGAGTTTATTCCCAGATGGTTTTAATGTGCTTCACTCATGAAGCAGCAATAGGACTGGTGAAGAACATTTCACCCACTGCAAATGCTGTGCATTCTCACGTCATCTATATATGTGGGCTACTGATGAGGGTACATAAACAGAGACATGAGCAGTGAATCCTTCTGGAAGGGGAGGATAATCACATGGCCTCTGGGAGCCTAAGAAGTTGTGAAAATCCAGCTCTTTTGTACTTGCTATTCCACAGTTTTAATTGATGGGATTCAAAAGCAGTTTGAAAGTCTCAGGGCACTATTCTACATAGGTTTGCATGTCATATCACATTTTCTCATAATTTATTAATTTTAGTTCATAATTTAAATGAGAATGTTGTAAAACATGGCTCTAGCTGAAGCTGTTGAAAAATCAATATTCTACCTTTTTCCTTTTTTCAGTTCGCTGCACCACAGATCTGACATAAAGGTAGAGGAAACTTAAAGAAACTTTTTTTGGTAGACAAAAAAAAGGTACAACCAAACAAAATAACACAACTTTATGTCTAGGAGTCATATTCTTTAAAAACAACAGTTTTAATTTGCCAAAATATGCTGGTAACCAAAGGAAGGGTCTAGAAACACATTCCTGGCAATCCAAGAAATGTATGACAAACTCATCTATGCATTAGCTCAACAGCCCTTGGCAATGCATTTTTAATTGATGGTGAGATGCCAGGTGGGCAACTGAAATGAAGTTGAATATATAGAAATATTTAGAAATATCTTTAAACAGTTGTGTGTGACAGTATAGAAAACAGTTAAAGGAACGGAAAAGACCCTTCATGAACTTCTCTTCACCTCTTCTTATTACACAAACACAAAAGGATACTGAGTAAAACTGAATGATGGAATATTAAAAAAACATTATTTTCTACAACATATAATTAGCTGGCAATGTTCATTACTCCCAATATCAGCAAGAGTAAGGGCAACAGTTAATAAACTAGTCAGGTGCTTAAAAATGCACCAACATTGATTCCAACAGGATTTGCAATAGAAACATAGAGATATTGTAATAAATCCCCACTGATTTAGTTTGCAATCCTCTGAAAGCATGATCTCTGGAAAATAGCTTTGCAGACAATTTGTTATCTGCTTATATCTGCCTCCAGTCTATCTTAAAGGGATGCAGAAAATACACAGACTGAAAATTCCCAGTGTATGTGGCAATACACAAGAACCCAGGGTGTGCTTTGGCACAGGGGCTTCCCAGTTCTTTAAAGGTGTTTATTGGTGAACATGAGCACCCACCCGACTTGACTGCTTTATCAGCAGCCATGGGGATGGGATATGTGAGCTACATCAAACCATGGCTTTTGAGTATGTCAGCAGATATTTGACATCACTGATTTAAGGCATTTTATAACTTTTGTGAATCAGATTCCATGACCTCAGGAAGATTTGAAAAACAGATATAGTTTTTTTCTGGTTAGCTAAAAGAAGCTAAGAAGAGAGATATTAAACTGAAATATCTTAACCAAAATAAAGCAGGAAAAAAAACCCACTTTGGAAGCAATAGAAATCCTTTTGATTTAAGGCATGAGCCATTTTCTCTCATTGGATTGTTTTCTGCACATGGTTCGGGAATAGCAGGTAGTGCTAGTGCCATAAACAGGGCTGATCTGAATGAGGGTAGCCACACCTATGTTCTGTGAGCAAAAACCAACGTCTGCTAGGTAGCTGCAGTTAGCCAAGCTCAGTCCCTTTTCTGATGAGGGCCTCTATATCTGTCAAACCTGTACTGTACTTGTTCTCATTTTCCTTTGTTTAATTTTAAACCTCTGTCATCATCTTCACTTTCTCATATCATTTTTAACCTGTCTGAAAGGATATGCAAGAGAAAGGACTTTAAAATATATTTTTTTTAGAAATGCTTAGTGTAGCTGGTACATAAGGGCAGACAGAATTGAGTTTAGGTAATACACACTAATACATGTTAGCTAATACATACTTGCAAAAAATTGTCTGAATTTCTTGTGCATTCTAAAAGGCTCTGGTCCTGGTTCAATAAGTGTTTAAGTGCTCCTGAGAGGATAAAGTCCTTCATCTCCTTCTTAGGAGTTAAGGGTTCTCTTTCTATTCAATCAGCAATGCAAAGAGCTTAATATAGAGCTCTGACCCCTCTTATGAGGTATATAAGTGATTGTTTAATGAAGACCACTTCTCGGTGTATTGTAGCAAACGGGTTGCTTGGACGAATTACAGGCATTGAAAAACAGGCATATAAATACCATAATCCTGTTATACAAAGCAATATTACAAGGCACTGAGTCCCACATTCATAGGATCACTTCAAAACATTTACTACTAGAATTTCAGAGAAGGTTAATGAAAGCAGTAAATGATATGCTAGAATTTGCAGGAAACAAAGCATCACAAAGATCAAGGCATTCTACTCCAGCCTCACTATGTCTTTTTTTATGATGGCAGCAAAATAGTCAAGCTGACCATTCCCTTAGACAGAAGGAATTTAAAGTCACTATAGGCGATTTTATTACATTGCCCTCTGCAGTCTTCAGGATTGCACTCTTGGATGCTGACTTGGAAAAGGAAGGTGAGTGCAAGATTTCTATGCTGGATACTTCATCCAGACTATCAGTGCATTGCAACACAATCACTCTCAGCAAAGCCCTACTTAGAATATGGGCAAGAACTTTCTCTTTGTGCTGGAAAAAGCCAGTTTACATCTTTCCTCACCTTTGTTCCTTGTACAAGTATGGATTACTGAAATAAAAAGAGGCTGGGTACTGAGTTTGACCAAAACTCAGCCTTTTTATAAAGTTCTTTGATTTCTTACATATTTCAACACAGAACAAAGCATTGGGATTCCTTTTGCCCTTTACACACTAATTTTATTAGCTGTAGATATTTTGGCAAAATACCCCTCTCTGGCTGAACACGGGCAAATGAAGTTTCATGATTTTTGAGACATATATATTCACATTACGAGTGAAAAGTTGCATATCTACACATTTATTTCAGTATGTGTAGTTTATTTCATAGCTCTGAGTGAGAGAAAATACAATAATTACCGTCCTAGAAGACATGACAGATTCAAAACTTTTTGCTGGGATTTCAATTTAATTTAGTTTCTTAATGCTCATAAGAAGGTTGTTATGGTTTTATATGAGATCTGTTGCTAATGGCAACTGTTTCAGTAATTGTAAAATCTGTAAAAAAGGCAGGGCTATTTAAGCTGCTTCAAAATATACAGCATATTAGATTTAATTAATACGTTCAAATGTGAGAAATCATTAATAATTTGAAATATGAAGGAATATTTTTCTGTATGTGTATGTTTTTGTATTAAAACAACATATGCAATTCTCTTAATAGTATTAGAATGAAAAATTTGTCTACAATGGCACAGTGGCTTAGTCCACTACTGTATGACTTGGCCTCTGTATGCCACAATTAAAATGTGGATTAGATAGAAAGGATTTACTGCAGAAGATACAACAGAGCTCTTTGCTGGCGTGTGAAAACCACGTTTTATTAGCTGGGTTGTAGTTGTATAGTCATTGCAGTGTTTATAGTTCTTTCACCTCCAGGTGCAATTACCATATCTAAACTCACACATATTAATTGGTTTTATTATAAACTACCTTTCCTCTACTATTAAATAAAATTCATTTATTATATTTCCTTCAGCATAATTATGTTTTTAAAATGTTATAATGAAATGTAGAGAACTCTAGAGTGGTACTTAAAGTCATTTTTTCAAAGCTGCTTGAGGTCACCAGATAAGTGAAACTGAGTACATACAAAATTACTATTATTATTATTATTATTATTATTATTATTATACATAAAGTATAGGCAAGACTGCAAATGCAGAAGGTATATACATATATATTTCTATATATTTGTACTAATGGTGTCTGAAGTACATGTAATTGCTTTTCAGGGTTATTTCATTCTATTATAAAAACAAATAGAAGCCTATTATTTTCCTAAACCACACTTCACTTGGATGTGGGTTTCCGTAACTATAAATAAAAAAAAAAAGAGCTCAGCCCTAAAAGTGTAACTTTATTCTTCCAGGAGATGGCATGGAAAATTAAAGCTGTAGTATTTCACTGAGTTTTAACTGGGAAAAGACATTCAGGAAAACTCTGTAGGGTTTCCATGGTTAACATTTCTCAAAAACCTCAAGTACTGAGTCAAGGATGGGATGCATTTTTCTCAGAGACTCAATAGTAGTAGCCACCCATTTCAGACTGGAAGATCTCTGTAGATTTACAGTAATCTCCACCTTAGACTCTCTTCTAGAAGGTACAATACCAAAAGGACAGAATCTCTGTTTTAATCATTTCCTCTGCTGTGATGCCAGGTTAATTAGAGAATTCCTGTTCTGAGGCGTTCCCTGAACTCCTTAAGAGAGATATTTTTTATCAGCGTGGAAATCATAGTACTTTTGCTTCTCCCAGTGGAGTGAATTTAAAAGATATGCAAAGGTCTGTAAATCTATGAGTGTAAAAAGCTAATCTTAAAGAATTTCTGCAATGGCTTCAGTTTGAACAGGACTACATTTAAAGTATATATTTCTAGCCATGCAGTATGCCACAACACACAGTTCAGCAGCTGACCTAGTCCAGAAACATTTTACAGCTTGTGCTGAATGCCTTGTCATAGCTGCTTTGCTGCATTGTTACAACCAGCGTGAGCGCCTTTACACAGTGGCAGCAGTACCACCGCGTGTAGCCACTGAGTGTGTACATACAGATTGATCTGATCCAGCTGCAGATGTATGAGTTAAACATGCACCTCTGAGCTAATTACTGTTATCAGTGGAGAAAAGTAGACACATGGAGAGATTAATTAATTTGACTGAACTGCTGACTAAATGACACTGGCCACAAGGGACAGGAGCCTACATATTTACCTTAAATCAAGACTTAAATCAAGACTTCTAAATTCTGGTGCTGCATTAGAACAGAAAAGTCCCATTCATGCTGCTTAATGGATCAGAAGATAAAGTAGGTTCCACTTAAGACTTCACTACTTAGAATTTCACACCAAGCCCAAAGAGAAAGGAGTCAGAATGTTAGGGTGGAGGTCTTGAGACAGCAGATATTCCTTAGTTAAATATCTGAAATTATGCTATTGCAGGAAACATTGGGGCATAAAAACAGTAATATAGCTGTGTGACTTACAAATTTCATAGACTAGGTTAAACACCTACCTGGAAAGAGTCCACACAGTCTCCATATACATCTCTAAGTATAAGAATCAAAATGTGTTATTTTTCTTTCCATCCTCCAGGTCATTGAAAGGAAATTAGTGTTCAGCTTTGCAGGAGATCTAAGGAGGGAACTAAATTTAACAGAACAGCAAAAGATGCCTGTGGCTGTCTGGAGAGATGCTACTAAAAGGTTATGGGAGGAAAAGGAGGGAGACACTATTTCAAGACTTCAGATATTTCTACTTAGAAAAGCAGTCTATATGACAAAACAGAAGATGATGGTCTCAAATTCTGGTTAAATAAGATGAAAAATCTACTTCAAGAACACATACAATTGGCAGGCCCCATCATGCAGCATTAACTCAAAGGAAGTTTATCCATGAAATATTTTCTAAGTAGTTTTAAAATTTTCATTTTAAGTGATAACCTTCTACTCTCCAAATGATTAAACTAGAGAAGCAGGCTTATCTATTTCTGTGGAGCAAGATTTTCAACCTTAAGACAGATTCTATTATATCAAATACAAAAAGACAATCTTGCTCTTAATGGAAGGAGAGGTATGAGTTTTGATGGCAGAACCTGTGGAACTCAGTGAACTCCCAACAAGATCAAGCACAACAGCAGGTAAACCTGAGTATATTCATGAACAGTAAATTTTTAAAATAATTGAATTGATTTATGTACGCATTTATTTGTTCAGTTGCTTTTTTATTTATTGAAAGAGGACCATCCCAGGACTCAACAAGCAAGTCATGCTTCAAAATTGCAGTGGTACGCAGAGGGCTGAACATGACTCCAGAAAGTGATAGACAGAACTCCATGCAGCCAGAAGACAAAACTGCCAGCCTAAGTGCTGGAATTTAATGTGTAGAAGATAACTACTAGTTCTCAGTAGTAATCATCAACACTTTGAGTTTATATTCCTGGGTATGTGATCAGTGTGTACAGTCTCTTGGTTTGCCTGTTTGATTCCACCCCAACACTTATAAAATTTTGGATAACTTCAATCAGCTTTATCATAGAAACAGATATGTCAAAACTAAATATCTGAGGAAAACTCATGAGGCAGAACAGAGAAACATGAATAAAACCTCTAGGGAAAAAAAAAAAAAGAAAAATAAGGAGAGCATGGGATTTAGCTTAGGTAGAAAAATATCCAATGATCAGGGTTGTAAGGCTATTATGTATTCTCTGTGATTTTGAACAATACTAAGTATTTTAGTATTCCAAAAAATTATGAAGCGTGCAGAAATTCAAGAGCACAAATGTTTTGTGAACAATTCTTGTTTTAGATCAATGTTGGGGTAGTCAAAGAGCAATACAACAGTGGCAATGACTTCTTATTGGCTAGATGTTCTGGTCTTATGATCAATAATTATATGTTAATTAATAATTAATGTTTCCTGAAATAATTTTATGGCAAGCTAATTGTTGCGGTCCTCTGGGTGTGGTTTGCGACCGGCCCGTTCCCGCCGGGCCGGGGCCGGGGGGTGCCAGCCCTTCCCCCCCTTTCCGCGCGGCAGCTGCCGGCTCAGCAGGGGCTGTCCCCGCCCAGGGGAACAGATCATTGGTTCCCATGCCAGCTACGGACGGCTGGCTCACTGGCCGGTGCCCCTGTCAATCATTGTGGTCCTCCACAGTGATTGGCTCTCCCGACTGCCCTCCCCTCACCCTAGTTTTATAACACACCCCGGTCACCATTTTGGCCGTCTTCTCCGCACCATGTTCCAGGAATAAACCTGCTGGCGATAAGCGGAAAAGAACCCTTTCTCGTCTCTTTATTTCCCTATATAAATTAAACCGCTGTGTGTGAGCTAAGCCAAGATCTGTGGCGGTTCTGATGCTCGGCTCGCCTCTGATTGGAGACTAGATAAGGCCTGAGTCACATTATCTAGGCAAACGGGACCGATGCAAAAGAATCCAAGTTACTCACGCTTTCTACCCGCGGCAGCTAATCTCAGATTATTTTGACAGCGTGCATGTGTGCTTTGTATGTCACCTACACACTGCAATAATTCTTTGGCTTTGTGTACATTTTTCTCTTAAATTTCTCAAAAATATTTTCACAGCAAAACTTGTTGGTAGAGTTCCATCAGCACTTCGTTGCAGACATTTAGTGCACTTTCAAAGAACTGACTTTTCACCCATATTATACCATACACTGACAAAATCTTAGAATTGCTTGTCTCATAAGTCCTGCCAGCATCTTTTCAGTACTTCAAAGTATTTTTCAAAGCCTTTCCAGTACTTTCAAGAACTCCATCCTTCACCCACTCATCATCTATACTGTGTTTCATTCCTGCTTTTACACTGCATTCATGTGTTGAAACATTCTGGGTCTTGAACATAGGTCAGTGCAAACTCTAAGAAAAAATAATAACCCAAACCAGAAAATAACAGCACCACTACAACAGAAGTACCCAGAAGGGTAATACAGGTGCCACAGAACTACTAAAGGTAGGAGTCAACTGTGTTATGATACAACTCAAATGCTGTCACAGAAGCAGGTATCTTACCAAGTGTCCAAGAAGAACTAATTAGAAGGAATATGTTACCCTCTAAAAGCTATATGTGCTTGTATAATCACTTCTCTGTTTAAAGAATACCTCAAAATTTAGTAGTTCATAGTGTGAAGATATTATTGCTAGAAGAAGATATGGTGAGAAACATGCTGAGGGGTACTGCTGGATTGTGCCCAGCATCTTTGATTCTTACGCATTGGTTACAATGAAATATAAAAAAATAAAATTAAACAAACAAACAAACAAAAACAACAAGAAAAAACCCCAATCTGATAGAGAAGATAAAAACCAGACACTTGATTTTTAAATCCAAATCTCCAAATAAAAAAATTTCTTAAGGGAATATACCACATAATTCTTGTCAGCTCTTTATTCTTGTTGGTCTCTACATGACACAGGGTGCAGTGGAAGCAGGGAAATATTTCTATATCACCTCATCTTGATTTGAGACAGTACTGGGCTGATAAAGCAAATATTTTTAGAATGTACTCATCTCATTGAGTCCAGCCTAAGTAGAAAATCACTAAAACATTCCACAACTGAACTCTTTTATTCCTCATTCTGAAGTAGTTAGTGTTTTCCACTGCCAGAGGCCTGATACTGGATTTAGCAGACCAGGGAACTGCTTTAGGTTGTCACTTCCTCTGTTAGAAAACGTAAGTGCCAGGCTGCCTGTAGAAATTGTATTAATCATCCTGCTGGTTCTCATTAGGCAGAAAAGGTTGAAATAAAAGCATAATTGACTTAGAAAAGGAGAAAAAAAAACGCCCAACATTTTCTGGTATCTTAGCCTTGAGACTCCCATCATGCTTTTTCTATCCTTCTGTGAAAGTGATGAAATTTTTGTTTCAGATCTGATTCTCATTACTGACATAATGTCAGGTGGCTAAAGGTAACAGCTGGGAGAAGAAAGGCATCTATTACATTTGCATTCAGACTATCATTAGGGTTGTAGAAATCTGTGGCACTTCAGAGCTAATTTCTGAAGTGATGTTAACTAAATTCAGAAGCAGGTTTGTGAAACTTCCATGACAATTCTGTAGCAGTAAATGTTGCATAATTTCTAACAGCAAGAAACATAATACATATATTTTAAAGCATTTTGTTATTATTTGGTTTTATATCCAAGTAATAATTCACCAAGTGAAAAATGGTTGGGCTAACTGGGAAACATCTAGCAGAATTAATATTTGCTATGCAGACTCACTAAAGGAGATTTTTTTTCCTGCTGGCAGCATGTGGTAGCAAGCTATTTCCCACTGCATAAGATAAACTTATTCTCTTCACTGCAGTCATTGTTTTGTTCAGACATCTTTATTCAGGTGTGTGTTTATTCCCTTAATTACTTATAGGTACCTAATAAATCACCACGGGAACTGAACTGAAAAGTATTCTGCCAGAAAACAGAATTTGTCAAAAATTAAAAATGGAAACAAAATTATTAACAATGTTATAACAAAGTCCTTCAGTGTAAGCAAAGAACACAGGAAAAAACCAAATGCAGTTTTAGTGAATTCAACTGAATGCTTCAACTGAAGTGTTTCCAGCTGATACTGTTGTGTGTGAGATTTTTATTGTTTCCTCTATGGCACTAACATGTAATATTAAATCATCAACTGATAAAATAAAAGGATTTCAAATGGAACCTTTTAAATATTTTTAGAAATTAAAAATTAGTATTTTCTTTCAAGATGTCTGAATTACTTATATTTCAAACATTTAGTCTGACATGCACAAATGCTTATTCTTTAGGCTTGAAACATAAAGTACGGAAAACATCTACATGGAAAATGCTCCGTAAAATGGAGATGTGGAACAGGTGCTGTTTTTCTCATGCAGTATGTGAAATGAAACAAAATCAAGAAGGAATATCAAGAGCTTTTTCACTTCCTTTTACTGTTTGCACTGATATAGCTTATGCCTTCACAGAATCACAGAATGAGTAAGGTTGGAAGGGACCCTACTGGTTCATCTGGTCCAATCTCCTGGCTCAAGCAGGGCCATCCCAGAGCACATGGCACTGGATTGTGTCCAGACAGCTCTTGAATATCTCCAATGAAGAAGACTCCACAATTTCTCTGGACAATCTGTTCCTGAGTGCAGTCAGCTGCACAGTAAAGAAGTTCTTCCTCAGGTTCAGGTGGAACTTCTGTGTATCAATTTCTGCCCATCGCCTCTCGTCCTATTTCTTGGCACCACTGAGAACAGTTTGTCATGTATTTAACCAAATGAGTGAACAAGTTAAGCAATTGGATAGTAAAAAAAAAGACCTAAAAAGGCATCCAGAACTCCTGCAATAGGACTTACAACAGAGATTTAATACAGGTCAGACTGTTGGACTTGTCTTAAACTGAAGGATGGAAGAATGCTTTCAGGCTTTGTATCACCCAAAACCAAATAAACCAAGTGACGGTGGAAACTACTGATTAACATGGTGATTGTTTTTAATACACTGAATTTCTTGCTCAAGTCATACGTTCTTGTCTGTAAATAAATCTCTCTTTTGACAGACAACATTCTTATCTCTTTTGATATGGAAAAAGTCACACCAAAATCCCTATCTGATGTTAACTGATAACAGCCAATGCTGGTAAATTGCTGCAGCCTGAAATAAATGAACTGTGTCAACATGTTCCAAGCAAAATTCTGCCTCTTGACAGGTGTATGTAGGTTCCTGACAGTAAATAGCAACAGATTCAAGCAAATTGACTGACTACAATGGAAATGGGATTAATTCGACTGCATGTCTACGATTATAGTGGTAACCACACACTGAACATGCAAACACATAGATCCAAAGATAAGAAATGTGCAGTTAATTGCTTTTTTACCTTCATAGTTCGTTCATATTCATAAAATAATTTATGCTAATTACTTTTGAAATAGCCACCAGTGAAGACATAGCTCAGGTCTTTTGGAAACAAAATGTACTATGTCTGACAGTCCTTCCATGCTTGCTGATGTGCTCAAAGAATACAAAAAAATTTGGTAAGTAGGATTTTCCTTTGAAAAAAAACTATCATGTTCCTGCCACACATCTTACAGTTTCTTATAGTTTCAAACTGGTGGTTCTGGCTTACAGCAAACTCTCTGCTTGTCTACTGATTTATCTCTGATACCTTTTACAAGTTAGGTCCAGATTTATGATCCTCCATTTGTGTGGTTAATTACTTGTTTTTACTGAGAGAAGGCATATCTTTGGTAGTGGCTCAACTATGTCACTTTACCAGTTCATTTAACTTCTCTGCTCCTCTTTTTAGGTTAACAAACCCCTCGAAAACTTGTATTGCTTTGCACATGTAATTTGGTGGTAATGACCTCATGTTGATTGTGAATAAATGCTGGTCAAAATTAATGACATTCCATGTTAATATATGTACACTAGGAAAACAGATTGCAGATTTGATTACTAAAGGAATAAAGGAGTCTTGCATGAGGGACAATATAAGCCACATTTTAGGTGGAACATCTTATGGCCCAGTGTTCTCTGCATATTGATTGGTTAAATTTAGACAGCATAGCACATTTTATTTTAAAGTACTTTTAGTAGGACAAACATCACAGAAATTGTTGATAAATAGATAAAGCACACTATGTTTTTTAATTTACATAATTGTTTTATAGTGTTTACAGAATCCAGTCTGTAATAACTGTATAAACATATCAAAAACCATTTTCAAGCAGTTTGCTTTCTATCCAACTGTTATTTCCTGGATGCAAGACAGTCATTGTTAATGACTTTCCACATTTTTAAGTGAATTTGGTGTTTCTGAGTTGGGAAACCTACCTGATTAAAATTCCCTAAAAAAACTAGACAATATACAGAGCTGATGGAGCTGATTTGCAAACTTTCAGGCACTATTGACTTCAATAGGAGGCTGTCCTGGGTAACCCAAAAAATGTGTACTTGCAGTGGTTTAGCCCTGGCCAACGGCCAAGGCCCCACTAGTACTGCTCTTTTCCTCCTTCCGAATTGAACTGTGTTACTAACCATGATAAGACATGCTGGCAGAGGAGAAGCCATCTTTTGGCCCCTACCACACCCAAAAAGCTAGACCCCCCAAACTTCTCAAACCACCACAGTACTGTATTCCAGATCTGTGCTATTCTATATGCCCAAGATTGCTACTCTGCCTTTAAGACCCAGGGGCCTGAAGCAGAGCCAAGGTGTCTGGCCCTGGGTTTGGGAAGGCAGGGGGTGCCAGGATGCCTTCAAGAATCAGAGGGCACTGACGGCAAAGCCTCTTTCTCTCTTCATTCTTGCCAGGCTGCTAAGAGAGTTGCTTCTCCGAGCCAACGCAGAAGCCTTCTTTTGTTTCTCTCTGAGCTCCTTGCTTGCCTCAGGTTTCTTAGAAACTGTATTTCTCAATCTTAAACTGTTTCAGTGTAAATTCTGCAAATGAGGGCTGCAGGTTTCAGTGCCCAGCAAGTCCACTTCTTTCCCTCCACAACACAGTAACAACTCAGAACTGCAGCACCAACACCAACTGGGTCCAGCTGGCTGAAAAAGAAGCAGAGAAATTGACACCACAGCTTTACCCCTGCCCCAGTTCCTGATTCCAGCTGCTGTCCAGGTTCCAGCTGCTGATGCAGTTCCATCTGCCATTGTTGACGGAGCAGCTGCCACTGGGAGGGGTGCCCTGTTGGGTGGCGGGGAGCAAATGGCTGGAGAGGCATTTGACTGTTTTTGGACTCCAGGTTTCTTTTAGTTTTGTCCTTGTTCCCTGTTGGTTGTTGTTTGGGGGAAGACGAAGAGTTTTTTAACTGCAGAAGTTTTCCTGTGGTGATTTTTTTCCCCGTCTTTGTTCTCTCTCTCCACACATTGTTGGGAGAAGGGCTCTATCCAGCATCTTGCTTTTGTCCCTTACACCATGTGGCCATCTAAGGAGGCCGCCATCTTGGGGGTAGAGCTTATCCACCACTTCATTTTCTTTGTTCCCAAGGAGTCCATGAGATTCAGCATTTCTATATCTAGTGATTATTACTGTTACTTTGCCTGTTGCTGTTTCATTTTTTAGTAAATTGTTATTTTTTCATTTGTGTCTTCTCAGATTCGTCTCTCTTTATTAGTGAAAGGGCAGTGGTTAAAACTAAAAGGGGAGATAATTCATTTTGAAATGTCCGCCCTGTAAAGTGTCTTAAACTAAGACAGAGGCAAATATAGCTGCCTCTGAACCTGTTTCCTCCCTTGTCACCCTTTCTAGAGGGCCACACAATAAACCTGTTTATTATGAGGATATTTTTAGTGTAGTGAATATCTCTCTTCCAGGGCATATCCATTAAGTCACTTTGGATGTGTCATTAAAACTCCATCAGAGTGTTAGAGTAAATAATTGTTTTGTCCTTGCTCTATCTGTGGAATTTCTATGGACATGCACATAGTCATGAAGAGTCTTTATTTGACTTTGTGACTTTGCTGCTGACTTTGTGACTCATTGCTGTGACTACCTCAATTTACATTCATTCATGAATACAATCATCATGCAGAAATAAGACATTTTTTCACCTTAGTCCCTTAAAGACAGTACATTTGAAAAACATCAAATTGAGTGGTATTAGACTCCACAGAAAATGCCACTATTTCTGCCTTTTCTGTAAAAGCAGATTTGTCAGTTATCTTTGTACAAGATCTTACTTGCTTACATACTAATTTAGGAAGTGAAATATCAATTTCTTGAAGATTTCAACTTGAATTTACCTTAAACGTGCCCTAGTGTATAGCCTATTAAGCAGATGTGACAACAGCCTCCATTCAATCTTCTTAGAAATCTGTTTTATGGCCCAAATGTACATGAATAGGATACATATTTCTCTAGTTAATTTGTGTATAAGAAAAAATTACTTTCAATTGTCTTAAAAGAATGCTAATTCGCAAAACCTGCAGATTAGCTACTATAGAAATAATTATTCATGATTTTTGGCTTAGATTCCTAGTATTGCATGAGAGGAACTTGTAGGTAATATGACATAAATGGTAATATGTGTAACAAATTTAAGATATTTGCCCCCAAATCATGTGCATTCATACTGGCTTTATGGCAAATAAAGTTTAATTTTATGATTGCATAATATTATTTTATGAGAACAAAGGCTCATTTCCACCAGCCCAAAGGACCTCAGAGGAAAAACAGCTGGCAGGGAAACCCCAACAACCTTATTAGAACAAAGAGAGTCCCTAAATAAAATACTCCCTGGGTGATCCCAGGGGAACCTCCGACCATGGCCCTGTGATGGCACCCACCAAATTCAGCTGGTGGGAGACGCTCCCTCATTGACCTTACAGAGTGAGAGGGGGCTTGCTCTCTCTGAGGATATGACATTCAATATGGGATGCCAGAAAGATCCTTCTGATATTGAGACTGACTTTGGGATATTCAGAACAGGGAATAAAAGCATGGAAAGAAGGTTGGACTGGGAATGTACAAGTGTGAGAAGAAGGAATTGAAAGGAATTAGTTCTGTATAGCCAGGCTTCTGGTCGGCATGTCCATGACCTGTACCTGATCTCCATAGTCTGTCCTGTCTTCTCATTACACTCCATTTCTAACTATTTTAGCAGGTGCAGGAATCTTGGTGTGTCTGTGTGTCTGGAAATTTGAATGCAACAGCTGGAGTGTGAACAGGGGTTTCCGTGGCCTTTGTGTCTGTGGTGAAAGCAACTGGAGAGGCCAAAGCATGTGGGCATTGTGTGTAGATGTGTGTGTCAGTGTGTTGACACTGATGTGCAACAAGCTGGACTAGCTGGTGAGTAGCCAAGAGGATTGGCAGGCAGATGTGGAAGAGGCAATAGGTCTGGACTGGATCTTGAAGAGACCAGGGGGGCTGAGAGTTGGATACTGGAAGGACCATGGGGTCTATGCCAGTAGTGGAGAGATGATGAAGTCTGGAGCTGGACTACTGGAGGGGCTCTAGACCTGGACTAGCTACTGGTGGAACTCATGGTTGCATGTGTGTGTCTGTGTGTTCATGTGTCTGTGTGTTTTTGTGCCTGTGTATCAGGCAGTCGGGAGATCGGGGGACCAGGGCCAGCTAATGAACAGACTGAGTGTATAAAGCTAGTTAGCAGAAGGATCCATATGTATAGATCTGTGTACATATGTATATATTTTTCACTAACAGTATTTGATACTGAAAAGAGAGAGTAATTGGGGTTGGATGGCCATGTATATATTTGTATATGTATTATGTGTATGTGCTTATTGGGAATAAATAATTTAGGTGACTGATGTAGGCGTCTAAAGCCTAGGGGAATGAATCTAGACTTTGGTCTAGATGTTAATCTGTACAAATATATATAAACTGTAAATATGAGAGCTGAGAAGATAACTACTTAAATCCACACCAAAAAGAGACATTTGTAGTACCTTTCTCTAGAAAACTGAAAGTCTAGGGTGCACCAAGATCATTAAAAAAAAAAAAAAAGAAAGAAAACCTGTGGAACCATCAAGCTTGGTGAAATAAATATAAACTGTTGTGGATATAATTTACTTGGCAGCTGCAGGTAATCTGAAAGACAATATAGCCTAAATGATTCATGGGTACTGTGAAAGCAGGTCAGGTTCACTTCAGGAAAAGCTGTCTTAGTTGCAGTCATTAAGCCAGGCTGAGTTAAGCCCTGTATGCCTCCAGTGGAGATGTATGCCTACCATGCTTCAAACTCTGTCCCGGTTTGAAGATTACCGAGTAAGAAAGACCCTGCCTGAAAAGCCTGTTCTTTGGTACATGCTATCAGCATATTTATATCCTGCTTGCGTTCCTAGGGCTTTCAGTCACAGTGAGGCACAGTAGTTACTCAGGGATGCTTGATACCTGCATATGACATGTACACAGTGTCAGTCTACATTTTGCATACATCTTGGCTTGCTTTCCTGGCAGTTAGGTGGTCCTTTCCTTCATGAAAATGTGTGAAGTAAAAAAGCAATGAAACCATCTTTGTTCACAGTGTGTCTTTGTTCTGTCTAGTTGCTCTCTCCATCTGATGAGGAAGAACAAAGCCTAATTTTTAATCCTGTATGCTTTCAGCATTCTATAAATTAAAAAAATCATACTGCAAATGAATACAGTCAGACTAAATTATGAGGATGGACCTCAATGCCAAAAATTCAAGCTGCTCAAAGAAAGGTAATTGTTGCGGTGGCCCAGCCCACCTTGGGGCTGAGTGCCATACAGTGGGTGGAATTCCCCACCCAGGACTCCGACCCGGAGGGCGGATTAGAAGGCGAGGCCCAAGTCCAGGGCTGACACCCACTGTGTGTCACTCCCACAGCATCTCCTCCCTCCCTTCCAGAAGCTTCACTGTTCCTTTCTCTTCATTGGTTCAAACCCCTTATGTTTAATAATGCAGCCTATTCCTTATGTATGAAGCTCTGGAAGGTTCTGTTCAGTTCGGTTCTCTATTGGTTGGTTTGTATCTGTTCCTCCCCTGATAAGTTATGATTTGTTCCCTGTTACCTCATGTCCTTCCCTTATTGGCTTGCTCCCTTGCTCCCCTCTCTCTCCAACCCCCTTTAAAAAGTGCTGTCACCCCCTTCACGGTGCCTTTGACTGACCGTCTCCCTTCCGAGCACACCCCCTGCCCCTTCAGGGTGGAAATAAAGTCGGAATTGAAGACGCAGCTTTGGCCCTCCCTCGTCTTTCACCCTTGCCGAGTTGCTAGGCAACAGCAGTGCTGCAGCCTGCCTTTCCTGCTTTCTCAGGCAGCCCGATGTGTCTTTGGTAGCCACGCTGCGTGGACACCGGATCTTGTCGCTGCCGTGACCACCGGGCGATTAGCGGCCAGAGTGACAGGTAATTGTTTGCCACAGCTGTTTTTTGAGTAGTTCTGGCCATTTTCCTTCTTGAACAAGCATGTCTTTTCAGTCCAGAAGGAAGAATTTAAAATATCAGTCTGGACTGGGTGTTTTATTTGGAAATTAGAACTGTCTATTAAATCATAAAAGATAACATGAAACATGTAATTCCTTTATAGGGTTTCATGTTTTACAGGAGATCTCTGCTGAGAGTTCTTGTATTATTGCACAATTATTAAAGCTTTGATCACCAGCTTGGTTGTGACACAGATTGGAGCTGATAGTGCTGTGGTCAGCAATGGCACAAAGCACTTAGCAATGAGCAGGCTTCTCTGCCCACTGGATTCACTGGTAAGGGAAATTGTGAAGAACAATGGTGCTAAGTTTTAATTTAGCACAAGGCTCTACAAGGATAAGACATGGTCTTTCACATCCTTTTGTTCCTCTTCATTCTTCTTGAACGGTTGTCTATCCCTTCTTTTAGCAGTTAAGCAAAGGGGCATGTGATACTCTGCAAATCTGAGTAAGAAGAAGTAGAACAATTTGAATATATGTCATGATGTTCGTTGCAATTGGAAGATACTACTACGCATTGATAAAAATGCTATCTATGCAAAAAATAAAAATAATAATCTGTGATGGAATATTTGTGTCCTAAAACGACTTTTTTATTTAAATTGATTATTTGCTCATATGATGATATATGTAGCAAACTTTTTCTCCTGCACAAGGAGTCTGCTGGAGAAAAGAACAGATAAACATAATGTATGTGAAACCTTTTAATTTGAAATACAGAAACAAAGGTTTGTTTTGGTATCTGTCATTGTCTTAGCATGGGATTCTGAGTTTTATAAAACCCACAATAATATGATCATAAATACTGACTGTGGTTTGATGTAGATGTGGGTTGTTTTGGGTAACCTTTATCAGTTAGTCTAGTGCATTTAACAAAATACTTTAGGAATGTCTACAATTCTATATACATACACTTAATATTCAGCATGAAAGAATGGTTGAAAGAGATTGTTGTTTTTATTTTTTTTCTTCATGTATTCTTTACTAACTTTTCATTTATGCTTTGCTAAGAAAGTTGAAGGAATAAAAGCTAAACTGCAGCTGTGGCCATGCATAATGCCTGAAGTAGCTTTTGCTCCATAATTTCGTCTTGTGCTTTGATGGAAAACAAATGCCTGATTAAGTAATAAAGAATATTAACATATGCATCAATTTCTGTTGTATGACATAATAGTTTCGGTGTGATTGACCAAAGACAAGTAAAAGTGATGGATTCACTCAAACCTAAATTGACTACTACTAGCATGGAGGTAGTGGAGTGGTGTCAGGCGATGGTATACACTGAAAATGGAGAGAAATTTGGAGACTGTCAAGAATTGTAGAATATCCTGAGTTACAAGGGACAAGGACCATAGTAGTTCAATTCCTGGCACTGCACAGTACATCCCCAAGAGTAACACCATGTTCCTGAGAGTACTGTCAAAATGCTTCTTGAGCTCTGTCAGCCTTGGTGCTGTGACCGCTTCCCTGGGGAGCCTGTTCCAATGCCCAAACACCCTCTGGATAAAGAATCTTTTGCTAATAATCAACCTAAACCTCACACAACTTCAGGCCATTCCCTTGGGTCCTGTCACCCAAGGACAGAGGGAAGAGATCAGTGCCTCCCCCTTCACTTCCCCTTAGGAGGAAGTTGTAGACTGCAATGAGGTCTCCCATCAACTTGCTCTTCTCCAGGCTGAACAGACCAAGTGATCTCAGCTGTTCCTCATAAGGCTTCTCCTCAAGACCTTTCACCATCTTCGGAGCCCACCTTTGGATGTTATCTAATAGCTTTAAATTTTTTTCATACTGTTGTGCCCAAAACTGCATACAGTACTCGAGCTGAGACCACACCGATGCAGAGCAGAGAAGAAACAAGGCATCTCATTCATTCAGGTTCTTATTAGACTTGAGATATACTTGAGATGACTGTTTGACCCTGATCTTGGTTAAACTTCCATAAAAGATCATTAGTTTGATGTTCCTGCTGGAAGAAGTGGATGGGTGCTCCTCAGAGCTGGGATGTTTATTCAGTTGGAGCACAGAACTTTTATCCAAAGTGCTGTGGGACTACACATATTTTTGGTACATTGACATTACCTTGTTGTTTTGTCAAAATATTTGATTCCTGTTTCCCAAAAGTTTCTTTATATTGAGTGAGCTTTCTGATTATAAGTAGGAGAAGAGACATTTAAGGGTATACAGGGAGAGTTTTCCAAAGTCTCTGGATGGGAGCTCAAACCAGTTTGTTGTGCAATTTTTCAAATTAAATTCTAGATTTTTGAGCTGGCTGCTGTTATCACCAACTTTGGCAGAAAAGTTACTCTTTCACTGTGAAAGGGAGCAAGTGAAAATAATGAACTTCTAAGGCATCTATTTTTGCTCCGTGTACTCCATTTAGTCTTTCCATTTGGCAGTGGAGGGGCTTTAGTCTTTGAAAGCAATATTTAAAAGTTACCAGAAATCACCTATAAGTGAATACATTACTTCAGTTCAGTCAGGTTTATTAATGTTAAAGATTTCATACTTGGATGTTCACTAATATGGGACTCTTTCTGCCAGATTCTGAGCTATTCTTGAGTGCTGCTGAAACCCCAAGTTCCCACTGGGATGCACATAAGCTGAAGCTTCTATCTGACAACATAAGATGCTTACGTAATCTTGCAAGTTTAGATCCTATGGGAAGTGTTTCCTTAGAAAAAAAGTATTATCCTTTGATACTCTTCCTTTTAATAGTAGTATTTCTACCATTCTGGCATTGTATTTATAACTTTTTCTATTTTTCACTCCCATTTATTATCTACTGGATCAATTAATGTTTTTCACTCCACTGTAGGTGGGGGAAAAGTAATTAGACTGCTATGGGGGATAATAATTTCTTATCTTTTCCCTCAAACTTTAATCTCTAAATTTAAATGAGTATTTGTTTCATCCCTTTCAAAACGGGATGTTATATTAAAACTTTGCTTCTAATCTAATTGGTCATTTGGTTATATTGCTTGTGCAGTGACTTTATATCTGTTTAAAAGGATATAATAACAGGAAAAATACAATGGGAAAACTGAGAAGGGATATGACACAATCCTATATGGGACTATCACAGGGATACTACAGTTCTGCTGTTGCAATTTAAATCCGGTGAGACTCAGACTTGTCATGCTGTTGTCTTTCACTGAAGCAAATCATGTCAAGACATCTTTTTATCCTGCCCAATTGTTACAAAGTGTTGAGTTTGTGCCAATTATTATGGTACTAATTAGGCTATGTCTAAATTTAACATCATCTGGAGAAATTTATTGATAAAATCTGTCAAGCTATAAATTCTGAACGTGGAGGAAGCAGGAGGACGCAAGCTGAAATTAGACTCTTTATTTATAGTTAGCATTGTGGAAATCCAAAGGAAGATGCATCTATTTCTATCATGACTAAGCATAAATTGGAAAATGGATCCTTACAGTGATACGCTTTTTTTCAGTATGGCTGTTGTGCACAAATGGCTCTACCACCCTTGCTGCAACTTGTTCATTCTAAGTTGATCTGACAGAAGTCAAAGAACACGACAATGTGTAGATGTCCAGATGACCAAAAAAGAACAAATGAAAAGCAAAACAGGCCCACAGTCTGTAAGAAGGCTCAGAAAGTATCTCATCAGGATCCTGCAAAAGGAATCAAAGTAGAAAAAAAGGGAAAAAAAAGGCAACAAAGTAATTATTCTTTGATATGCTTGGCTTGAGTTACTGGAAAAGTTTGAACTTTATTGCTGTTCCTGGCAATCTCTACAAATAATGTTAACAAAATATTTTCTACGTGTATAATATGTATGTGTGTGTGTGTATACTAAATATAATTTCATAAACACTTAAACCTGATAGTTCAGTATTTGATTTACTGTAATTGGGACTTTTACTTATAATTTTTACAGGTACTCATCAAATAATCTGCCATCCTTAAATTGCTTAAAGATTTGCAAGTCCACAGAAAGGAGTTGCAAAAATTATCCAGAATTTCAGAAGTGAAAGTACTTAGGAAATGGCAAGCTACTGGATAGCTGCTGTGGCATTTGGAAGATGGCAACATGTGGAGAAAACTCCTGGAGCATAATCCTTTAAAACATAGCCTGTGATTTTTTTTTCGGAGTATCCTTGTGAGGAAAATCTGGACTCACAAAGTGTATATTGCCAGATTAACTGAACCCTCAGGTGAAATACTGATTTCACTTAGATTTGAGGTTTTAGAAGTAAGACTTCTAAATTGCTGGAAACTGAAGAGTGAAGATCCCCCTGATGGAATTCAGCTCACTGAATGATTTCTTTCCAAAGGGTATCTCGGGTTACAGGAAAGTAATGTATTCTATTACCATCTCCATCACCTTTTGATGAGTCGTTAACGATGGGTTAACGATGGTGATGCCTCTTATCTTCACATCAGCCCTGATAACATCTTCTGAGAAGAAGCAGCTACTCTGTCCACTAATGGGCCAATCAAGACCACCTGGAATGATTCAGAAATTACATCATCCCATTGTGATATGCCCCACCCCAAAAAAGAAGGAATTGAACATCCTACCTACATAAAAGGAGTAGAGGAAACAACACAAGACACCCATTTTCCACTAGACCTCTGAGAGAAAAGGAACTTCACAGCCACCGGAGCCCCCAGAAACAGATGGGATTTCTTCCTCAGGATCACCGCTCCAACAGAACTGCGGCAACTACTTGACTGCACTGCTATCACCACCCTGACCAACAGGGTGTCAGGTTGTACTGCAACCTTGTCAGTTTAGTCTAGTGTTTTCTGTATTACTGCTTTTATTTTAATTTCTCCTATTAAATTGTAGTTCTGACTTGGAATATCTCGCAATGTTTTTTCTGTGGGGTTAACTCCTCCACTGGTTTGTTTCCAAACCAGTCTGGTTTGGCTCTTCAGTCTGTGGTAAGAAATAGGCATTTCCAAGGACAATTAATGCAATCTTCAGAGAAGTATCTGCTCTCAGTCAGCACTAACTGATAATTTTTTCCTGCCCTGAAGCTTATGTATAAAGTTCCATGGTATAGTCTGAATTCTAATTTTTCCCACACCAAAAAAATTTCTCTGTCCTGAATGCATATTGAAAAGAACAATCTTTTGATAATGTGGGAAAAGCATGCTTAACACATTGTGTCTGTGTGTTATTGGTAAGTGATTTCTTTGCACTAAATAAATATCTCTATATTTAGTTCCATGTATACAGATATATGTGTATTCAGATATATCTGAAGCAAAAAGACATTTTGAGAAAGATATTTAGCTTGTTTTGATATATTAAAATTTGAAATTTAAATAGTGCCACAGAAAAGGTAAAATATATAAGCATCCTACACCACTAATTTGGGTTTTACCAAAGAAATGAACTGTTATGCCACAATGTGTTGTGAACACTAAACTGAATATTCGGAAACATTCCTGGAAGCTACTACTGGAAGCTACTGGGAGCATTTTAGGGGACATATTAAACATAGAGTGTATAAACTTCAGCAAAATCACTATAGATTTGTGAATCAAACTACATACTGATTTTTAAATTAAATATTATTACATCAGAAAATGTATTTTTTTACTTATATCTGGTCAGTCTTATTGCTGGGAAATAAATAATATCTCAGATCTGTTCAAAGCAATGATGCTGATGGTATTACCTCTTCACAGAAGGCCTGTCTTACTTTCAAGTAATGCTATATACAAGATATTACATTGAAATATTATACAAGAGTGTCTTTTGTAATCCATTCAAGTTAACATTAATATACAATGAGTAGCTCTACATGAGACAATAATTAGTGTTAACAGGGGTTGGAATGAGAGGAACTGAATGGTGAAGTTGAGCTATTGGCTGCTAGAGGCTGTGTTAGGGAGTTTGTGCATTATGACACAAAATACATTTACACTGTTGCCACTGAAAATTTCTGGTGCAGTGCACAGAGTTACGAGATATGCTTTAATTTTCCCAATGTTATTCATATGATAACAATTAAGGGTCATACTGGCACTGAAAAGGAAATAGATTTTTATGAGAAATACAAAGAAAAGAAAAATCTCCTTGCTCAGGTTAATGTATTCTGAATGTAGAAGCAAAATGGAAAGCAGATTTTAAAAAAAAATTCTATTCACAAAATATGTTGCTTGTTTAGGCAGTGAGATACAAAATAAAGTGTGTGTTACTATGAGATAGCATTCACCTCTGGGGCTGTTGTAAAGGAAATAAATACAAATTGCATTCTAAAGAGAGGTATTGCCTTCAAAGAACTTGAGAAAATTGGTATTACTGTTAGGAACACTTAAACGTACCTAATTAGTGTTTTGGGGATGGGATTAACGAACCTTTTTTAAGCAAAAGAATCCGTGCTTGTTAGAGCAGTGATAGATATTTCTACTTATTCAAAAAAGGGTAGTGAAACATAACGGCTGAATCCTTTGCTTCCATAAGTGAGTACAATGTTTTAAATATACGAAAAGAACCTGAAGCTTTTAAGGAGGCAAGTGGTCAAGAGTCAGGCTACTGGAGAAACTTTATTTCACCCCTTTTGTTCACGTCTTAGAATATCTGTCTAAGATCATTAATTGTTTTATCTGTAATGGAACAGAATTTTTGGCTTTGAAGTGATCTTTGATTCATTTGAAGACAGTTGTTCCCTCCAGTTAGCTCCTAATTACACTCACTAAACTCAGTGAGATAATCTTATTTCCCCAGTCTTTCTCTTTTTTGAACCATCCTTTCTGTTTACCTCTTACCCTCTTGTATATTTTTTTCTTTTAAAAATAGTGGTAGTATTCAGACCCTGGAAAAAAATGAACTAATGAATAAGCAGAAGCCTATTGACGCTGAAAAGAGTGGGCTTCGTGTACCTTATGTATGAACTCCTATTTATTCATTCCAGTACAGAAATAGTTTCATTTCTCTTGGCAATCATATTACATTGTTGGTTTGTACTCAGCATCACTCCCAGAGTATGCTCACATACTCCTGTGCAAAATCCCTATTCCGAGAAAAAAACAATTTTCCCACCACATTTATGCAGATGATTAGTCAGATCCTAGTAGTTGCAATACATATTCCTGAGCAGAACTTTCTCCAGATGAGGCAAATCCTATCTGGAATTCTAGCTGTGAAATATCATCTGTACTCATCACTTCAATTAAAGTTACATCCAACCTTAACTAATGCTCATTAACAATTTAAATGTTTTTTTACAAAGTTGTTTGTGAGAAATGTAAGCTTTTTAATTAATTTTTTTTTAATTATCATAAATACTGAGATGAATATGGGAAGAGTCCAACTAGTGACACTGAGGTTTTCTTTTGTAAACTGCAGTTGTGGTTACTCTGAGGTCCAGAAGTTGTCCCATAGCACCTCTTGGTGCTCAACAGCGTAGAAATGTGTTTCTCCCAGTATTGTTCCTGACTAATTCAAGTGACAGAGTCATGACTGAGCTGTTGTGGTTTCAGGCCTGGTGGAAATTACACACCCCTCAGCTGCTCACTCAACCCCCTTGTCTTTCACCTCCACCCCAGTAGAATGGGGAGGAGAATCAAAAGTGAAACTTGTAGCCTGAGATAAGACCAGTTTAATAGTTGAAAACAAAATAAAATACAACAGTAATAACTAGAAGAAGAAGAAGAAGAATGAAGGGTAAGAAAAAAACCCTTCACAAACAAATGAAGCAGAATGTAATTGCTCACCACCTGCTGCCCAATGCCAGACTCCCCTTCTTGAACCCAGGTTGGCCATCCTTCCAGGTAACTCCCCAAGTTTATATACTGGGCATGACAATCTATGATGTGGAATATCCCTCTGGCCATTTCAGGTCTCCTCTCCCAGCTGTGCTCCATCCCAGTTTCTTTTGTACACCTTCTTACTGGCAGAGCATGAGAAACAAACAAAAAAGTAGTCCTTGGCTTAGGACAAACACAATTTAGCAAAACCTGGAACATCAGTGTGTTATCAACACCATTGCCATTCTGAATCCAAAACACAGCACTGTAGAAGACACTGAGAAGAAATTAGCTCTATCCCAGCTGAAACAAGGACACTGGCTCACCAATAGTTTATGCTAATCACCTGAAGAAATTTTAAGCAGGTGTAAGTCACATCCAAAAAAATGGCTTTCTAATAACAGTATCTTATTGATTTTCACTGTGTATCCAGATCTGTTGACACTTAGTAGGGCTAATGTTCCTATTGCAATGATTCAAAGTACTAAAAGAAAAGGAAACAATAATAAAAAATTGTAGTGGTTTAGCCCTGGCCAATGGCCAAGGACCCACTAGAACTGCTTTTTCCCCCTTCTGAACAAAACTGTGTTACTAAACCATGATAAGAAATGCTGGCAGAGGAACAGAGTCAAGCTGAGACAAGGTCAGTGCTTCTAAATGATAAAGAGAATTTATTACAGAGCCGAAGGAGTAAGCAAACCAACATTTTTAAAACACTCTTTCTCCGTTGTTCTCTCTCCTCCCCACCCTCTTTCAACAGCCTCACAGCCCTCCATTCTCCCAGAAAGTAAGAGGAAGGGAGGGCGTTTTTTCTTAGTTAGTTTAGTCCTCAGATGCTCAGGTGTTTCTTCTTCTTAGCAATATACCTGGAGGGGAGGTTTCTCTCTCCTCTGGCACCGTGGCAAGGTTTGCAGAAGTTGGCATGCAGCCCGCCAGGACCTGCTGCTGCTGTTTTTCTCCCAGATCAGGCTGATCCATACTTAGGGTGGGGGTGACACACAGCTTCTTTACCTCACTGACTCCTGCAGTCCAAGTCTTTCAGCAGTAGAAGCAATCGTTAACTGTGTCCATTCCTCACCAGACCAAAACCCCTTCTGTAGGAGATCACTCCCTTCTGCACCGTCTCCACGCCAAGTTTCTCACCACAGGCTGTGAAGATGTGCCAGCTGCAATGATGCGGGAACCTCCTCCCCTGTTGCTTCTCTTCTTGGCTGACTGGCAGAGTTTGCTGGCTCTCATATCTGATGTTTCAGTAGTTTGCTATACTCCTTCTCTTCTGCCTACCTACACCTATGTGACTACATGGCGCGCGCCTGCGTACTAGTGAGATTGCTTTTTATAAATGCTGTCGCAGAGGCGTTACTGTCCTTCCTAATTGGCCCAACTGTGGAAAACAGCACATCAATCTCCCAGGAGCCATCAGAGATAGGCCCTGACCGGACAGCTGTGGGAGCTTCTGGAAGCTCCTTACAGGAGCCATCTTTTGGCCCCTAACATACCCAAGAAGCTAGACCTCCCAAACTCTTCAAACCATCACAACAATGACTCGGTCTTAAGAGAACAGATGTTTAAGAAGGCATATCTCATCAGAGGCCCCCCCCCAGTCTTTGCATATGTATCGTTCAAGGAAAGATATCAACCAGCAACTTCAACAGGCGGAGACAGGTCATATTATTTAACATGAGTTAGGGCCTGTGTCTTTACTTGTCTCTATTGTCAATAAAGCCAAAAGGTAGGAGCTTGTCTTCAACTGTTATGAGCAAATATTAGTCAAACCTGAGAAACAATAGGTGAACTACTACTTACTGTAATCGTACCTATGTCAAAGTGAATATGACTAAATAAAAGATCAGTTTTAATTATCTGACCCACAGCTAAAATGAGACATGAAAACCAAACAAGTAACTTATCTTGAAATATATAGACATCTGTCAAGTTTTGTCAAGTGTGCTATAGTTTTTTTGTGAGATAGTGTAACTTTTTGATTTCTTTAATAGGCTTTTGGTGGCTTGGCTTTTTTTTAATATGGTGAACATGGTGGTGGTGCTACGTTGATAGTTGGAGTCAGTGATCTCAGAGGTCTTCTGCAACCTTGATGATTTTATGATTCTATAATTTTGTAAATTAAAAAAGTAAAACTTTAAAAGTTTAAAATATAGAATTTTTCTTTTCAAGCTTTCTACTGACATAATTGTGGGTGTATTGACAAAATACTAGATTGCAAGACAGGTGCAGTCTAATCTGAAAAAAACAATCATAAAAATTGTAAGCAATGAATAGATCAAATACTCTTTTTTTTTTAGATGTGTGAAGCTAGTGAATAAAATGTGAGAAAAAAGTAATTTTCTCTGCAGGTGCATCATGAATGACAGATTAACATATATTTTTTGCAAAAAATGGATAAATTGTTTTTATTTGGGAAAGTAATTATCTAAACTGTAACCCCCTCATTGACTGTTTTAAATTAAATAGTTTCTTTAATTAAAAAAATAAAAATGTCAAGAAGCAGAGTAATATGTAAATTACAGGAAATATATTTGCTTTTTTACATTAACTGTTGACTACTTTAGTCTTTCTTATCAAACTACAGCAGAAAAAAATAATTAACTGTGATAAGAGTTGGTTAAAATCTGGCATGTGTTATGTGTTGTAACTTTTTGTCTGCTGCTGAGATAATACTTAAATTGCTACATACTGCTGGCAGCAGATGCTGGTAATGACCAGAAGAGACGAGAAGAATAAAATATGATGCAAACAGTATTTTTGTTAGTAATTTAGCGAAAATGTTTCAACTATGACAGCTGTAAGTATTGTCTATTTTAATCAAGCAGCAGACTCACATTAACAAATTTGCTAAACTTCCTGCTTTGTCTTGAGGTGAGGTTGTGAGACTTCCAGAGCCAGGTACCTGGTTCAAAAAAGATGAGTTATTACTGATAATAGGAGAGAATTCCTGACTCCTTTCTTGTTGTAACTAGGAGGAAATTTTGTCTGGCCTGGTTGAGGATCCTGGAACAGAAAAAGAGTTGTTTGTGCTATATAACCCTCTAGCAATATTTTCCATGCTCACTTTTAACCTAGACAAGTGGCAGGAAGTGTCATACCTCCTTACCCAAGCAAATTGGTAAATCAAATCTTGCAAACAAGAAGGGTAAAAGCCCATGAAGCAGATTAATAGCAACATGACACTTTAACCACTGTTTCAGTGCTACATATTCAAACGAAATCTTCCACAATGCAAAACCAACTGTTACTGTATAAAACTGGAATCTGGGGCTCTCAGATGTACTTCACTCATTGCTAGATGAAGGAAAACAAGTAAGATTTTCATAGATGAGTATGTAATTTTTTTTAAGTTTACTTCTGATTTGGTGGGTGCAATTGATCTGTTTGACATTGAGAACACTTGTAAATAAACACTTGTGAATAAATGTGAATATATAAATACCTCACCCAAACAAAAATGTTGCATAATAAGAAATGTTTGGTTTCTTAAGGTATACTTACCTCAGACAAAGTTAATGTTTTATCACCTATGGCTCAGTGATAGTGAAACATAAATCCCACAAAGCATATAAATAACTTACATTATACATCAGTTAGTATAACTCCGTTATGTTCATGGCAACATGGAAAATCAGTATAGGTTTGCATATTTTAGTATTGCATAAAATATTGCATATTTTATTTATTAGCGTGGTATCTTACAATGTGCAGCTTTCTAGTTCACCAAGCACACGATGTAAAGTTTATAAGGTGCAGGATAAGGGGCTGTACAAAGGGTCCTTCTTGGCAATAGAACAAGTGAAAGATATGTCTTATTGTGTGCCTATTAACAATGCTGCCAATTTCTGATATAGGAACTGCCCAATTAGAAAGTTTTATGGGATAAACTATTTAATTGTTACTTATGAGAGCCACATAAAGAAATCGAAAACTTAAATGAGGAGAATCTTATTCAAAAGAAGTGTTTTTCATTAGTTAAATATGTATCAGACTGGTGAGAGTTCCCTTTAAAAAGATGGTATAGACAGCATAAAAGATAAATGTACATGGGTATCCCATGTAAGAGATTATGTTTTTTTCACAAAAAAAATCTTATCTTGTCTCTGTCTCTAACTCCTACTGTGTTAACTCCTCAGTCTTACAGATTTTGGAGAGGGTGTTGGGAAAGTGGTGTTCTAGTTTGTAAAAATTCTTCGAGACAATTCGAGCAATGACTGCTTTTTCTATGGCTTCTTGTCCTAGCATCCTGCTTTAGCCTCTGGGGTTGGAATTTATTTCATATAACTTTAGACATGTAAAATTTATACATTCAAGTATAAGATGGTCACCTGTGCTCCACTCACAGTCAACGGAGAGAAACAAGAACCTCCAGAGGGAGATTCATCTGAACTGTCTTATATGGCTATGGCAGCACAAGACAAATGTCCCTCTGGTGCCTATTTCTCTTCACTGACTATGAAAAGAGACCCATGTGAGTACAACAGACTTAGAGGTATAACTTTTAAATGCTTATGCTAAGCCAGATGTATTCAACTCCAAGAAGTTAAGCCAGATGTATTCAACTCTAGGTTCTTCATTAATTCATTTTTGTCTTTATATTTATTGATTCAAAATCAAATGGTTTCAGCTATAAGGATTGAGAAAGATTCACCACAGAAAATCACACTAGATTTGTGGTCTTCTGGAAGGTGTGAATTGACACTCATGTCATTGAGAGAGTAAACTGAAATTGGATCTCCTGACTTCTGGGGCATTTTCTATCTGGTGATTCACTGATTATAGAATTTTGTGTTATCTGACAGACTCATCTCTGCATCCTATTTTGAGAAAGGGGTTGATGGCTATGGTTTAAAACACAGGAAGATCCAGCAAGGCAAGAAGTGATGGGACACCAATATTTCCTATGAAGAATGTTGTGCTGTTCGCTGGCCACCCGGTGGCCTGGGCAGACGACAAGGTTGGTGTCCCAGCAGCGTGGGCAAACCCAACCCCTGTCAGCAGCTGTCAATGCTGTCTGCAGGGGGCTCCAAGGAGAGCTGGCAGCAGTGAGGTGTTGCTAGGCAACAAAGGCAGAGCAAAGGACCAGAGAGGGCCTTCTCTTTGCCTACAGTCCCAACTTTATTCAACCTCCGAGGGGGCAGAAAGTCTTGCTGGAAGGAAGGCGAGGAAGAAAAAGGCAGCTGGGGGAGTGGTTACAGTGACTTTTAAACCGGGGAGGAGAGAGAGGGGAGCAAAGGAGCAAACCAATAGGGAGATGACAGGGGGTGACAGGGGACCAGTTACAGAGGGTTGGGGGAGGAACACATTTGAATCAACCAATTATAATCTGAACAGAACAGAACTTTCCAGAGCTTCATGCATAACCAATGAACTACATTAGTAAACATGAAGACTTGAGCCAATGAGGATAAAGGAACACAGACGCTTCTGGAACAGAGGGAGGAGATGCTGCGGGAGTGACAGGCAGTGGGCGGCAATCCTAGACTTGGGTCTCACCCTCGGATCCACCCTCAGGGTCGGAGTCCTGGGCAGAGAAATCTACCCACTTTATGTCACTCAGCCCCAAGGTGGGCTGGGCTACCGCAACAAAGTAGCTGTGGAAACTTACAGACCTAAATAGGGTCCTGGATGTTGCTGCAGTTTATTACAATTCATTGAATACTGTGGTACAAAAAGTGATGTTGTGAATCTATGTTTTTATCCATTAGCATAAAATGATTTTAGTTGCTTTACCTTGAAATGTGTTACTGAAAAACCCCTGGTAATTATTCATAGTCTAAATTTCAAACTGATACTAGATATTAGACATGAACTTGATGTGTACAAGTACATATTAATTTTTTTTTTCTGTTAGATATTTGATTATACTCCTGTATATTAAAAAAATATTTTTCCTTAATAGCTATTCACTCGCTCATCAACTGGAAGAAATAACATCATTACTAAATAGAAACAAACCTACATGGCCTAATAATATAATTAGGATTGTCAGTAGCAGTTTAGAGTAGTGCAATGACTTGTGTTTCTTCTGATGGCAAAAAGTCTTAATGACATAAATTGGTAGTCCATCAGGAACACATAAGCTTTCCTATTCAGATTTTTTCAGTCTTCTGTTCAGTGTGTAACCAATTGCTTACTATTTGGTCATCCAATTCCTTGAGTGATTTGGCACCTTATAACATTTGAAAAACTTCAGCTTCAACAATTCATCAAATTAAACATGGGTAAGAATGAAATATGGACCATCAGCTAGGTGAGCCTTTAATGGAATTTAAGTTTTAGCTGTATATGAAGATAAAACTTAACTTGCTTTCATTTACTTGTACATTCAGTGAATATTGAGAATGAGTAATGATGTGTTCACTTTGTGAAATGCAGTCCTTATATTTCATGACCCATGATCAGTTTACAGGCACATAAAAGAGATTTTGTCATAGAGATGACACCTGGAACAAGGAAAAAGCCTATTGATTGTATTAAATGAGGCACTTGTAGAAATTGCAAGTGATTGACTATTAACACACTGTCATAAAATCCACCCCTAACAATTGAAGAATTCACTGTTTTAATCACAGAGGGAAGATCAAAGAAGAATAAGGCTGTTGATATCTACTGCAGCATAAATCACTTTTAAGTAACAAATTAAGCAGAAATAATGGCTAATCTTTATTCAAGCTGGTTTTTTTGTTGATCTAAATTATTTTAGATGCATTTTTAGGCTTGTATTTTTTCACACTGTAATTTTAGAAATCTCTCATTCATCCCAGTGGAAGTTTTCTTCTCCTAGAGGAAGTCACAGTTTTTGAAAACAGTATTTTGATATTTGATTTCAGTTCAATACTCAGGCATGTTATTCAAGTCATCAGATGCCCTTTCATGAATGTTCTTTCCAGCCTCGCAATAAAACTTGGCTGCCACTACTTCTCTAGATAAATGTTGCATGCAATGTGTATCTGTGTTACCACACAAATACTGAGTAGACATTTACTGAGGTCTGGCTCCCCTGATTAAAGGATAGATGAAATAATTTTTAATTAATAACCACTTAGTGCTAACCTGGACCCTAAGAGTTTTCACACGAGAGAAATCCTCTTTCCTCTCTTTCAATGTCTTTGGAAAAATGCACCTACGTAAAGCATATTCATACCATCTGCTTAAAAAGAAGGTGCATCCCTGAAGAAAGGAATTAAATAATTAATGTCTACAAGAACCATTTATTTCTAATCATGATGAAATATTTTCTCTTGCCCACTGTGCCAAACATCTGCCAAACACATGTTCAGACTTGGCTTGACAATTTACAGCACTGTTGTGTGGCTCTGTTCAGTTTTCAGTCATCACAGAACTAAGTTTGTCCTTGCTAGAATGAGTGAAAATCTGTGTTTAGGTACCCATTGGTCACTACAGTTCAAAAATTAAGGTCTTATATAGTTCTAGTGTTCCCACTTGTGTTGGTACATAAAAGATGTGTCTACAGAGGTAAGAACCAAACTCAGGTTATTTGAGAAAGGAACTTAAATTAGAATGTATTTAGTCTGGATCGATTATCAAGTAGTCTTGTGTCGCTTGGACATGGAAGAAAGACATAGACACGTTGAAAAAAGAGAGCCAAGACCGCAGGCCAAAAGGCTGGGCAGGACTGCCCTGCCTTCGACCCGCACTTTATTTTATATATCCTTCTAGAAACTACAGTGGATTAGAGGGAGAAATAACCACCTCTCCATCACACTGGTCAAAGGAAATATCCATCAAATTTCTCCGCCCAGGAGAAAGGAATGAAAACAATAGGGTACAGTTACAAAAACATGGCTATGTTTACAGAGAGTGTATGATAAACTGTTACACAAGAATGAAAATATCGAAGAACAGCAAAACTCAGGGCAACAGTCTTGAATAATCTTTACTGTACATGTTGAAGATGTATAATGTCTTTAATAAAATAAACAATTAGAAAAACAAATCTGTTTTTCTAAAAATAGTTTCTAAATTTATCAGATATTTCTGTGTTTGCAATACATCTTTAACAGTATATAACACTTATGTAGTCTAAAGGAGTTAGAGATTAAAGAACTTCTGTGGATCTTGCCTTCTGCCTCTAGAATTCAATCTAAGCAAAGTACAAGAGTGTATTGACTGAGATGAAATTGAAAGATTTTTTGGAATTTATCATAGAATTTGCCTTCGAAAAAAGACATTGATTTACATATGAGATTCTACTTGATAAACTGGATAAAGTATTTCAAACCAAATAGATTTGTTTGATAATTCAGCTTTTTTTCAATACAGTACTGTAAAAAAGGAGGTGGTTTCCTCTCTGAGGAAGATTGCTTTACTCATTCATGTAACCTAGGGCAGGCATTTTTTTGCAAACTCATTTCTATCTCAATGCATAGAAAATAAAAAATATATTCCATGTCCTGTAATTTCATTACAGATTAAGCCTTTGAGAAAAATAAATTATAGAGATTCAAAGGTAAGATACAAGATACATAATGCCCATGTACTCATGTAGTTCCCTTTTGTTCAGTTGCTGATAAAAACAACAGTAAAAAATGGGTTATAAATAGAATATAAGCGAAGGAGGATAGAAGCATATGAGAGAGTAGAACTTTGTGGATTAATGACTCAAAATATTCCCCAGTTGTGAGGGCTTTGTTAGAGCTGGATTGGAAGAGTCTTTTGGGTGTGTAATGATCAGCGTCTCAGACAGAGAGTGAATGATGGGCTGTGAGTGAGATAAGAGCAGAAAACTTTGTGGAGACAGGAAGGAGCCTCTTGTCATGCTAAATTGTCCTCCCTTACACAGATGTCTGGGTTGTAAAACTCTCACTTTCCTCCTCCCCGTTGAAGGTCTGATAGGGCATCCTGGTTCAAATGCCTGAGAGGCAGGTGCCGTGTCTTAGAAGGTGTCATAAACCATCAAAGACTCCCAAAGCACTTCCAGACTAATTTCTGAGGCCTTCCACCAGCGGACAAAAAGCTCCTCCCTGACGGGAGGTACTTGGGCGTTCCCACATAGACTGAGTGTATTTTAATCGATGGGCTTTTGTGTTGGAGGCTTCCCCTTCAACCCCCACCCCAATGTACCATCACTTCAACCAAAGGACATTTAAATTGCAACAATCAAGACTCATAAAAAGCTGACAAGGTGATGAGATTTTCACACTCGTATTGTCTCTCTCTTTCTTTTCCTTTATATGTGTCCTTGGGTGATATTTTTGCACTTTGACATTGCAATGCTTTCGTATTGTTATACTATTATAGATAATAATAATAATCAAAATGGCTACACACCTGCTTTCTTTTGCAACCAAATTGTTCTAAAATAAACAATTTTTAATATATATGTATATATATTTATATATGTATATATATATTTACAAACACTGATCATTCAATGTTGTTTCACTCTAACCCATCCCAAGGAATCTATTAACGAGAACCTGGGTTACTCTTGTCTCCTGGGATGGGTCATGACAAAGCACAAATACACTGGTTTGCTGTAATCTGTCTTTTAATTTTCAACAAGAGAGTGGAATAAAATTCTCTATATAGGGTCCATTTTACTTGGTAAAATTGTACAGTCAGTTGGAAAAGCAGCTGGTGACATTGTAGTCAATGCTCTCTAAAGCTAATTGAGAATGATAGAAAAAAAATCTGATGTAATATATAGCTGCACAGATTTCCTTCTCACCCCAGACACTCATTACACACATCTGTTCTTCACTCCCTATGAAAAACACAATTCCTCTGAGTTTCTTCCAAAGAAACTCATCAACAACCCAGAAGAAAAAGAAGCATATGTGAAATGTGAAACACGTAGAATTCTATCCACCCTGGATTAGCAGTTGCTCTAATAATTATCAACTTCAATGTAATTTGAGGTATATAATCAATATATATTTTCTTCATTAAATTTAGAAATAATATGACTTGTGTTATTTTGGTACCTATAATGTGAAAAATTATGTTCATAAATACAGAGAAATTGTTGCAAGGAAACAGTTTGTAATCTAAAGGATACAGCAAACAGAAATGTTGCTTAAAATACATGTTTTGAATCAAGAAAATCTCTGATAAGATGGTGGATTTCTAAATGTTGATGCCATTTTCCAGACTATTTCCAGGTGTTTAAATATCCACAAATCATTTTTTATTAGTTCACATATTAAATCAAGCCATATGTAAAAAATTAAGAAAAAATACTTGCCCTTATGTTTCTTCAAAGGTCCTAAGTACTAAGTATTTATCATTTAATTTATCATTTGGTTGTTAATCTAGTAGCTTTGAGGTTTCAGCAAGTTGTGTTCTACTAATAACATCCTTTTTAATGCACCATTAGTTGTATTTTTTTTGTCATAAAAATTAAAAGTCAGGTTTTCAGCTTCTACACAGCCATGGAGTCCTATCCCATTTGATTTCATAATATTTTTTACATGTTAAGAATTTGGCTCACAAGCAAAAAAAATAATATACTATTTCTCTTTTGAGAGAAGCATTGCAGCACTACTTTCTAGATCTAAATCTTTTCACAACTAATCATGTTAGCTGAAATGGAGTCCAGAAATTGAAGTGGTCTTGTTTCCAAATGTTCATCTCTACCATCAGAATATCAGTAATTGGGATTGTGATGGGTTCCTGCTTGTGGTTGTTGGAGACACTAGAGTTCAAAGATGCAGAACTGTTCCTAGCTCTCATACTGAACCTGACCTAGAATTATTTTCAATCTCTTACTCCTTCACACCTGGACCTGTACCATTACTATTTGTATTTCTGTGTCAACTCCCTGTGATTCTGTAGCCTCACATCTGACATGGCTTAACAGACCTATTCTGGAATTTACTATGAATTTTGGGTATATTGTTGATCACAGATATGAAGTAGACACTTACAGATGCAGGACAAAGGTTTAGATTGCTGCATTGCAGCTTTGAGTGTGATTAGTGAGTAGGTTCCACACGAGCTGTTTTAATTCACGTTTCTAGTTTTTTTTTAGTGCCACAATCTCTTCATGGTCAAATGAACTGTCGGTAGCAACTTGATTCTTTTATTTTTTCCATAAAGCAACATAATGCATGGGTTCTTGTCTTTTGGGAGGAAAGAAACTTGAGAAGTCTACAGAGGAGTTATGGTGAATATACTGTGTGACATTGACAAGACAGTACTTAAACTCTTTCAGGCATGTGTAAAGGAGCAGACACCCACCACTGAATATTTACCATCACCACTGCGTCTCAGTAAGAAAACGCTGCTCTGAAAAGGAGGCCCAGAGGAGTAATCCTGTGTCAAAAAGTGATGAGAACTCTTATTCCAAATACCAGAAACACCTCTGAGACTTAATTTTTCATCCAATGCAATGTGAGACACTAGTTAATATATTACATTTACTATTACAACTGTCTGATTTACTATTTACACTGTCTGATGCAGAAATCTTTGAACTCCTTGGAGGGATAATGTAGCCGCGCTAGCTGGACGCGCTCCTGCCGAGGGCTGGGGACAAGCCCGAGGGCGCACGGCGTCCGGCACTGGCTATACGCCCTGGTGGAGCAGGGGCTGGCTGCCGAGCTGCAGCGCTTCTCCCCTCACAAGGTCCCAGCCGTGCCTAGCTGGACAATGCCGGCTCCTCTGATGAGCGGGTTGCCCAAAGCCCGATGGTCTTTGGCGCAGCGGCGAAAGCAAAGACTTAGGAGGGGCCTTTGCTCAGTGATTTCAGCTCTTTATTGCAGGGTCCAAGGTAGAACAGGATCAGGACGAGCCAAGGGTTCTGGAGCAAAAGACCTCGCTCCTCCCCAAACGGGGTCTTTTATAGGGGAAGGCGAAGGGAGTACAACCAATAAGGATACAGAAATTTGCATACAACCAATGAACAACCAAGCATTCAAGAACTTACTAGAACATGACCATAAAAGGAACATTACATAACCGATGAACCAACCAATGGAAACAACTTATGCAAACGGGAACCGAAGGGGAGCTAGCAACTTGATCACCCTAACCAGAACGGCGATCTCAGGGGACAGTGTGCTAGGCTTCTCGCCACCATTGTTGAGGCCTACTGGCTGTGGCCCTAGCCGTGCACGCTGCCACAGGATAAAAGTCACCAGAACTAGAAAATTATACATTGTTTCACTGGGAAATACAGATGTGAGCAGTGTTTCCAAAGCACACAAAAAATTATACCAATGTTCTATACATCAAAAGAAGTGTTTTATGTGTGTATGTGTGTCTGTTTTATGTGTGTGTGTGCTAAATCTGTAGAAATGTCCAGAATTGCAGTGTTTATCTCTGCAGTCATACAGTAAGGTTTAATACAATAAATCAAAACCCTATGTTGTCCTAAGAATTTTCAGTCATTTAGAAATGAGTTAGTTATCCTATCTAATTCAGTAGAGCTCTAAATTCAGTACTTAGTGAATGCTCATTTACCCTTAGACATTCTTCTAATCCTGTCTACTACTGATAATTATGCTGGACTGCAAACACTGAACAGTGTTGTCTGTTTTGTTTGGTAAATGTAGAAGAATGTAGATTTTTGAAGAAAGGCATCTTTGATACATCCTTGGGAAGCTAGCATCATCAATGAGCAGTCTCACCATGCCCCTGGAAACGATAAAACTTAACATCCTCATTTTGCAAGTTCTCTTGTGATAATAACATTCTGTCCTATTGCTAGGAACATTAAAAATATTACCCCACTGTTAGCCACTGTTTGACGTAGTGCCTTTGTTCTGTTGTGCTCTTCAACATATTCTCCTGAGAGGCAGACTGATAAAATACTAATGTGAAAATCACTTAACCATATAAGGTTATGATTTTATGTTTAAATTTTCCACTACCTGTCATCAAATGTGAGTGTTGCTTGACAATCTTGGTGTTTTCATTCTGCCTTTTTTTTTTTTTTTTAATTTCCATGTTACCTGGGGAATGTATTTGAGGAATTTTTGTTTAGTAATAGTTCTTTGAAAATCAGCAATGACTGAATTGGTAGAACCACTGAAAAGAGGAACTTTGGCTGTATCACCAGGTTTACAAATCTGGAGAAATAACAGGGCAGACGCTGGCTGTGCCAGGCTAAGTCAAGACAGCTTTATTATGTGGCTAAGGAGCAGACTAGGGCTCTTCCTTACAGGGTCCTAAAGTCAAACAGCACAACAGTATCTTTGAACTACATTTAAGAATCTGCTAAGAAAACCCACTGCGTCTTACAGGCAGCAATCTGAGTGTGTGGTGATGGGCTTGGGAGCTTGCCGAACCTTAATTACAGCCTGGACTGCTGGATTTCTGTAACAAATAAATTAACAAAGCTTCTTGCTGACTTTCTGTTCTCTGGTCATCCATAAACTCCCTACAGCATATTATTAGAGTAATGTCTATAATATCTTTCTCAGTGGAGATGTCCACAAGTGACTGCATTCCTTCAGATTTCTTGTTTGGAAGTCATCTAATTCTCAGAAAAGGATACAGTTCTTTTGCGTTCTTTAGGACCAACCTTGTTCTTCAAACCACAAATGTACAGCAGAATGTTAGCTTATAAACACTTAGGGTAGGATTCAGTTCCCAAAACATGTGCTTATTAAGCCAATTTATGTGCCCGAAGCATCTGTATGTGTCTGGAAAATACAACACAAGGTCCTTCAGCAGAATTTTGATTTTTCTGAAACAAGAACTGCTGACCAGATGAGAAGCTGCAGAACAGCTCAGATTGTTGCAATGCCTATATTCAGGCAACTGTAACACTCCTCTGATGTCTGATCCCTGCTTCTGAATCCATGGAAATTGATAAAAGGCAATTCTTCATATACTCCCACTCAGATACTGTCAGCAATACACTTCCACTAGAATCTCTTTCCCTCTTTCTCTCTGCTATTTTTAGAGATAGCAGTTTCTCAGACAGATGGGAAGCCTCTTGCTCTGGATAAGCTTATTTTGGAAAAAATTCTGTAACTGTATCCAGTTGGGTCATAAAGATTTTGGAATAGTAAGCTTTCTGTAGGGCTTTCCAATAAATTATGTGAAGTTTTTGGCTTTTACTGGGCTAATGTATGCACATTCTGTCTGAAAACCAACCGAGAACATAACTGACCAAACATAATGCTAATGCTTTTTCAGATACAGCTGTGAAAATTCCATTCTTAAGCACTGATGTCATCCTCTATCCACATTTTATAGAAGACAATAATTATATGGCATAGTTTATTCTTTTCCCAAGATCCTGCTAAGAGGTATGTCAAACAGAGTCTGATTTAACTGTGAGTTCTTTTTGAACACCTTGCTTTGTACTTCCAGCTGCAATGTCAAAGTATTGGGATCAGAAAGTCCTCTTGCTTTTTTTTTTCCCTGCCTAAGACAAAGTTTAACTATAAAAACCTAGTTTAGAAACTGTATCAAGATGGCACAACTGAAGATTCTCTTTCTTTTACTTCCAAGATTTCCTACAGGGTAGTGCAGTCTTGAAAACTCAGTGAGTATATGTGGAGGGCTGTGAGCCCCTGGCACAGGAGCTCTCTGCATGCCCCTGGAGGAGTGAGGCCTGAGGGCAAAAAGAATCTCCCCAGGCATGAAGAAGCCTTCCTCACACTCAGGATGAGTTCAGAGACACTCCCAACGTGCCTTGTTTCTTTATGGTAATAGCCCTTACCCCGTTGGCCCAAGGATTTCGACCCCATCCCCTAGCTTCCCCATAAAAAGCCCCTGTTTGTGCCACCAAGTTCAGGTGGTCTCGTTCCTAGCCACCCCTTTGCAGGATAGCTGGACAATAAAGGCTACCTGTAAACTACCTGTGGAACTGCTATACGAGATTCCTCTCTCTCTCTCTCTGCATCCCAAGTCTGCCTTTTGGGTGATTTTACAAGACCGGCATTATAAGAGCTGAAATCACAAGAGCTGAAACCACAAGAGCTGAAATCACTTACAGCTGAAATATTGCTGTTCTTGCTGAAATCACTGGTCGCTTAGGGGCATTGCCAGGGCTCCTGGAAGGGCTGTTCCCTGCGGGACACTCATTCCAAGAAGGCCACGGCACACCGGTGCTAATCAGCATCAGAACCCCGCAGCGGCAAGTACAAGCCTCTGAATTCACCAATCCTCCAGATTTCAACCAGTCACAGGACTAATCTGTACCTCTATAGGCTTATAAGATGAAAACCTACTTTAAGAAAGTAAGGATGACAAAATTTTGCTGTCCTCTTCAGATAAACTCTTGCAAGAACAGTGCTCTATCTTCCAACAGAAAAGAGTGGCTTCTGTGTTCAGTCTGCTGTCTGTGAAAAAAATGAATATTTTATAGATTTGCCAGTGAGCTGTGGAGTGTTGTTCCTGGGTCTGACAGCACAGTTAAACACAAAGGTGGTGTAGATTTTTTTACAACTGGAACATTTTCTGCAACTTTACAGAATCCACTTACCAAAGATGGACAAACTACCAAATTTCTATTTAAAGTTCCTTCCCTTCTCAGAACAAATTTCAATGGAAAGAATTTCAACTCAATAAATCATGTCCCTCTAGAGAGCAACCAGCAACACTGATGTAATTTGACAGCTATCCTGGTTCTTCTTTAGAATAAGAAAAATATTAAAAAGAAATTGAAAATATGTAATAGCCCAGAAACAAAGACAATGCAAATTTTAAATTTTCAAGTTTTGCCAGGTACAGTATGTTTTTTTAGATATAAAAGATATGCCAGAGAACAGATGTAGGTTTGATCTTGCTCCTCAAATAGTTTAACTACTTATGGTTTTAACTTTGAATAGACTCCAGTAAAAAATTTGTTCATTCTAATCAAGGACAAATGTCCTATTTGTTACTTAATTTCCATAAAGTACAGTGGGGCTGTAAGACAATGAGAAGATGACCCTAAGATAATAATATTATATTTATAGAAATATGAATATAGAAATATAGAAAATGCTGGTCCATTTTTTTCGTAAATTAGTAAATTAGTATATTGGAGCTTAAATGAAGTGAAACAATTTTCTGTATTGAACAAATTATCATTTGACAGCACAAATTTGGTAGTTCTTGAAAATTAGGTATACTGCTGTGAATGAGTAATTAGATATAATTAGATAACAAATTAATGAGCTGAAAAGCTTAAAATTAATGAAGAAAAAATAGAGCCCAAATGAATGACAGTGAAGTAGATAGGTCACAAAATGAAGTATACAATGCTCAATAATTTTTAAATATTTAAAAACAAAATTAAAAGTATTTTATACCTGTTGAATGTTCTTTTATTTACTTAATAGGCAACTATGATTTTTGATCTGCCTTTGTATTCTTTGCAATCTTCTAAGCCAGAAGCAATTTTCTATCTCTTTGTCTGACATGGATGAAAACTGAAGGTTATTTCTTGCACACACTAGAGCACACGTCTGTGTGTGGCTGTACACATGTATTCACTCACATGCACATGCAAACACTTGGATTTTGGTTTCATATCTTATCCAGCCCCTATAGATGAACTCCAAGTTTTGCTTTCCTAGATAATGTCTATATTGCTCTAACATAATTACTATGCATCCATTGCTGTTTTGCTTGGTGAAGATTGCTCATATGAGCTGCATATTAATTCAGGAAATATCCTCCATTGGTGGTGAACAAGTAATCTGTTTCAAGCTCTTTTGCTCTCACTGTAAATGCAAAAAATATTTACTAATTTTTTTTTCTGCTAGATAAGAAGGCATTTTTTATTAGAAGGTTCCCTTTCTTGGTTTTTTTTTTTCCACATTGCTTCAAATGCCAGATAGAATGATAATGCTCTTAGATACTGCAAAATTTCCAGGAATATTAATACTGTACCTTTCACAACAGATGATTTATTAATAGAAAATAAAAAACCAAATAGTACTCAGTGCTGAGATACAGGGAGATGTAGAGCATCGAAAGTCAATGCACATAGATACAAATAATGAGGCTGATCCAAAACAGAACTGTTTTTTCAGTTGACTGAGCAGTACTAGTACTCCAATCTAATACCAGTTTCACAAAAGTACTTGGAAGTGCAGAATAAACATGGTACCTAGAAGGAATATTAATTCACAAAAATATATTCATACATGAGTAGATCAGGATATCTTTAGTATTTTTATACTCCCACGGTATCCTTCCACTGAGTTACTTTTTATTGTCTTCCTCACAAGAGGTGTTGCTATTTCTTGCAAGCTTCACTTTTGCATCTTCTTTCTAGACAATACTTTATTTGCCTGCATACTGTTACTTACTGGAGCCATGGTTGCCATTGCTCCTGAACATAATGCAAATAAAAAATTTAAAAAAGAGAAAATATATTCAATCTGGAAAATATCTTCACTGTGTTGACTAACACCAGCTTAGGAGTCTCACCTTTTCTTTGAAAAGAAGGTCTTAATTTTTATATAAGTGATAGGGGAAGTCCTCTTATGTTATCTTATCGTTTTATACTCTTATCTCTTACCTTTATTTTGTATAAGCATATTGCTTCCCCTAGCATGCAGTCTCCCTTCTTTTATCTTTCTACCTCACCAGTACATAACTGGTTGCAGTCTTAAAGTATAATAAATGGACCAGCGTACCTCTTAGTTGTAATCCTCTAAAGTGCAGTTGCCTTGTATATTTATGGCTTCTTCTTTTCTTGCTTACTGCAGAGAGAGGTATTCAAATCAGAACCCATAAAAGACCCGTCACCTCATCAGACCTGATCATTAAGTGTGGAGGCAGATAGAGGTCGGTGCTGTGTGTGCATTTGTGTGTGTGGACCATATACTTTTGTGGATCAATCTGTTAGCCAACATTTTTGTCACTCTTCTCATTGGGTTGACCCTTTGTGGTCCATTTCTCTTGAGTTAAATGGGGGAGAAATGTTGCCTTGAGTAAAGGCTTCTAAAAAGTGAATTAATAGTTTGTGTTGTATGACTGCATAAGGTGATTCACTAAATCAAGGTGTGTATCTATGACAATGTAGGTGGTATGCCTTTGTTTTTGGGTTTGTAGAGTAGTTAAGAAGGTCTAAACCTATTTATCTTGACATCACACTCACTCATATCAGCTCTTAATAATCACAACTGGAAAAAAAAATTAAAATAAAATAATTAGCAGTTAAAAGAAAGAATGTGAAGAGAATAATGAAACCATACAGGTTACACAGGTAAGGCCGAGTTTCTGCAATTCTATTTTAAAAAACAGAAGTCACTAGCTCAGGTTGAATAAAAATACTTTCAACTTGGCATCTTTTGGCAGATAAAACTCATCAGAATGTGCTCTGTAGGGAAGATGCACAAAGGCATCAGACTGACACTCTTTCCCACAGGCAAATATTCCCTAAAAATATCATCTGATTGTACAATGGGAGCATGTCAGTCTCTGGTAAGTTTCTCTAAGCTACATCAAATTATTTTCTTTCATTGTAGTGGGTAAGTCTAGTGGGTGAGATCTTCAGGAGATTTGAAATGTAGGAATGAAAATTTTATGCTGATAAAGCAAATGACTCTGGACATTTAGGTACTGACAGTACTAGCCTACCACTTGGTATCCTTGAAAGCAGAACTATTACAGGAACCAACTATTACACTGATGTTTGCAATTGATAAATTAAGCTTCTCACCATATTTGAAAAGAGTTTGACCTTATTACAGAGTTTTGTCAGAAAGGTCATTGTGAAACACAAATTGTTCTTGAATTTTTCATGTATGCCTAGCTGTTTGGCAAGAATATTTTCCATTTACGTAACATAAATGATTCCCATTCAGTATTTTCTTAAAAGACAGCAACAACTCCCCTTTGGGAGAATTTTCTAAAATATAATCCTGATGTATAAAAATGAGATATGATTTGTATAGAGACATATAGGAAAGGTTTAACATAGCATTCCAAAATTCTGGATTCTGGGGTTATGTCTAGAATAAAAGGCCTGCAGTTTTACTAATTTGGAAAACAAAATAAATTAAAATATCACTATGCCTGTGGAGTGCATAATTGTTCTTCAGATAGGCAAGAAACATCAGGATTTCAAAAGTGTGACTTTTTTCTCAAGGGTAAAATGATTACATGATGCAAGATACTCTTTCATAATCTATTATTCATTGGAACATATTTCTAGTTTGCCATGGGTAGAAAGCGTAAGTAACTCGGAGCCTTTAGTGGCGGTCTCATGTTCTGAAAAAAGCGACTTTGGCTTCATCCAGTCTCTGAACAGAGGCGAGCCGGGCATCAGAACTCCCGCAGAATCTAGGCTTAGTTCACGCACAGTGGTTTAATTTATGCAGGGTAAAGAGACGAGAAAGGGTTCTTTTCCGCTTATTGCCAGCAGGATTTTATTACTGGATCATGGAGTGCGGTAAAGACAAGCCAAAATGGAGGTCAGGGCGTGTTATAGGATGGAGGTGAGGGAAGGGCAGTCGGGAGAGCCAATCACTGTGGAGGATTACAATGATTGACAGGGGCGCTGGCCAGTGAGCCGACTGTCCGCACCCGGCACAGGAACCAATGAGCTGTTCCCCTGGGCAGGGACAGCCCCCGCCGCTGCGGCCGGGGAGCCCCCCGGACGACCCGGGGCTGCGCCATCCCAGCTGCGTTGTGCGGGGGGGCAAAAAGGACCGGCCCCCATGGCCCCGGCCCGATGGGGCAGGGCCCAGTCGTAAGCCATGCCCAGAGGCACCACAACACTAGTTCCTATTATTGCCCTCAGATATTGAAAATGGATCAAAATTTGTAGGAAATGATTTGCATTTTTTGTTAAGGGGAAATTACTGGACAGCATAACAATAGTAATACATGTGTTGCAATACCTGCTAAATAGCTCACCTCAGGTTATTCTTGGTTGATGACCATTTTTCACTAATGCAGTGGGACAAAACATTTAAACCCTAGTCTAAGAAAGCAATCGGTTTGGTTGTAGTTAAATGCTTAAATGCTCTCCATCACAAGTTTAAACTGCTCAAAGACATTTCACTAATTTGGAGACCTGTAGTTCATTAATGAAAGTACTCAACATTACTTTTGGTCAATATTGCTCTATCAAAGCACAGCTCATTAATGACATGAGTGACAACTACAAAACTGAGAGGATGATATGACCATTGCTTGTTTTTTCTCAGGTAGCTAGACTTAAGCTCTCTGAGTATTTTGATAACAGGTAACTCAAGCAACAGGATTGCTGCCTCTAATTCTTCATCCAGCTAACCAGCAACTTAGACCAAAAGTCAGATAAGATTTATTTCAAAAGAGGACTCAAATTGACATAATATATTTTTTCCTTTTTGTGAATCATCTGGGCTCTAAACTATTTAAATCGTGTTTCTAAAATGGTGATGGGATTAATTTTCAATATAGCTAAAATCTAGGGCAGGAAAAGTGTTCTTCATAGATGTTAGAAGTTATTCCATCTTTGGGAAGTTTTTCTTTGATTTCCTGCACTACTGACTTTTTGAAGCTCTCCATTAAGCATGTATGTGTTTGTAGACATTACTTGTATGGTTCTGAATCTGGTTAGGTATGGTCTCTGAGTTTCCAAAAACATGGACAAAATCAATTAATTCGACAGACAGGAAGTATCATGAATTTATGTAAGAGGATGACAAAAAAATTGAGAAAAAACCAAGAAGCCCTATAAATTTAATGAAAAATATTATACATGTATGTATATGAAATGTATATAAAGGTTGTCAATTCATCCAGACACTGATAATATCATGCAGCGATGCAGAATGCATGAACAACCCAATATCAGGAGGATTGAAGCAAACTACATTTTCCTGTAGAAGTCCTGATCTTTCTCTACAGTCAATGGAAAAGACAAGATTCTCGCAAGAACAATTCACCTTGTAGGAACTTAAGCTCCTCTGAAGCTGTTAGCATTTCTGCTCTGGGTAAAGTTGGAGTCAGAGGGCAAATACCTTTCTAAGAGTTCAAGTTCAAATGCATCTAGTTCATTAGAATGAATTTAGAATCAGTATTTGAACTCCTAGAAGAAAGTCTTCTTCAAAAAAATCAAAAATTATTTTGATTTTTTCATAGAAATATGGTTCTAGATTAGAAAAAGAATTGTTTGTAACAATGACTTGAAACTAGTAAATTGGCAAATATCAAAGTGAAGTGATTAGCATCACATGCACTGAACATCCTTTCAAAAATCAAGAAGAAACCAATCAGATCCCCTTAGAGGATCATAGTTTATAAAATAATTTTAAGTGCTAACACTTAACTGACTGTAGTAAATATTTTTGTCATTATCTACTACGTTAAACTGGCCTCTGTTAAAAAAGGGTAATTTCTCTGTTAACCCAAAATACAGAGGAAATACTTAGGTTTTGTTGCACAGTGGTTTGGAAGGTTCTTCAGAGTCAATGGAGAGTTGCTGAAATATGAATAAAAGATCCTTTAAAAATATTCTGCCTCATCCAGATATTGGACTTTACGAGGGTAAAATAAAAAAAAAAGATTCACTTTCTTTTCTTCCACAAATCTGACCGTCAATATATCAGGCTGCCAAATTTCTTTTCCTGCAGACACAAATGGAAATTCTGTAGGTGGCTTCTTTGTACTGACTGTACTGGCTACAGATGTCATTGGTGCAATAGAACAGAGTGTCTGACTTTCTGGTTTGATTTCACCATTTCTGTTTTGGTTTCATCCATTTTTCTGTTCCAGAATCACACTGAAGATGGCTGGTGAAATTAATTTAAGGATACATTGCAAACTAAAATACTGTCATGAATGTATTAAGTTTTGCACTAGTGATGCAGAAAGTGATCTAATCACCTTATTAATGCATTTAAGCATGTTCAACCATTGTATGTATGTTCAAAAAGAGATTTTTACATTTTATTTGCAAAATTAAAAAATTAGGAATTAGCTATAGGCTAGACCAAGACCTGGTCAGTAGCACAGATGTGGTGATACTCAGCTGTCCAGCTGTCAAGAAATAAAAATAATTTTCTCTCAGATCTATTTACTTATTTTATATATATTTTATATATGTATATATATAATATTTGTTTTGTTCCATTGCTTTTTATGAAATGTTTAATGCTTACTTGAGCCTTTAGCAACTTTTGGACAGCTTTCGATAACTCCTGCATGACAACACATAGCTGTACTGCTTGTGTCTAAAGAATTTAATATTTTATAACTCATGTCTGCTAGCTAAAAGATGCAAAAAGGTATGAATGTAAAAGCACTCTAAATTACTGAGACATAATTCCCCTCCCTTTGTTTCTCAGTAGCATCAAATGTACCACTTGTGGACAAGACCAATTTGATGTAAACAATAACACAGGAAGTCATCTTGCATATCATCTCTAAATTAGGCCTTTGTTGGTGAGCTTAGGGAAATTAAAATGAGACAAATACTAAATGAGAAATACTGAATGATATTGGAGACAGCTTTAGCAATTTTAACTTGTGTAATAAGTGGCATGTAGAAAACATGTAAATATACCAATTTATATTTTTCTGTGGTTTCACTTAGAGTTATTTGGACTCATTTATAACTCCATCTATAAATTTGGTTACTATGGCTCATGAATTAATTTTCATTTCATCCTTCAGATTTTGGTTGTTTATGACAGTTGATGCTAACAGAAGTGGAGTCATTTTTCTTGTTCTTTTTCTACAGAATAAAATGAGGGATGCAAGCTTTAATATCAGAACATCTATAAAGGGATAGCAGAGCAGATTAGCTTGTACAACAATATGGTAATTTGTCACAATGCTTCCGAATCAGTCTCTCATTTAGGTGGGATTATATATCAATTTAGAAAACTTGAGGTCCTAACCCTTTATCTCCTGAAAAGAGATTACACAGTAATGGGGTCAGTCTGATTGTACCATGAATCAGGATCACTTTAGTATGTTATTGAATTCTTTAGTCTGAATAATAGCCTTCAGTTGTCTGCAAATTTCTGAATCCAGCTAGAAGATTTTAAATTAATTGGTTCTTTCTGCTAGAGTGGTATACCTGTCCATTTCTACAGGAACAATTCAGAAACGCTCTAAAACCATTTTAAAAAAGATTTAGGTTACTCTTTCCTTCTGCAAGGTAGAACTATGCAATGTTTATGGATCTGTCTCCACCACCTGTGCTCATTGATGTTTTTAATCTTTAGCACAAATTAGCAATATTTGATTTTTCTTGCCAGTGTTTTCATTTAAAACGTTAAAGAGGCCAAATTAACAAAATGTAATTCAGTTGAGTAGTGAGATGCTGATAAAAGTTCAATATTTAGGTGTCCTGGGATGTTGACTCTAATGTTTTATGTCATTAGGTCTCCAAATATTTTAGAAAGAATAATGCTGAGATCTAATGGCACAAATACTGTGCATAATTACAAAACAACTCTTAAGTCTAATTCTTAAAGTGTAGTAATTGATCCTACAGTGAGATTTATTCAGTAATCATGCAAGGCAATGACATTTACAACTAGAATAATTAAAGTAAATGAAGAGGAAAATTGTATTCTGTATAACATTTAGTTCATTATAGGCTTAAACAACTATGCCAATCCATGTTCATCAATATATGTTATGATGCTCACAGACATAATTAAATAAAAATGTTATCACCAAGAAACAGTTCATGTAACACAAGCAAAGAAATTGTTACATTATAAGAGTTTTGTATTTTTTAAGGTTTTATTGGTAATGTTCAAGAATATGAGGAGCAGTAGATAGTATAGATATTTTTATTTCTTTTTTTTCCCCCACTAGTGTTCATAATATATAAAATTACAGCCTTTCCGCACTCTCTGCTGCTGGGTCTTACTCCCTTCTGTGATGATGCTTGATTCCATACCTCATTAAGTGCCTCTGAGGCTCTTTATTTTTCAGTTAAGGTCTCACTGGACTTCATTAAATCACATTAAACATCACTGATGTTTCTGAGGGAATTTCAGCATAAGATGTGCAAGAGCCTAAAAGGGGATTCTATAATTTTGCATGGTACATATAAGCAAGAAGTTCCATAAGGTGTGACAAATTCTGCATCAAGTTGTTGTATCCCAGGATCTTGAAACCAGAAAATTATGTAGTGTAGGCTTAATTTATTTTCCTGAGATATCATAAATGGTGCATTAAATTTTTCATTAACTGAAATTTCCAGATACAAATATTTAATGATGTTTTGATGTTTGCATATACTGTCAAGAGAAATATGGCTCAAAGGAAATAATCATACAATTTAAATATTTTCCTGTACATAAGAAATTGGTTCAGATGCTTTTCTAGTAGACCTATTACTATTGCGTATATGAGGCAGCTTAAGAGGTTCTGGTGAGATACAGAAAATAAGGTCCTTAGTTTGCTGGTGTCAATAATTTTCAGTAGAGTGGAACAATAGGGAACAATTATTTATACCAACATTCTTTGCAAAAGAAACGAATAATGGATGACAATAATTAACTATATATTTACCTGAATCTTAAAATATTGCCTAGTCAATTATTTCAAATATGACAGACGAGCTCAAAAGCTCCTCAGGTAGAGACCAGAATTGAAGTGCAGTTCTATTTATCCTTGATGACTATGCCTAGATGCTGTGCTTCTGAATAAAAGGAAAATTACTCATTTGGCTCTTTGGTGACACTAACGTTTTTCTAAATTTTTTTCTTTCACAAGTACCTGATATGATGGTACTGTTTCAGATCAAAAAGTCTTACTTTCTGTGAAAGTATATGGTAACTCTTGCAACTATTTATTTGGGAGGAGAAAAAAAGCAAAGCAAAATGAAATTTTTGTTCATTTTATTGTAGCTTCCTTCTCCAGCTTTGTTTTTTTCCTTTGTTTTTGTTTTTTGTTTGTTTTGGTGTAGTTTTTTTGTTTTAGTTTTGATTGTTTGAGTTTTTTGTTTTGTTTTGTTTTGTTTTGTTTGATGAGTTACAGCAAAAAATTATAGTAATTCCTCTACTACAGATATCATTGTGGAGGGTTGACCTTGGCTGGACACCAGGTCCCTGCTGCACAGCTCTATCACTCCCCTTCCCTGCTGGACAAGGAGAGAAAATAAGATGGAAAACCACTTGTAGGATAAGATATGGCAGTTTACTAAAGCAAAAGCAAAAGTTTACATACACAAGCAAAGGAAAAAAAATAGGCTTATTCTCTACTTCCCATGAGCAAGCAATGAAGCAAGGCTTTGGTACACATAGCAATGTGCTCCAGAAGGTAAACATTGTAAATAACAAATACCCTCCATTCCTCCTCCTTCCCTTAGCTCTTCTATCTGTGCTGATGTGAAATGGGACATCTCTTTGGTCAGTTTGGGTCAGCTGGCCTAGCTTTGTTCCCTCCCAGTACTCTGCCCACCCCCAGCCCCTTGAAGGATTGGGGAATGTTGAGAGACAGTGCTGATGCTGTGCCAGTGCTGCTCAGCTGTAGCCAAAACACTGGTGTGTTATCAACACCTTTCCAGCTACCAATGCACAGCACAGTACTGGGAGGGGTGCTATGGGAAAATGAACCACATCTTAGAGAGAACCAATATAATAATGAATGACATCTAATGATTAACTTCACAGGGAATAGAAAACTTCATAGCAGTGCAGTATAACACCAAAGGTTTTATCAGCTTGTTAGTACTGATGATAACCAACAAAACAGGCAGGTTCTCTCACAGAAAAGACAAATAAAGCACTGTATAAAACCAGAACTGTGTCACATGCTTCACAGACAAAATATGCAGAACTGCATGAGAGAATTTTATCCGTGTGAGTTCAGTCTGAAGGAGCCTACAGAAAGTTGTAAAGATTTTCTGAGGTAAAGTTTTATGTATTTTCTTTCAAATTTCTCTAGGATCTGACTTTCAGTTCTGATTTAATCTCTCTTTAGGTATAATTAAGTGTATTCAGGCATATATTTAGGTATATATAGGCATATTCCATGATTCTCTGATTCTATAATACCAGTTAAATGCTTGTAGGGTCAGCTGCAATAATACAGTTTTTTTGATTGAAATATTGCTACATAACAGATCTTAAAAAAACAAACATTTTAATACAGATGTACTGAGTTACAACAGTAGTAAAAACAACGGTTGAAGATGTTAAAGAGGACATCAAATCTAATAGCATCACAAAGAATAAAGATAGACAAATATCTTAAGGATTAGATCATGGCTTAACTCCCTTTTCTTTGCTGAGTTTAAATATGCATTATTACTTCTTTTCTGTATCCATACTGTAATAGTGTTTTCTTCTAAGCACATTGTATACTTTCTTACATTTGTTGTATGCATATATAGATTTACTCTTAAAAGTACTAACAGAAAAAAATAAACCTCAAAATATGTCAGTCCCTCTCTTTTATTTTAAGTACAAATTAAGCATGTTCAATGAAGCTGAGGGATTTTTTAAAAATCACTTTTCATATGAAGAACACATTGCAACAAGACTTCATAACTGAGTAATGACAACATATGCATTTACACTGGGATAAAAATATACGGAGAAATCCTCATACTTAGGACACAAACCAGCTATTAGAAAAGCAAATTTTGAAAAAAACCTTCCCCTTTGGCAGACCAATACATGTAATGAAACTCACATAACTATCCCCTGAAGTCATCAAAACTGATGCCTAAAAATCCAGCAGATCTTACTGAGTGCAACAGCTAGAGAGAGAACCATACTACTATGAGAAAGTAATTGATAAAATGAAACCATGCATAAGAGAGTTAATGGATGCCAAGTTCAGAGTTGGACAAAATAAATTTGGGGCTTTGGGGGAATCTGTGTACACTGGATACTCACATCAAAGAAAAAATACATATAGAAAATACATATAGAAGAAGAGGTCCAACTCAACATCGGTTTTATTGATTTCATAAAGGTGTGTTTGTTCAGGCACACTATGTGGTTCACACATCATAAGCCTGCTAAGTGTATGCCAGGCAGTATCCATCCATGGGGATACATCCTCTATCATGATGCTCAGGTGGCACATACCAAAATTTAGAGGGTGCTGGAATGTAGAGTTTCCAGGTTGCATTCAATGTCTATAAATTTGAATTTCAGTGTTCTGTACCTCGTCCCATGAAATTAATAAAAATAATAAAATAGAAGACGTGGTTGGTTTATATATAGTAACAGTGGAGAAAGTTCTTAGTTTTTTTGGGGGTTTTTTTGTTTATTTTTGGGGGGGGGGAGTGTTCTGGCTTGTTTTTCTTTCTATTTTTTTAAATCAGATTTTAAAAAACAAATAATTTCAGAATAAGTAATCCTGATATAGCCTTATTCCTTACTTATGTTAGAGGATGGAGGAATGGAGCTAAGTCTGAACTTTGTTTCTTTGCCCCATTTCTTTGATATTTGTTTCAGATTTTACTTTGTGGCGACTGGTTGACCATTTTGATATAAATCAATATTATAGCATGATTTTTTAAAACTAGCCTGCATAAGACAAGCAGTAGTTCTTTAGGCAGTGATGTTTTCTTAACTGTTTTGTATCTGTTTTCCTAATCCAGGGACCACTGTAGAAATAAAGAAATTTGAAACAATTGTGGGGGGTTATTTTGTATGAAATATGTAGCATAGCCTAGAGAATTTCTAGGAAGAGTCTCTCATCTATCGAGTGATTTTAAACATTACACATCTCAAAAATTCATGTTTTCTGGTATTCACTTCATTTGCTCTGTTGTTACAAATTGAACAGAATAATTAAACCCCAGAGGATATAACTGAACTTTGGCTAACTGCAGTCTGTTAGACTTCATTTTCATTACAATGTTAAAACTGGAAAAGGCAACTTTTTACATTCATGACACATTTCGTTGTTATTAGAACTGAATGTACAATACTGCAGTGGTAATTAGTCAAAGGTTTTAATTCAAAATATTGAGCAATAACAAACTTGTAACTTTCAGAGGAGCAACAATGACAAAACTACCTCACTGAGAGATATAGAACCTTTCAATATGTGTAGTATAAAAGCCAGAAGTCAGAGATGAGAAACACAGAAGTTATTTGTTCAGAAATGTAACAGGTACATGAAAAATACACTAGATAAATCCTACCCAAAATAACAGTTTGTATCTCTCTACCTAAGGAGTGGGCATGCACCAATTTTTTAGTAAGTTATGTCTACTCATTTGAAACAAATTCTCCCCAAACCAAAACATGGATAGTAGTTTAAACTTTACAGAAGAAAAAAAAAAAATGTTACCTTTAACAGTTTAAGATGTTGGAGTTGTACATTCTAAAAGCCAAATTCGGCAAGACTCCAAAAGATAAGAAACACCAGCTGAAGAATTTTCTTGACTGGAAGTCATCCAGAGTGTTTAAAAGTCCATGACTGTGAAGCAGATACATGTAAAAAAAGCAAAGAAACAAACACGAAATATTACAACGCCTTACTTCTGTTCTTAGCCCACCTGCTAAATCTTTCCTTCACTTTATCTTCCTACACCATTTTCGTCTCATTTGAAAAACAGTGAAATCTCTTCCCAGTGTGCATATTACCAACATTAGCTGCCCTCTACTCTTTTAGAGGGCAAATTACACAGGCTGAGCTTAGTGTTTCATAAATTAGTTTATGATATGATACTTTTTCCAGGACCCAGATCACTATTGTTAATACCCTTTTCTGAATTCATTCCAATTTTTCAAAAAACATAAAATACTTCCATTAAACTTCTAAACATTGTTAATGCTACCTCTGTGCTTATGAGTATAGTTCTGAATATACACACACATAAGGTCAATACTTATCATTCAGTGCTGGAACACTCTCAGGATCTGCCACCTGCATCACCAAAGGCTACAGAGCCTTATGGGATCAAAAAGACACTCCTGGGATTTTTTTATTTTCATGAATATGAAATGAATATTTTTTCTTTCAATAAATATCATGTTATATATGCCCATTTTCAGCATCACAATTAAACACATCAATTCTTCAGTTTTTTCTTATTTTTTTAGTACCATACCTTACAGCAATGGCTGCTTTCAGTATTTGGATGAAGGAATTCATCTTTGAATAAATTCCATGTAATATTCTTTAAAAGCTAAAAGTTATATCCAATGTAACAGTTTTCAATCTACTTCATATATTGGTAAAGACACTATAAAAACATAGTTTTCTTATTCTCCTTTTTTTGGTGGATCTGAGTAATGAGTTTTCCTCTTCAAGAACCAGTCGGTTTTGGTTTGAGTTTGTTTGGTTTGGGTTATTTTGTGACAGTGATTTGAAGATTTGTTACTAACTTTGCCTAGTTCTCTTTGCTGTATATTGTAATAAATTTTTGCTGACATATAAGAGCTCTTAGAGGGAATGATTTCTTCACTTCTCCCATTCGTGTTGTCTGAGACTTGCTCTCTAATGTTCAGCTGTCTGTTTCTTAACTGAATGTAATACGTGTGGATGCCTAAATATTTAAAATTCCACTATAGGCGGTTTTAGACACTGGCTTAATTCTTTTTAAGAAAATGTCATACATTAGACCAAGAGGACTCAGTACCCTTGTCTCCCCATTCTTATGATGTCACTTGTTTTAATGTATTTTATTCTGAAAATGACTGCTTAAATTCCTTCAAAAACACCAATTCAAAAAAATTCCAGTGGAGCTTGTGCAGTATAAGCAATACATTGTTATATTATGATGGTATTAAGACAGCAATTCTTAAAATTTAATGTAGATTCAGTATTGAATTTCTATGGCTTGGTTGTAATGAGGATAATGTCTGTATTTCCTCAGCTCATGTCATACAGCTGACTTTAAACTCCAAAAATAGATAAGATAGCATTAAAAAAAAATATAATGTGTTTCCTAGAAGTTTCAACACACTGAACTAATGAGAAAAGTCTATTTGGAAGTGTGAGGGGAGATGTCACTCAGCCTTGGAGTGACATGACCATCCTGTTTGTGACTCTCTCTCACTGTAATTTGCTGTCTTGAAGTGAGAAAATGTTGGATTTCAGGTTCAAGGTAAATTTTATGCTCATGGCAATGATAAACCACGGGGTAGGGAGCGCCATCATTAGCTTTCACTGAGCTTCTTGTTATTCTGCCCTTTCACTTCTGACTTCTCTTTGATTATTGTCTTTTCATATACTCTATTTCAAAACTAGTATGTCTGCTGCAGCACGCTGACACAGAGCGCTCCCGCAGGGCGCTGCCTGCTCAGCAGGGCAGCCCGGGATCTGGGCTGTGCCATCCTGCACGGGGGCCGCCTGCACCGGAACAACCCTGCACCGGGACTGCCTCTGCTGAAACGGAGCCAGGTTGCTGCAGCCCGGTGGGGGACAGCGGCGCAGGGTCCCGGTCTGAGCCAGGACAGCTGGAGCGTCTGCCGTCTCGGCACTGGCGGGGTTGTCTCCCTTTGGCAGACATGGCAGCAGGGAAATATGGTGTTTCCGTGTGCACCTGGAGCCAGCCAGCTCCGGAGTGACGTGCCTGCGGACAGTGGCCCCGCTGGGCTGGCAACCTGTCAGACAAGCCATGTCCCGCCCATCCTCTCGGTGATTGGCTTGGGTCAGCGTTCTGCCTCTGTTCCCTACATTTTAAAAGTGCATTGCAGGTTCAGATGTGCACCTTTTTTTTCTCCTGTACGTGTTTGCATTAAACCCGGACTGTTGTATGGGAGAGGCCCCTACAAACCATCTCTTTGTCTCTGTCATGCTTATACACGAGGTGTGGAACTGCTGCTCCAATGCCTCTGCTCTTTAGTGGCCGTACTCCTGCAAAGAGGAGCTGGAAGCAGCGCCGGTAGGTGCTGCTTCTAGTCAACCTGGTGGGCTCTGCGCAGCATTTTAAACCCACATCCTAGCCGTGGCATATGTCCATCACAAGTAAATCTCTTTTCTTTATCTCAGTCTTTTACTTAGAGACTTAGCATTTCTTCATTGATCAGGTTACTTTCTTTCCACTCCTGATTTCAACATTCATAAAATGTATAGGAAGGGAAGAAGGATTGCCATCAAAGAAATTGTGCAACCCAATAAAGCAAAGTGCAGAGATAGGCTTCAGGATCCAGGGAGAATATGCCAGAAGCACACGACACCAAGCTAATCACTACAGATGAGAAGCAAAGTGTATAGACCTATGAATCACTGTATCAGTGTGGCTATGCTGTTGTAGAATCCCAAACCACCTTAACAGCTTCTGACTTACCTCTACAGGGCCCTGGGTTTTCCAGATGCCATAGATTGATTAGCTTCTTGTTCAGCTTTTTCCCCTATACTGTCTTCTGGTTCCTTCCCTGTTGCATCAAGGGGTTTCTGGGTATTTTTTCAAAACTCTGTTACCCCTTACAGATCCTTTTCTCTAAGAGTGGTACTGTTCTGCTTCAAGCCACAAGCTTCTTGCTGTTTCTGCCATAGCAGTTCACACAAATAGAATGTCATGATACAGCCCTGAAGCTGTCTGAAAAACCTATAAGCTCTAAAATTTTCCTCAAGACCTAAATCCTGTCTTTCCTAAATGAAACAAATTATTAAAAATTCTACATAATTATTTCATTTAATTAGCTGTCCAAATACATTTTTTTGTTTTTTTTCCTTGATTGGTTGTTTTTTGTTTTGTTTTCTTGTTTTTTTTCTCTCTTTTTTTTTTCTGTTTTGTTTTGTTTTGTTTTGTTTTGTTTTTTGTTTTTTTCACAGGGTAAGAAGTACAGGTGATTTCAAGGAATTGAAACTAGGGATTCTGGGGAACAAGATTGGACTGATTATATTACAGAACACTCAGGCAGTGGATTATTTGAAGAGCAGTTATGCTGGTCTCACTGAGAGTTCTAGAAGACTCTAGGAGGACACAGTTACTTCATTACATTTACAGCTGTGCAAAATGGGGCAATTTCATTAGATATTGTTTTCTACTTCTTTTCTCTTTTAATATTTCTTGGCTTACTTTCGTATTTCTTTCCAGTTCAAAGAAACCTCCAAAAGGCTTTGAAATCCAACTGCCTTTGAGATGAAAGGTGACTGAATCAGCCAAAATGTGGAAAAAGTTATTCCAAGACATGGTAGAACATAAGAGCAAGGTCTCTGAAGGACCATACTGTACCTGGCCTAATCTGTACTGTAGCTCCATGATCAGCTGAACTTTACTTGTTTCAAGGTTCTACCATTGAAAATTGAAACATTTCTAATTAGAGAATTGATCTATTTCTTCAGTGTCTATGTAGCAATTGGCTCATGCAAGTGTAGTGTATGCAGAACTGTATTAAAATTAGGATCTGGAGTAGCTTCTTTTTAAAGATAAATCTGCTGCTTAAAGTCTTTCAGTATAGAAGGAGACAAGAAGTTCTCATTTGAAGGCTTATGGCTAATTGCTTACAATTTCTTAAAATTGTGCCACTGGAATACATAGAGCAAGAATTTAGAATCTGTGAAAAGAACTTTTGGGTTTTGGATTGCAATGCCATGTAATATGGTTTAATCAATTCAAGTAAGCCTTTTAGGAACAAATGCAACCAGGTTGACAACGAGTAAGATGAGTTCGAGGGGGAATTAAATTCACTGATTCATGAACTCTTGGAAAACAAAGATTGCAATAGAATTGTTCTCATAGGCATAGCTATAATAACTCTTGAAATAATGACAATGGCAAAGTAAAATAACAGGTTTAACACACTTCTCTAACAAAAAGGTTTATCTCTCTTCTCTGTCCCTAGTGGTAATGAGTAAGTTGAACACTGAAGAAGGACAAAGAGTCTTTTTTTATTATTTTTAAACCTAGATGTGGCAGCATCTAATTGGTCACTCTGTACTTCCTTCCTGCTGTCAGTGATGTTTAGCTCACCATTGGAAAAACCAGCATTGTAATTGTGTCATTCCGGTGCATAAAAGTTCTTGTAATTTTTAAAGATTTGTGTTTCGCAGATCCTAATTCCTTTTCTTGCTCCTATATATACTACATTTGTTCTTTACTGAGATGATTCATTGAGCATGAGGAAGCTCACTGCAGGGCTAGTTAATATTTGATGCCATCCCGTTGTTTCTTTTAGTTTTTCAATAGATGTGGAAAAACAATAATACCAATGTCCGAAAAGATATCAGATAAAGACATGGCTAGTTAATGTTTTATGGGAAAGATACATTATTTATTACAGAAAAACATAGTCTTCACAGAATCACAGAATGGATGAGCTTGGAAGGGACCTCTGAAGGTCATCTGGTTCAACATCCTTGCTCTTGTGGGGCCATCTACATCATGTTGCCATTACCATGTCCAGATAACTTTGAATACCTCCAATGATGGAGACTGCACAATTTCCCTGCGCAATCTGATCAGCACTTGGTCATTCTCAAAGTAAAAAATGTTTCCGTGTTCAAAGGAATCCTCCCATGTTTCAGTGTGTGCCTGTTGTTTCTAGGCACATCTTATCTCTAGGGTCTGGGTCTATCCTCTTTTCACTTTCCCTTCAGATATTTGTACACATTAATGAGATCACCCCTGTGTCACCTTTTCTCCAGGCTGAACAGTCCTAGCTCACTCAGCTTTTCCTCATATGGGAGATATTTCAGTCCCTTAATTGTTTTAGTGGCCCTTAGCTGAACTCTGTCTCCAGTAGCTCCACCTCTCATACTAGGGAAGCCAGAATTGGACACAGCCTCACCAGTGCTGAGTAGAGGGGAAGAATCATCTCCTTTGATCTGCTGGCAACAGTCCTCTTAAAGCAGTCCAGGATCCCATTCACCTTCTTTTCACACAGAATCATAGAATGAGTATGGTTGGAAGAAGCCACAGTGGGGTCATTCGGTCGAACTTCCAAACCTTTCTGCAAGGGCACATTGCTGGCACATGTTCAGCTTGGTCCACCAGAACCCCATGGTCCCTTCTGTAAAGCTGCTTTGCCAGAAAGCTGGCTCTCAGCATACAACTGTGCATGGAGGTCTTCCGTGTGGGCAGATTTCGCATTTAGCCTTGTTGAACATCATGAGGTTCCCATCAGCCCGTATCTCCAGCCTGTTAATGTCCCTCTGGACAACAGCACATATCAGCCACCACTTCCTGATTCGTGTCACCAGCAGACTTGCTGAAGTTACACTCTGCCCCATAATCCAGATAATTAATGAAAATTTTAAACAGGACTGAATCCAATAATGGCCCTTGGGGTAGACTGCTAGTCACTGACAACTGGACTTCATGTCACTGATCACTACTCTTTGGACCTGGCTGTTCTGCCAGTTTGCAATCCACTTCACTGCCTCCTTACACAGTCCATGATTCCCTAGCTTCTGCATGAGGATTTTATGGCATACAGTGTTGAAATATCCACTGCTCTTCCCTCATCTACCAGACTTCTAGCCTCTGTTCAACTTCTTCTATCACATGGGTAGAGTTTTAAAGGTATCATTAGACTTTCTCCTGGAAATGCAGCTTACAAATGTATTTCATTGCTACTGTTTGGTAATATCCAAAACAAATGAGTGTCTGACTAACAAGAATTAGTTATTTGCCTTGTTTAGGACTGGAAACCACCAATACAGTTACTGTGATTTTAAGCCCAGCTAGAGATGAAACACCACACAGCTGCTCACTCAACCCCCTCTCTCTTCCGCCATAGTCCCCGGTGGAACAGGGAGAAGAATCAAAAATCAAACTTCTATGTTGAGATAAGAAGAGTTTAATATTTGAAAATAAAGTAAAATAAATAATAATGGTAAATAATAATAATAATAATAATAATAACGATAATAAAAAGGGAAAAAGACCAACTGATGCACAATTCAATTACTCACTACTGTTGACTGATGTCAGACCCCTCTTCCCAAACCTAGTCCATCTCTTCTTGTGGGTAACTACCCCCATTTTATGTACCAGGCATGATATTCTATGGTGGGAAATATCCCTTTGGTCAGTTTGGGTCACCTGTCCCCGCTATGGTTCCTCCTTTTTGCACGCATCCTCACTGACAGGGCATGAGACAAGAAAAAAAGGTTCTTGACTTAGGGTATATTATCAACACCATTCTTATTCTGAATCCAAAACACAGCACTGCAACAGTTACTGAGAAGAAATTAACTCTGCCCTAGCTGAAACCAGGAAAACAATACAGATAAATTACACCTGACATCAATATACTGAATGTGGCTAAGAGAGGCAGGACATAATTTACCAATGTTAACAATAACGTATTTTTCACCACCAAGAATTTGTCCTAAATGTAAAAAAAAGTCCACTTTTCATTTGTTTTGGGATGGTTTTGTAAGTCCTTGCTTAACTGGAAAAAAGATACAATCCCCTTTTTACATAATATTGAAAACAGGCATTTTCAAAATGCATATCAAGTTATTGTTATTATGGAAATATGCAAAAGAGCATATTAGAAGAATTTCATGTTTATCACACCATTAAGATAAAAAGGAACTTCATGGATTCTATCAACTGGCTTGCTATATAAGGTCTATAAGTCAATAAATGTTTCCACAGTTTTATTTTGTCCCAGTTTTTTTCCATGGCTAGGTTCCATCATATCAAAATATTCTGTGTAGTTTGTTTAGCTAGTTGATGATGAGGTGTAGAACAAAGTTAAGTGAGGACATGGCTAGCTCTGTGACTCTCAGTAGAACAGCAAAGTTAATATTGCCTTCCTGCTATAGGATTGGCTCAGTGAAACATAATTAACTACTAACTAGAGTCAATGTTTACAAATGTTCAAAAATAAATCAGTTGCAGTATTGACAGCATTTTTTCTGTCATACCTATGCACAATTACCATTTAATTTTGGATTTCCTTTAAGTATAAAGTAACCTTAAATCCCACCAAGCAAAACAGCCTAGTTCAATGGAGCGTTTCCTTCAATTCCATCACATTATTTAGCATACAAGGAGTCCCTTATCATGCATATAATGATAAAATGAGAATTCAAATCAGTACAAGTTTTAAAAATTATATCCACCTCCATCTGGAGTTATACTTAGCAGATGTCATAGAATGTTAGGTGGTGAAGGACAGCAGTTACTATTCTTCTCTGTAAACAGTTCAAAGACTATTTTAGCAACTGAGATGCTAAATTAATTTCCATTATTAATCTTGCTGATATTTGCTGTATATGGGATTTGTGCCTTCTTCCAAGGTTTGGAATCTATTATGCACAACCTAGTAATGTGGAAAGATGGAAGAATGGTTGTAGTGTCGCGCTGTTACTCCTGATGGGCAAGTTTCAGTCTTGTGTTTCATTTATATGAAGATCATCTGCATCTGACATTGCAGAATAAATGATGCCTATAGCATCAAGCCACATAGCACATAATACTTTGCTGGCTTGAATACAGAAAGAATGTCCCATACAGGGAGTTATTTCGGGGGAGGCATGGGTTTTCTCCTTCTAAGATATAAGTACAGGAAAAGTAGGACAGAATTTTGTTTAACTAAGTGTTTTAAATTTAACCATTTGGTTTAGCCAAACAACCAAACATTAAGGTTTATTTAGACTTTTGTCCTGTTGAATCTTACTATTTTTTGGTTCTGAGAAAGCAAAAAGGAAAAGGTACATTACCTATATCCCTCTATACCACACTTGTCTATGTGGTGATAACTGACGGAGTTTGTGCTGAAAAGGGCCCATATAATGTTTAACTAATAAACAAAATTAATTCAGCTAAGTATCATTTGTTAAATCTGTATATAAACTGCCCAAAACTTTTATCTTTTTTATCTCTACAAATATCCACCAACTTCTTCATGCAGATCCATGAGTGAAGAAAAAATACTTTTATTACTCTTGCTATTTCACCTACTTTTATTTGGTGTGAGAAAAATTATGTATTTCAATGTTCTCCCTTTCAAGAGTGAGGGAAAGCCCTGAAAATGAGGGAAAGATGCTGAAAATGCAATGTTATTATCAAAGCATGAGTTACTACTTTAAAAGTGTGTGTAAGGCATTTATATTGACTGATATATGCATGGTGTACTGATATTTCTATCAGTACACAATGCATATAACCTATATCTGGACCTACTTTGTTTAATGTCAGAGCTTTTGGGGAATTATTAACTAAAAGAAATTAGTATTATGATCTATTTGTTCAATGCAGAAGATCAACCATGAGAATTTTTACTATTTTCTGTAATGTAATGACATGAAAGTAGTTGCAGCAAGTGAAAGAACCCTTAGAACAAAACTAATTGTCAAGTGTTATCAAAAACCTCTGTATTATATTGATAAAACACTTGTTTCAGAGTGACAATAACATTGCTGACAATTCTTAGGTACATTTAAAAATAAAATCCTGAACCTGAAAGAGAACAAGGCTCTTTTAAATATTGAATAGATTCTTGGGATAAGGATAACTCTAGCACCAGAATATTTTTTAACTTTAACCTTCCTCTAACTCTTTTACATTAGATGAGAATTCTTATTTGACAATTAAAGGAATATTGAACTCTTTTAGCTACATACTGAAAATAACAAATGCAGTAAAAACCCCCTTTTAATAGAGGAAGTGCATAGTCATGCAAGGGTTGATTAATGCCAAATGCAAAGGTACAGATTCCAGTTTCCTACAAGTATAATTGCTGAGAAATTGTCTCAGTCATGAACTTACCAAATATACATGGGAATTTAGCAAATTATTTCTTCTCTTCTGATAGTAGTCTTCAGTTTTAACAATACTCCTGTGGGTCATCAAGATGCTGTCACAAGCAGCAGGTAAAAATTTAAGTATTTATAAGAGCAGAATGTTAGATTGCTCTCAGCCTGACTTCTGAGAAACAAAATAGGCATAGGACCTTGATGCTAACTTTGTCCAAATACAATACCAATGGGCTGCAAATGCTTTTGTTTGTAAATGGTAGGAGACACTAAAGACAACAATACTCTCAAAAAGGGACTTAAAAATGCTAAAAACAATGTCATGCATACTGACTCAAAGTAAAACTATGTAAAAAATGTTAAAAAAAATTTACTTATAATACAAGCTTGCATAAAGCCAACAGGAAAGAAGTCATAGTAAAACAGATGCTAAAATAAAATAATAGTTTTAGTGACATTATTCCACATTGTGCCAAAAAGTTATCTTTATGTATAACAGCCTCATGTTAACGCTGATGTATTTCTAACACAGACTATTCTTAGAATGTAGAGTTTTACAACTGATAAAAGCATTTCATACAAAAGGAAGTTGCCATACTGTAGCAGCATACTTAGCAGAAGCTCCTACTGTGGAACTTCAGGATTGGTGGGAAAAGCCCCAGGGCAATGCCCTCTGAACCTTCTCCCTCCAATGTCTGAACTCCCTGTCTGAGCTATGGTGGAACCCCATATTTCCCTTGTGTCCCCTGTATCCCCAACCTCAGGTTCCATATCAGGTTATGCCCTGGAAGACTCTATATGGTCATGTCCCGGAAAGGTCTCCCTTCTCCTGCTCTCCACTGGTCACTTTGAACCAGGTGTCTTCCCATTGGGTGTCCCCTGGTCCCACCTCCCTTTAAAAGACCCCTGCAGAGCTTCCTTGCTCTCTTTCTCCTGGGTTAATCCAGCCACCTGGGTGTCTTCTAACTTCCTCCCTGGACCCTCACAACACAACACTGGATTTACAATAAAATGGCAATTTTCCCAGAGAAGAGCCCTCTGTAGCCTTTTATTCTCACTGACACAAGAACATCACACCTGGGGTAACTCTCAGTTCCAGAGGAGCCATCAGAAACAGGTCATCTGCCGTAGCAAGAACTCTGTGCATTGGGAGAGTAGCAAAACCATTGCAACTCATCCCAGCAGGGATTTTGTTTGCTTACTGGATGCTGTAGCAGCCTGGAGAGCTCCAGGAAAAGTGTCATACCATACTATGAAGAAAACAAAACTGGCATTTATTTTCATACTGTAGTTAGATCAGTTTAACCAAGATCAGAAAAGTTGTTTATTTTCTAAACGAAGACTTATAGATGTTATGTTATTAAGTCCTTTAAATTTTTTTATGGCAAAAATTCCTTTGCTTTCCACTGATGGTATTAGTCTCTAGCAGCTGGTGACAGCTGCTCTGTGCATGAATCATATTGGATATAAAGCACAATTCATGTTAAGAAAGAATTATGGAATTAGACATGCTATGCTCCTTTAAGAGTGAGCTGAATCAGTTTCAAGGTGACTTTTTGGGTCAAAGTTAACTCTAAGCACAGACAGCACAAATGATAGACAGTCCTGAAAACAAATGTGTTTATTTAAATAGTGAAACATGATCTGTAGTTCACTTTTCAGTGTATTAAATAGCTAGTATCTGGCAGTAATGCTGGTACAAAAAGCCAGAAGTTTTGAGAAGCCCTGAAAGAAATGACAGTTCTGTAAGAAGTAAGGTCCGTAGCTGTGGAGAGGGCAATGAAATTCATAAATACAGTTCTATTTTATTTTCATATTATTTGCTTCAAAATATTGATGTCTTACTGCAGTAGATAACCTGATAAATAACGTTTGTGTATAATATATATGCAATTTTGTATAATTTGCATACAAGGTAGATACCGTTTATGTATAATGCATATACTAATATAGATATCTACTATATTCACACCAAAAAAAGCCAAAAAAACAGAAGGGGAAGCACAATACTCATTTTAATACTGCAGTTGTAGAATAGGTGTTTCTTCAAGTTGTGTACGAAAGTCTGCAACATATAAGAGGATATGTTTTTTTAAGTCAGTCACAGAATATCCTGAGTTGGAAGGGACCCATTATAATCATCCAATCAACTCATGGCTGCACACAAGACAAGACCAAAAATCATTCTGCCTGAAAGTACTGTCCAAATGCTTCTTGATCTCTGGTAGCCTTGGTGTCATGACCACTTCCCTGGGATGCCTTCCATAGGGCCCAACTACTCTCTAGGTGAAGAGCGTTTTCCCAATATTGCACCTAAATCTCCCCTGACACAGCTTCATGCTGTGTGCTTGGATCCTGTCACTGGCCACCCAGCCCTCCTCTTACCCTTGTGAGGAAGCTGTGCACTGTGATGTGTTCTGCCCTCAGTCTCCTCTTCTCCAGGCTGAACAAGGCTGCACAGGGCTGAACCTCAGACTCTCCTCATACAGCTTCCCCTTTAAACCTTTCACTATCTTCATAGCCCTCTTTTGGACAGTCTCTAATAGCTTAATGTCTTATATTATGGCACACAGAACTGCCCACAGTATTCAAGGTGAGGTCACCCCAGTGCAGAGCAGAGATGAGCAAGACATCCCCTCACTTGCCCAGCTGGGGATGCTGTGCCTGATGCTCCCCAGGACATGGTTGGCCCTCTTGGCTGCCAGGGCACACTGTGAATGAAAGGAGCTGCATTCAACACTGGTGTCCTCAGTGTCAGAAGGACAGGGAGCCTGGAGAAGTCTTCAGGGTTTCCTAGGTCCAGCCCAGATCAGAGGAAGGTGGCATGGCCAAGACATTTTGCTATTTGTTGCGCTCTTATACCATGGACAAGGGTGGAGGAAAGGGACTCTTACTCTCATTTCTGAGAAGGAGGGGTTTGGTTTCTGGTTGGCAACAAGTGTGGTTGCAGTGGGGTGGTGCCAGCTGCTGTCACGTTGGGCATCAGTGAATGTTTTGCATGCAAATAACCCTCTTTTCACAAAATCTGAAATTGGTAGAAGAGGGTAATTTCTCCCTTATGAGTAATGAGCAAGTGAACCCTCACTCTCCAGGCTGAGAAAAATAACTGAACAAGAGTGTGATAAAAAGCAAGAATGACAGAAAGAATGTGATTAGAAGACTACTGTTCATGTTCTCCATCTAACAAAATATATAGAGCTGATCACATCAAATGTCAGCTGGCATTAAAAACAAGAAAAAGAAGATGCTTCTTCACTCGTTCATTTATACTTTAGTACTCCTTGATATAGGGACCAAATAATTTACATGGATGTAAAGAACCAATTGGACAAACAGGGAAGGTGAAGATCACTGAGATTAATAAATTCAAGCTCTGAAGCAGAAAGTTCTTGAGATAGGTGTGTCAGGGATCTGGGAGTGGGATCTTCAAAGTACCAATAATTCCTGCTCACTCTGACCCATTCTTCTTCCATAGGCATCCTCTACTGCCTGCTTTTGGATGTGGCATACTGGAGATGGTAATGTCATGATAAGACATGAAATAACTGTGCTTTTTGAGCTCCAGCAGAGTTCCGTCTTTCTTCAGCAAGATTCAACATTTCCTCTTTCATCTACTTTCCAAATGCTTGTATAATTCCATTTCTTTGTTAATTTCAAATTGAGGAACTGATTTCAAAGTTATAAATCCAAAAAAAGCCTATTTCTGTTCTGGTCTTCTTTATCTATTACCTTGTCTCTTTAATTACATTGCATGATCTATTGCAATTGGAGCTACATTAGGAACACCAAAAGTTTCAAACTATTAAAATGATGTGATACTGTGGGTTTTATGTCATTATTTCTCACAGTACTTTTATGTTCCAATATTTTTATTTTTAACATCTTAGAGCTGTCCTCAACATAAATTGAACCATGTGGAGATTTTGCTAAATGAACCGTATATTCACTATGACAATTTAAACAATATTTAATGTCATTTTTATCCCAAAATTGAGAATGATAGAATACCTGCCATGTAATGCCATTATTTCATTATGTGCAATATCCACAGATAAAATCCTGTCTGAGTTGCTTCAAGTTAACTTAGCAAACTTCCCTCCCACTGTTGTAGGCATTGCCTGAGATGAACAAGCCCTCCAGCAATTCTTTCAATCTGTGATTTTACAGAGCAGTTTGGCTATTGAAAGACATTGATTTCTTGTATTCCTAGAGATCAACATAGATGATTAAAGAGTTCAGTGATAGCAAAAAGAAGAAAACACAGAAGTTCCATACTTGTAGCACTGAGAAAGTAAAACAGGACTATCTGAATGATATTTTTGCCTTCTACCTGATTCACTGTGATTATAGTCAGCATCTTTCTCAACCCACTCATTTTGGTTTCTGGATTTATTTTTAAAGAAAAAATAAACATGCTAGTAGGAAGCCTTGTGCTAAAAAGAATGTAAAAACCTAAAGACATATAGAGTTGAAAAAAATGATCATAGTAATCTGACAGTTTGGAATAAATAATTCCTTTGATGGATCTAAATTTTCGCTGTCTTTGGGCAAGGTTCTGGAATATTTCACATTTTTCTTAATTTTTCTTGTAATTTGAAATTACAGAGCCAACATAATTGACGTATACTTGGGCTGCTGTTAAGTCTGAAACAATTTATTTAAAATATCTGATGCTGTGTGTAGTCACATTTACTAAACTCTAACACCCCAGAATTTCTGAGACCAATGTAGGTGTGCCTGTGCTCATCAATCCTATCACAATTTTTTTCTCAGACTGTTGTCCCTGAAATATGTTCACTCGAGATGGCTGCACAGCACACTGGAAACTTTGCATTTGTTATTATTATTGATATGTTTATGCAGACACTTTGCTGATTCTCCAGGATGATAGCCATTTATAGCATCTCAGTCTTTGACGAATCTTCCACAGTGTGAATGTCTGATCTATAAAGCTCCTTGTGGTCAGGCATCATGCAGACAACTGAGCCTCAGAGCTGAGTCACACATTTAGGCACAGCAACTCTTGGACAGTATTTGGGTAAGTCCAATCCATATGCTTGAGTGTTTCAGAGGGATATTGTGGCGGCATATGTGGCAAAAACCACAGCCCCACAGGCTCAAGACTGGTGGATTCAGCCTGAGGTTGCCACCGTCTGAGTCACACTCCTGGTCAGGGTGAGCTTTCTGGCTCACCCCCAGCATCCCTCACAACTTCATTACCATGTTTCAGTTTATTAGTTAATTATGGTATTACTTAATGTTCTCTGTGAGGTTAAGTTCTAGAAACCTCATTGCTGTTCAGTTCTCGATTGGTTCCATGTAAATTCTTGTACCCCAATTGGTTACTCTCCTCTCCTTGTATCCTGATAAATCCCCTGCTGTCCCCCTGCCCGTCGCCTGGTCCCTGAAGCCTTCAGCTTTTCCCGACCCTTGCGCCGCCTCTCCTGGCCCCCAGACCCTCTCCTGCCTTCCCTGTTGCCTCTCCCTGGGCAATAAAAGAGCTGGAAATCACACCAGAGCCCTTCTCTCTGGCCTTTATTCTCACCTGTGCCCACAACATTGGCCTGGGGCTCTCTCTCACCCAGAGGAGCCAGCACTGAAAGAGCTGCCGGAGGACACCCTGTGTTTGGGGAAGCTGCGAGCAGCAGCCCCCAGGAAACCAGGGTCACTCCCAGACTAATGCTGAGTGGCCTCAAGCAGGCACCCAGACCCAGCGTTAGGATATGTAGTGCAATGCTATAAGTAGATAATTTACAGTAACAAGAGCTTCAGTGACCCAAGCTAGTTGTCTGATTATTTCCATTCTCAGTGCAGATAGGCCTCTCCATATGCAGGTGGAATTTGAGTGGTAAATGAAGGGCATTTATTTTGTATTCCTAGAGCTCTTACTGAAGTATTGAGATTAAACATGAGGTTATAAGAGGAGGGAGTAAGAACAAGTTGCCTTTTCCAGATGTGTTGACCAGTCAGTTCCTAGCAAAAGCTGGAATAAATTACTGCTTCTACTGGCAGCAACAGAAAATTAGTTTCTGTTCAGGGACAAAGAAGACATGAAACTCTTTATGTGCAACTTGGATTCAAAACTGGGATTTGCCTTTTTTGCTTCATCTGGGATTTGCCTTTTTTGCTTCATCCTTTTCCTTTATTCAGTTAGTCTGAAAGCCCTCTGCTACTCTGCATGCTTCCTTAGAATATTTGTTTTGATGATTATAATTCCTCTCAGCAAATGAATTGTTAATAGAAGATTTATATGGGGAAATGGTTGGTTATTTTCCTCTTAACTCATCTGCTCACACAGAGGTGAGAGTGAGGCATAACTGTGTTGTTTTTCAGTTCAACTTGCCATTACTACACAATAATTTTATATATTGAATTAATATTGGCTCAAATTCTGCTTCAGATTTGTAGAAATGGTTCTTAGTGGGTTTAATAGGCAGTTAAGTTACATGATTGCACAGAATTTTGTACTGAGTAATAAATGAGTAATTAAATATAAATGATGGAATAATATTTGTGTTGTAGGTATTTCCACACTCTAATTAATTGCAATTCTGAGTAGTATAAATCTTCTCAGTGTCAATCATGTAAATAGGTACTGAACCTCAAGCCTTTTTAGGTATTTAAAGAACTTTTCTGGATTTTAGGTAGGCCTGTACATATCTAGACAGCTTTGCAATGTAGACTTTTTAAAGACTTTTAAGGAATAAAATTTGTAATGTTCAGTAAACCTCATAACACTTTTTTTCTCTTAACTTTCTTTCTTTCAGAAACAAACAAAATTTTTGACAAAGATGAAGGTAAAAGATCTCATCCATATTAAGAACGTAATGAAGAACTGGAGGTTGTTATTGCATTGCTTATAGAAACTATTAAATGAAAGGAGATCAAAATTCTCTTCCAACCTCACCCATTATGTGATTCTGTGATTCTGTGAAAGTACAGCAATTCTACATGGGATTCCAAATGCTATGAGAAACTGAGAAACAAACCAAATGAAAAAAATTATTTTGAAGTCTATAACAGTTTTGTGAACATAGATTATTAATTAAAAGACACTAAACACAATTATTATTTCCTTGTAAAATTAGTTTTTTATAAAAGTATCAATTTTTTATCATACATTTACAAACACTGCAATGTACTGTTTATAACTCTTCAGGCATAATTTCAGAAATAATGAAGCAAAAAATAGTTTAGCAGAAATACTCTGCTCCGGAATGAATCAACTACAGGATGAAATCACCACCACGCCTTTTCCAGACCATTGGAATAATACCCAGCCTTGAGAATCCAAACAGTGAAACAACTAATTATATATGGACTTATAAATAATGAAGCTTGAATGTGAGCATTCTAGAGCTCTTATGGAAACTCTCAGACGGCTTTTTCATCTTTCATTCTACCTGTTGTACCAGAAGCTTGGCCACTCTTCAGAAACCATGAGATTCATGTCCTTTAAAGAACACAGAAAATGTATTTGTATTTGTTTGTTTGTCTTTTTCAATTATTTTCTAACTTCTTTTTTTTGGTTTTCAGTACTGTCTCACTCCTATGTTCTGGATAGTGTGATGGGTTGATGCTGGCTGGATTCCAGACACCCACCAAAGCCTCTCTGTCACTTCCCTCTGCAACAGGACAGGGGAGAGAAAATATAACAAAAGGTTCATGAGTTAAGGACTGGGAAAGGTCACTCACCAAATACCATCATGTGAGAATTTACACATTTTTCAGAAAAATGAATTTTTATTCTCCATTCAGGCTATTTCAAATAATAGATAATATCACTGATTTATAATAATAGGGGTGAATTTTCCCATGCTTCCTATTTAGAAAGTGGTTTGGCACAAAAGACAATCAATGGCTGTCTTTCACAGGTGCTAAGCTTAACTGTTGTTTTAAAATCCAAAAAGGAGGAGTATTTGTTTTGTTCCAGTATTTTAGTTTATTTCATTATATGCATTTGATAGAAGTATTTATTTAGTCACTATTCTCTAGGCATTCACATAAACTCAGGGTTAGATAGAACTGTGATAACAGTAGGTTTATTTTACAGCTCAGCTGTTGACCACTCACTTTAGATGTCAAAGACATTCCATTATATTTCAACTACATCCTTCCAAGAAAACCATCCCTAAATCTGTTACCAGAAAGGGAAAATAATCAGAGGCTCCAGACTTCTCCACAGTCATCCTCACGCATAAAGTACTTTGACAGCTCTGGATGTATTTTACCACTAAAACCAGATCTAACTCAACCAGCTACTTAAAAATGTAAACCTGGGCAAGTAAAGAAATATAAATCTTCAAATGTACTTGGAATAGCTCCCGGCAAAAAAAAAAAAACAAAAAAAAAAACAAACAAAAAAAAAAAAACCCTTTAGTAAATAAAGGCCAATTACCTTTCCTTTAAATATCATATTACACCTTGGTAATTAAAATAGTTGTTTGGCTTAATATTTTCATTCTTAATACATTGTCATCTCAGGAAATAAGCAACTACACTTCAAAATCCTTCAGCACAATCACTTTTGAATAAGTTCAAATCATGTGTTTGGCATTCAGAGAATTGTCTGATTTCATTCTTTGCTTTGGATAAGGTCATGAACAGAACTGAAATTAGTGAATATATTCAATGATTTTAGGTTGCCAGGAAATTAATTTCTCCCAGTTTTTGGTCTGTAAAGGATTTTACATTTTGTTTAGATATCCTTAAATCATCATTCATGGCTTGTAGCTCAGATCTGTGTTTCTAGAAGTAAATCTGTTGGAGTAGAAAAAATAATATATTTTGGAGGTTAGATTTGGACTTAAATTAACCTCTTCTTTTATGCCTCTTGACTTCTAAATTGGTAACAGACAGATAAAAAAACAACAGATTGTTTTAAATTGTTGGAGTCACTTCAGATTACACTGCTTGCATTTTATGATGTTGCTAGTTACTATCACATGATGTAACATAATTTGTCAAAATGACATATCAGTAACATAACAGAAACACCAGATGTCACAGGAATGTAAGAACTGCCAGCCTAATTTAGTGAATTTGTCCTTTCCAGCCAAACTATCTTTAATAGTGGCCAGAACCAGATGCCTCAAAAGAAGCAAAGAGCCTTACACAATGAAAAATGTTTGAAAAATCAGTGTAGGAGAGCATTTCCTTTCTTTCTAAATCCTGCTTAGCAAACAATTGGCTTATTTCCTGCAATATAAAGATAAAAATTTCTGTGCTAACTCTTACATTCCTCAAGTCTGCCAAAAGCCTTCCGTTTCCTCTAATTTTGATTATGTTCTTCATTCTCACTTTCATGTAATTCTCAACTTCTTTACTCCATGTCTCAGCTGGCTTACTGTGTGTCATTTAGAATGTGATTCAGCAAACCAAACAGAAGAGACATTTGTGCAGGTAATCACATACATATTGATTAAATGAACATATAAAGAAAAAAACAAACTATATTATAATAATTATCTTTCACAAAATTATGATTTTAAAAAGAATCTGATTTTGAGAGAATCAAAATGATGTTTTCTTCCAGATGCAGGTTGCATTCATCTGGGGTGTCTCTTATATCATATACCATATGCACAGATGACAAGCAGTGAAGTGATCTGCCAGCTTATATTTTGTTGAAAGTTCAGATGACCTTTGCATGAGCAAGATTTTGACTAACTTGAGACAAACAGAGGAAGCAGTCAATTTACCTGTTCTCACAGAGTTAGAGAAATTTCAGGAATTTGTATTAGTAAGAACATCATTCTATGTTTTCCTATTTTTTCTTATCTGAATCACTTTGCTAATTCCTAGTTTATAAAGTAGAAGACAGTCAGTATAGAAAAATGTAATTCTTCTGTGAAAAGTAATGATTTACAGACATTCTATTAAGTTAGACAGCAAAATTCAATTTTCTGTCTTCTGGTAAGGAGTCAGCTTCATTTCACAGCATGACCTCTTGGAGACAAGTATCCATGTAGTTCAAGAAGCCTATTCATCAGTACTTGTTGGTCTCATAGAAACAGAACTCACTTTTTTTTTTTGAAGCAGCTTTTCCCATTTTCAAAGTTTTTGTACACTTTTGTGTCTGTAAGGGACTTACTAGCACTGCTGCTTCAAATTTTCATGAGCTGTAGAAAAAATTTGTTTATTTCCTGTTGACAAGTGCTACCAAGCAATGACATGCCTAGATAATTGAGAAACAGTGTGTATAGAAAGCATCATGGAGGTGTTGCATGAATGAAATAGGTAAAAGGGAGGAGAATTTCATTGAGAATGTAGCTGGTTTTTATCCTCTTACACCAAGAATTTAATTTGAAAGAAGAAATAAGATTAAAAGCAGCTTTCTGTCCCTAAAAATTATCTTAGTTGCAGGGTGATGCCCAGAAAAAAACAGCTTACTGATGCAGCACAGATAGACAGTGAATGACTGACAGTCTGAGCAACCAGCCTCCTCAGGGTCATCTCATTGCTTTATAGCAATCCAAATCTGGTAATGAATTTATAGGCTATAAACTATTTACTTTGCTGCATTTTGTTAGGCTTCAGTCCTGAACCCGAGACTATTTAGGGAAAAAAGAAGGGCAATATCATATACTGCAGTTCAGTTCCACTTGATCACATCTTTCTGATAACTAGATGAATCTTGACCTTGACTTTGATGCTTATAATATAAAGAAAAGGTACAGCACAACAGTGCAAAGTTGAGCAAAAGAAAGCAGGCAGGTAAAAGCAACAACCTTTTTTTTTTTTTTTCCTTTATTAACACAAGTTATTTTATTTCAGATTTTACACTTCTCTTTCTCTTCTTTCCTATTCTGATGTGTATATAGGGCAGCCCAGATATCTAGTACACCATAGTACCAAATCAAAGATACTGGCCTGAGAGCTAACATTGACCTGTAGCACTTCTATTGCTAAATTTATAGGAAAAGGAATTATTTCTTTTTAGCACTAATTATTTTTCCTTATTAATGAACTTGTGATACACTATTAGGCTATAAGCAGAGACTCTGGATTTATGCACGTCATGTAGTTTATCTCTTTTTGCTCCCCATGAATATATATATTTTTAATCAACCTTTAGTTTTAGACTAAGCTGTCATGTAAACTTTCATTTTTTCTGGCAAAGGTAAGTTTAAAGTCAGGTCCATTCATTCTGGTATGGATTTCTGGCTCAAGAAGGGAGTTCTGCTGCTAGAGATAAGACTGTGTGCACACATATGGACTTGCAGATGCATAAGTGGGAAGCTGAAGGGACATACCATTGTTGGTTTTGGTGTGGTGTGTTGACCTGAAGCAGTAGTTTAAGTCCCTATACAGCTACTCTGTTACCCTGGCCTGCTCCAGAGGACAACGAGGACAGTAAGAAGAGGAAAACCAAGAAAACTCTTGGGTTGAGAGAAAATTTAATAAGTAAAGGAAAGAAAAAAAAACAATAGCAGCTTCATGTTCCTGAAGACTTTCTGAAGAAGCTCTAAAGCTGAATACTGTTAAGGTAATGAGATGAAAAAAAATAATTCTTATTAAACTGGTTGATAAGATGCTGGCTGATATCAAACTTTCCACAGTGTCATACATCCCTCAGACTCTGTTGGTTGTCTCGGTTTAAGGACTCTTATGCTCTCCAGGGCTGTTTTGCTGGCTTCATCCACACATCTTCAATTCCAGAAATACTGAGTTGGAAGGCCAGAAAAAGTGGTCTTAGAAGACACCGTAAACCCACCTTGAACTAGAGCCTATTTTTCTGAGTATCAGTACACAGAATATGAAACCTTTTGACACTGTGTTTGCCCCGCTAGGAACTCCCTGTGCTCTCAGAGAGAGTCTAACTCAAGTGCTGTCATTTTTTTGCTCATAGACAATATCATTAGCAAAAGTCTTCAGGTTTCTTAGTCATGATTTTTTGTAAAAGGCTATGTAGAATGCCTCAATCTTCTTTAGCTAACTATTAAATCGTCTTCCCATTACAAAGGATACTGTAAAGGAAAAAACACATCTCATCATGATTTAAATTTCTGTGGTACAGGCATGAACAGGACTTCTGGGGAATTTAGCACACGCTGACTTTTGTAGAAGAGGCATATTGTGATATATCATAATTACCTGTAAATAGAAAAGTTTAAAAAAAAAATTCAGGATTGTGTACTCTATGGCTGTTTTTTTCAGTAATGGGACTATTTTAATACAAAAATGACCACTGAGCATGACTGGATAATTTTGAACATGAGCTGGATAATTTTTATTCTATTTTATAATTTTATTTCTAATCAAAACCTTAAGGAAACCAGAAAATATAAAGAAAAAGGATTCTACAGGGAACAGTACTGTGTTTTTAGTACTGTGCATGTAGCTTTTTTTCTTGAAGTTTTTAAGTGCTTGTTTGAGTACTGAGGTTATGAAGCTAAGATATAAATTACTCTGTAGACAAATAATCCTTCTGGGAATTAAATAGTAACAATGGTAAGAAAACCACTATAAGACGTTTTTCTAAGGAAATAAAAATGAATTAATGGATCTTCAACAGTTTGAAATTAAGCCCAAATGAGTTGCTATTGTTGGAGCTGGTATGAAGAGTTATGTAGTATTTTCTCATTTTATTATAATTAAATGAAAGATGCCAACCTTTAATGAATTTAAATACTGATGTAATGCAGTTTCTGTGGGAAGGAAGACACTCATGAACAATCCCTTTGTTTACTTTAGCTGAGAAGTCCCACACCTAATGAGATGAAGAAAATGTCCATATGTCATTTACAAGGCTGTAATGGTGAAGATGGCACTGTGAAGTAGCAAAAAGCTTGCTCTCTATAAGCAAACTCATTTAAAAGCATAACAGTGGGTAGAATAAGGCAACATTAAATTCATAATATATTCTTAGATACAGTAGCATGTTGACTTAGCAATAATTGGCTATTATTGCTGATCCATCAAAGGAAAACAGGCAATTTTTTTCATTGTTAATGAATAAGTGTCATATACTTACACATTCATCCACTTCTGATTTTTATGGTATTGTTCAAGAAATAATAATCTCAGTCATTATTATCTTATCAAGTGATTATTACACCTGTCAAGGGAGTCAGCTGTTTCTGTGAACTGAAAAAACAAGAGATATACTAGTTCCCTAGATACTCTCTTCCCTGATACCTCCACATGCCTCGTCCTTTCATCCACACATAGGTTTCATAGGGTCAGAATGTCAGCTGGTGAGTCCCCTACTGTGTGTAACCTCACCACTGTTGATATTAATTTACAAGGGGAATAGAAAAGTAGAGAAAGTCTGGGTTCAACCTAATATTCTCCATAAAATTAGTTTATCTTTATTACCATGTTAATTGTCATCTTAGAATTTCCAGTATAGAGTCTAAAGATGAGGCATATTTCCAGTCTGGTGCTTACTTTATGTAGATTTTTTGTTTTTTTTTTCCCCACACCTTTCCTTATTCACGCTATGGAAGAGAATATGTTTAGTACAATTTCAGGAAGGTAAATTGCAAAATTCTTATTGAGATGTATAGCTCTGATTCTCTTGTCTAATTTTTATTTTGGTAATTTTCTTCTTAAGATAGTAGGATTTTTTTTGTTCTTAAGACAATAGGAGGTTTCATAAGTAAAAACAGAATAAAGGCCTTAAAATACACCTTTGCATCTCCAGAAAAGGACAAATGATGTAATCATTTTATGATTTTCAGTGGGTATTTTCTGTGAAGCTACAATATACTATGTAGAAATATATTTGTACTGTAGTCCAGTCAATAATCCATCAGGTATTCATTATCCCTTTCTCATGTTTCATCTTAGATGTAGTAGAATTTTTTATTTTTGTCGAGAGAGTCTATGGAAAAATGGTACTGCAAATCAATTACGTCTGCCCTTCTTTTTCTTGCTTTAGCGTTCTGATTTCAATTTGAGTTGCAAGTTACCATGAAACTACTACAATTTTTCAATTCTTCCCATGTAGCCATCTCATTTTATATTCTTGCAATATATGTGAGAGCACTCTTTAATGCTTGTAATTATTTATGAAGATCATGGACAGAATTTGTTACATTTGCGACCAACAACAAGGATAATTTCAGGCACTGAATATTAGAAAATCATTAAAATATTAATTGGTGTCTTCATCACCTCAGAAATTTAGAAATGGCATGTGGAAATGCATACTCAGTGACCAAGCTTCTCATTGAAAAATTAAAGGTTACTCAGGTTTAACAAGAGAAGATAAAGCACCAGCCTCACATAAGGCTAGATAGATTAGTGGCTGGTGGAGAAAAGCTGTTAAAGAACATATTCACAGGTAAAGATCAGATTTGTTCCCCAATAACTGTTAGCTTTAAAGATAGTTACTAAGAAACACACTGAGAAATGTACTTCAAGAAAAAAACTAGATGTTATTTCACAATAAATGTCAAAGTTTTTTCTATACCTGGGAATTTTCCTGCCCTGTTTTCGTTTTTTAGAAGGGTCCAAATGAATCTGCTAGAAATATAGCATTGATACATATTCATAAATCAAACTCTTTCTTTTTGTAACTATTGACTTCAGTAATATAAAAGAACTTGTCACAGAGTCTTTAGCTCAGAAATCATGTGATTAGACCATAAATATGCTTTGTGCTACATGAAAATTTGAATTAATGTACTTAATTTTACATAGTAATATATCCATTCATGTTCCCACATTACACATACAGTGATAAGAATTTCCCCAAATGAAAGAGAAATACTAAATGACACAAAAACAAGGGATGCAGAGGATCTATATTCGTTATAGATTTAAGCAATAAAATGTAAGACTGAGCATAGAGAGGCAGTCTATTATCATGGGATATTAGTTGTGATACAACCCAAAAATATATTTTTTGTGGCACAGAGCAAGAATATTTTAATATTTACTGGTTCAGGTTTTTTCACCACTGGTTGTACCAACTAGGTGGCCATTGAACAAGCTGTCATTATAGATAAGGCAGTGTTAAATTTCCTACCCATAAACTATGAATGCTATTTTATTCATCTTAGTACATCTGAGACTTCTACAAGATCTGTCAGATATCACATAGTCTCCAATGAAGACACACTTCTCTCTGTTCTCTGTGGAAAACACACAGGGTATTCTGGATGATCTAGACATTACTAGATACTATAATGTAGGCAATTCAGTAGAGTTTCTAGCTTACATGTAGATCTATATGTAACTATACCTAGGTGACTTAGTATGTTGTGAATCACACAGTAACTTAGAGTTTGTACTGGAGAATGTAATGAAGAATACTGTGTTTTAAACCTCCCTTCCCCTTCTCCAATTAAAACATGTTCACGAACACTTAAAGAGCTTGCTCAATTATTTCAGATTTATTAACGATGGGAAAACATTTTGTATTTATTGCAATTTAGTCAGGATGAACTCCTTCATAGTTAAAAATTACATAACTGCTGTCTGTTAGCACTGAAAATTTAAAGTATTTGCCCCTCAAACACATATGTACAGTCCTTGCGTGCATTTCTTCAGTCCTTGCACATCTGCCTCTCCGTTCAATTAACTTAATTTTTATGGAAAAGTTGCTTTGCTCTGTGGTGAACTGAACACCTTACCACCCTCAATGGATATAGCTTTAAGAGTGTACTATGTGAATTCTCTTTTGTCCTTTCTTGTGGCACTTAATGATTGCAGCAGCTGCATCAATGTTACTAAGCAATGTCTTTCAAGAGGTACAGAACCATAAAGCAAAATTGTTGATGCTGAGTGTTAAGATATGCAGCCCTGGCATGAAGTTTAGCTATCCAAACAGACTCTGAGAAGCTACAGAACGTGACATGAGAAATTGCTGAACACCATAAATAACACAGTGAGAAGCTGGCACAAATTACAGCTAGTGCTGTGAGGAATGGCTGGATTGCACAGATGTCTAAGGAGGAGATATGTGAGAAACAGCCAAGATAATTGTGAGTAGTATTGGAACCCTTTGTAGGGAGGAGCACCTAAGTAACCATATTGGTAATATGAAGTAAGGCTTAAAAGGCCAATATAAGAGCATCAGTACTACCAAATTTGGATAAGGGTGCAGCAAAACTAAAACCATTGGAAAAAAAAACCAATTACATTTGCACTCTTTATCTGGGAGGAGACAAGGATGGAGAAAGGAAAGATCAAGGTGGATGGAAGAGAAGTACAGCTATGAAAAACAGAGGAAGGGAGGAGGCCCTCTGCGTGTAAGCAAGTGGGTGGTCAGCACACTTGTATGACCTAGCCTCATTACTTTTGTTTTGTAATGTCACTCTCTTTCCTATGTGTGCATGAATTGGACAGTCTAAGTGACAGCAACTATAGACTGAGTTGTCTGTATAGTTAGTGGACTTGAATCTCTGTGTGCATGTCTCCAAGTGTGTGTGAACATGCATGTATATCTGCCCCTGTGAAATTCATACTCAGTCTTGCTGCTGGCTGGACCTGCCAAGAGGAACAGCAGCAGCTTTGCTAAATGCTAAATGCTAAATGCTAAATGTCAAATACAGGAAATTCTGATAATTGTGAGTTTGACTTCAAAAGTACATTCTAAATAAGAGCAAAGAGAACAGTATAATAATATACAATGCCATTTTATATGTACACGTTTCCATTTTCACTTTTCTAAAGGTGATGGTCATGAAGTTTTCCCTTGTAATTCTACAGTTTTGGTCATCCATTACAATCCTCCACAAATTTTCTAGTTACCTTTGTGGAGTTTTTGTGGGGGTGATGTTGCCCTGAGTTTTGCAGTTCGTGACGTTTTCATTCTTCTGTAACTGTTTCTCATACATTCTCTGTAAACATATCCATGTTTTTGTAATGGTAGTTTATTATTTACATTCCTTTCTCCTGGCAGAAGTTTGATGGATATTTCCTTTGACCAGTGTGATTGAGGGGCAGCGAGTTGTCCCTCCAATCCACTGTGGTTTCTAAGACACATATAAAATAAAGTACGGCCCAGTTAGGGGCCAGTTGTTCATTGCTCCTTTAGGGTGTCCGTGTCCTTCTTTTCATGTCCTTATTGCGACAGGGTGACAAAGGAAGAGTTTCTGCTCAGCAGAGATCTGTGATGGAGGACTGATGGGTATCACTGTCATGTTCATGTTTCCATTTTGTGCTCAATTCCTTATCCTTAAGATTACTTTATTTTTTTCCAGTGTCAGCTGATGACTTTCAAAATAATGTATAAATAACCAAAGGCATTAAATTAACAGATATTGCCTGTTCCTGATTAGACACCAAACTGGAGGGTAGCAAAAAAAAACCCCATATTCTGAAGGACAAACACAGATTTGAGGGGATTTGATCTAAGGTCAGCTTTTTTGTGTGTTGCTTTATGGCTGAAACTTTCAGAAGCAAAAATCCTAGGCACAGAGAGATTTATGCAGAGCTTGTTAAAGCTGAAATGTACTAAGCAAGCTGGGTACAGGGCATTTATTCAGATAGCTGGTTTATTGTCTCAGGTGAATAATTTCAGAAACTCACATGCCCACATTGATAGCAACCACTGTGGCAGTACTAAGTAAGAAGGAAAGAACAGAGGGACTGATACAAATCATTGAAAGAGAGCAAATACTATCATAGGAATGGAATTATACTGGTTATGAAGCTTTCTCACTCAACTGGAATGTGAAACAAACAAAAAACCCACCACAAACAAACAACAAACCAAATAACAATTTCAGAAATTCAAGAAAATCCATTTCTTTAGAAAATAATAAAAGCAGTATTAGAGTATCATCTATGATCCCTTTCTTTCAGGTAAACTGAATCCTTTAGTTTAACTGAGTTTTAATAATATGGCATATATTCTGTTTAAGTCCTTGCATATCAGTGAAATACTAGAAATTTATCTTGGTGAAGATTTAATTAGATCTGAGTATTTGCCAATGAAAATAAAAACTGCAACACTGCTAAAAATTTTCCCTGGTGAAAGTCTACTTTATATTTATATTTATTGATCATTATTATGAATCATGAAAATATCATAGGAAAGATCACTGTAGAACTATCTACTTTCTGTATGTTTTCATTCTTCATTAGTTATTGCTAGTTTTTTAAGTCTACATGTCAAAACAAAGGATTTCCAGCACTTTCCATTCCAGTTACCAGAAAAAAAATCAAGGTTTTTCTCTCGGTTCATATATCAAACCACTTCTTACCAAGGATCTTATTTCAGAATGCCAAACTCCATTTACAATTTTACTGCAGAAAGCAAGCTAAATTGACCTTAACTTGCTTTCATAGACTATGCAGTAACAGCTGTGCAATGCTGGCAGTGATTTGCTTGTATCAGAAGTAGGCAAAATCCACATCTGACCCCTTTTATCTTCTGCAATACACTGGATCCAGTTCTGAATATGGAAGCAGAACTTACTTTTTAGTGGACTGAAATAAAAGTGAATTTAGAAATGCTGGGAGAAATGCCTATCAGTATGGTAATGTGTGCTCGTATTTTTTAAAACCAGTTGACATAGAGGTATAATAATATGGAGAGAGTACCATTTTCACAGATTGCTTCATAGGACTGTCTCCTAGCTCCAGGGCTCAATTTCAGTTTCTTGCTGATTCCAAAACACATGCCAGGCTGAGATAGGCAATTTTCCCCCCAAGCTTTGGCTTATCTTGAGATGAAACATGACCTGCAGGAAAAGACTGAAGTTTGGCAGGAGGCTTTTGACTATAGATGATTTGGTAGGGCTGATCACAGATAATGAATGCCCCTCAGTTCAGAGGCTTCCATAAAGACATTTTTCCTGATCCAAAGTTCATTCTGCTTAAAAATTTGCTGACTAGAACTCACAAACTCCAATGAAAAGTCTACAGTTTCCAAGGTTTGGCCAGAAAACAATTATTTTTCTGAATAGTACTGATTCTTATATATATCCTGATATATATGTATCTATATATATATATAGATATATCTAGATATCTATATATATAGAGAGATATATAGATATAGATATATATTGGAAACTCTGATTGCTTGGAATTTCCTCATAAATAATTAAAAAATGCAAATGTACAGGGTGCACTTCTAGTACTTGACTATGAACTTGATCCTATAAATCCTTGTAAATAAGAATCAAATATGTTCTCCTTGAAGTGTATCTTTCAAGATTCATTTTCCTAGTGCTTTCTAAAAAGTGAAAGGCCATTACCTTAGATAACAAAACTTCAACTTCCAAGACACCCCTCCCCACCACAGAAAATGCAGGACAACATTGTCACAGTTTGGGCATTTTTCCAATTCATAGACCTATAGTAAAGTTCGCAGAGACTACCCAAATGAACTTGTCATTTCAACGAAAACTGTTTTTCACACTCTATAGATATAACCTCACTGAAGTGATGACTACAAGCACATATATGCAGCCTACTTATCTGAAAATTCTCTCATTAATTAATGAAATATAATTTAGTAGAGGGACAACATCATTCTCTAAAAGCAGCAGCAATGCTGACAGATGTTTGTTTGACATGGATCAATGGAGGTGTGTTTTCAAGTTAAGCTAGGGAAATCTACATGATTCAGATGCTACAGTGAGAAAATCTGACATTAGTTTCTTGCTGCAGTGTGTGGAGATAAGTAATAAACAATCTTTTTATACTAACTATGAGGAACAGAAGTTTATATTCATTTTCTCTGCACAATATATGTCTAATTCTTCTGATATTTGAGAACTCTTATTAGCTCCAGTTTAATCCCTTTTCTAGTAATTTCCACTGTTTGCTCATACACAAGTCATCTTTGCAAATTGCAATTTCTGTCTTTTTGGAAACAAATAGTTTCAAAAAACTGCTTTAAATATACAAAATACAAAAGGATTCTTCCACTGAAAGATAAGACACTGTATAGAAGAAAAAAATTTAAGCATGTCTTAATTAAAAATATGCATGCATAATTTTCTGTGAGCATCTCTCATGTAATTCTTTCACAACATAAAAAGATTTTGTGGCAATATGATAGCTTTTTCTAAAGGCACTTTTCATTTTCCTTAGTAGGACATACCAAGTTGCAAAACATTGCTTCAAGACTGCATGATGCAAGACAAAAGTTGTTTTTAATTATTTATTTTATTATCCTAATACTACTACAATGGCAATATCTCTATGACTCATGCTTAAAAGTCCATGTATCCAACTCCAGAAAAGTTTTCTTTCAGCAAGTCTAGTCTCACAGACTTTTAGATTATTTCTTGTATAAGGAATGAATGACTGATTAATTCTATCAGTAGTTGAAAATTATAATCTGTGGAAAACGATATGCATGCAAATTGCTATTGTTGTTATGAAACCTAGATAACAAATATGCAAATATTTAATTCTCAGTATTTCACAACAGGATTTGTGCAGCTGTCTTTTATGGCAAATGTAAAGATGTAACCACTTTGACCAATTCTTGGGATCCATTTGCAGCAACAAAATAAAATCTTGTGGATTTTGTTGGTAGGCCTGTAAAGAAGAACTAAACAATGTCACCTGACTGTTACTTTTTTTAACATTTTATTGAAGACAGTACTTCAGGGTTTTCATCCAGAATTTTGGCCAAAGGCAGTAAACAATATGAACCCCAAAACATTCTGTTGTGGACTAGCTTGCTAACTATATTTTTAATGATTAAAATACTACTTTTGAACTAATAACCAGTGACATATCTGAGTTATTCTTCCATAAAAGACTGTGCAAGACTTCAGATTCTGCTCCAGTTGTCAACTAACTGCTGTGTGATTGCCCAGAACAGAAGCTTTTCTGTTTGACAAAAATCACAACTAAGCTGGTATCAAGAGAAAAACAAAGGGAGCTCTGACAATGAATGAAGCCTTTACACTTTACTGCAAAATTAATGTAGGTTTCCAGATTTAACTTTCTGATTGTAATGTCAAACACTTATCAAAGGAGTCTAGTGAGACTCCACTGTTTTTCTGCATGAATTCTAAATTATAATGACAATAATCTGCTCTAGACATTGTGCATTTCAGGACCATTATTATACTTCACAGTAGATTAGAATCACTTGGGTCTTGAGTCTAATGTTTTATTCCACTACCCAAGGTATACTAAATATGGCCCAAAATGCACTGCTTTTATATGCCTAATTGTTTAAGGAATTTAATTATTCCCAGTAGGTGTTACCCAAGTCTGTTTAAAATGTCAGATATATGCTTGCTGTAAATTCATAGTACTTGTTTATTTATTACCTTATCATAGAACAAAAATTACTTATGGAAATAAAAGCCCAGCTGGATATTCTCACATGAGAATCTTTGAAATTAGAAACTACATTAACTTTCAGATTTGGAAAATAGGTGAAGTGTGTCTGACTGGATTTAAAGAGTTTATTAATTCTTTTTGCAAAAATTTGACATTCTGTTCTCCAAGTAATTTTCTGCTGGATGCCTTTCTTTATGCGCTACATATGAAAAAGATTTTAAAATTATTTAGATAATGAAAACGGATTTTTTGTTTATTCTATTATTTTCATGTGAGCTAGAGAAGCTAAAAAAACCTGGAGTGGTCAGAGACAAGTCAGTGGCATGCTTGTTTTTCTCTTGAGATACCTTTATTGTAACTAGATTAACAGGTAACTTACTTATTACACCAGATTGTTAGATACTGTCCTGTTTGTTTTAACATAGAACAAAAACCAATATAATCCCAGATGTATCACTTGGGGACGTTCTGTACTCGGAAACATGTTTCTCCTTCCTTTCTTTCTCATATCTCCTTTATCTCTAATTTTTCAGGGATTTTATTTTTTCGGACCCTAAGAATCAAGAGACTTTTTTCATCAGTATCACTATAGTCAGAGACTTCTCTAAAGCAAGAAATTTTGACTCCTTTGGGCCTTCCAAGTGGTGCATGAAGCTGTATGACTATTAGCCATGTTGTTCATAAAAAGAGGAAGGGAAACATTTTGGGAGGCACAGAGGGGCCTCACCTCTCTCCCCGGACTTGGGCAAGCTCGTAGCGCCCAAGGCCTTCTCCCCCATCCACACAGAAAGGACTTGCAGAGGGTGTGTGTGTCTGAGGCAGTTCTCTTCCCAATATTTGTGCAGGAGGAAATGTATCACTCTCTGTGTTTCAGGTCTGATTAGGCATGCTGAAACAACATGGATGTCAGCGTGTTTTCTTATTCTCTTCCATAAAACAGGATTTTAGCATACTTTTGAGAGTTCATTATGGTTGGTGGTATATTACAGGCATGAATGAGGTTTGTATTTGTGTTTAGAACTTGGATATCTTAGTAGCAAAAAACTACCTGAGAAACACGATGTATCCACTCTAGTGTATATAGAAGCCCTTCTTCTTTGACATTTGATCTCGCAGATTGGTAGATTTATTGAGAACATAAAGCAGGAACGCAATATTAGTTTTGGTAGCAACCAAGTACTTCGTAAAAGTAGTCCAAATCAACACACTGTAAGAGGTAGAATGACGTATGATAGATTATAAAATTATATAACTGAGTAACAGACAACAAGCAATGTTTTTAGAGTGGATAACAAACAATCAGTAATTATTTTTCAACAGTGTTAGTACATGACATAATTTTGAGAACTATTTCAGACATGACGTTGATATAGGAATAAGGTATAATAAATTTGGGATTCACGTTTCAGTTTTTTCTAATTTTTCTAAAAAACCTCCCAACATTTGAAAACTACATGCATCTTTTCAGGCATTCTGAAATTCAGATGAAAACTAGCTAATGTAATTCTTTAGAATAAGAACACTACAAATCAATATCACAAAATTCTTAGTAAAGCCATGATATGTACAAAAAGGGAGTTCCTAATGTAATGCAAAGGGCCCAGGTGCCAAACTTTCTACTAACTAAATATCTATTGTCATTAATATTTTGTTGGTGATGAGGGAATAAGCTGCATAACAGAAACAGTGGGATAGAGTTTGTTAGATCGACCTCAAATTTTGGTTAGACGAATAGTGAAAGGGAGATATAAAGAGCAGCATTTTTTTAGGATTTGCAGAGGCGACTGGCTTTTTCTGTAAAGCTGATCTTATTTAATAAATCATCTAAATAAATCATCTGATTCTGCAGCTGGCTTAATGAGAGTAAATTTTAATGGCATCACATACAGAACTCAGAAACAGGATTAGTCTTAGAATTCTGGGACATTTGTTTCTAGAGAGAGATATGTTTAAAAAATGTAGTACACAATCTAAAGATACAATCATGCACAAGTTACCTCTTTATAAAAATTCAAGTGAATGTGTGACAGCCTTGGGAAATCAAAATATGTAGGTACATCTTATTTGTTGATAATTTCATTACTTTTAGGCATCACTGATTGCAAATGTTGTTAAAGAATATAAATTATTTTTAAAATATTTCTTCTTTCCCCAAAAATGTCAGAAATATCTGTTATTGCAGACTTCAAAGGCTTTCCCATCATGTGACCAAAGTATTTTATATCTGGAGCAAACATAATAAATGACTACTTTAATACAGTTATTCTGATTTAACCCTGAATAAAGAAAAATATTATTCAAAGCTGAACAGCCTGTGGAATTATTGAAAGATGGAGAAAGCCAACCGAGTTGTGATGAAGATAAGAATGTATTCTGTGTCCTGATAAAAAAGAATTTGCAAGCCTCAACCAAAATGTACAGTTTTTTTCAGAATAAGAAAAATCCCTCACAATCTTTTCCCCATTCTGAATATTTTGCTGTTTTTCTCTATATGCTGGCCAGTAGTACAGGTACTACTGATAACTGGGCAAGAAGTGATGGACCCCTGTCCCCAGTGTCTGACAGAAGTTCTACCTTGCTCCCAGCAAACTCACAGGTCATTTGCCCCAACAGTCACTCCCTTTCCCCTACTCATATTGTCTGTCATGACTGCCTGGACCAGCCACCCCTGTTGCTTTACCCAGAACACCAGACTCAGGAGGATCTTCCCCAACCTACACATGGGGACACTCTTTAATTTTAGCCACTAGTTTATGGCAGGGAGCCACTGCTTTGTTAAACAACATAACCCAAGTGTTTTCATACTGGTCTGTGATTGCCTGATGTCCATTTCTTGAACACATATTTATATATTATATGTATATACAAACATAGGGTCAGGTAGTCCTGCCAGATAATCACAGGACTGCCTGAGGACGTGTGTGTATGACAACATCAAGAAAAGGCCATTAGGCTGGAATGTATATGCATATATATAGATATGCGTATATACGAGTTTAAACATTGGAATATGTAATTGATGTTTTGAGAAGACATGTTTACACAGTAGAAAAGATAAGTATTTAGGTGGAATGTGCAAGATCTTTCATAGGATAGGCAAAGTATATGAAGAGATAAGCATGAAGGAATGAAGAAAGTGGAAATAGACCAATTCACACTAAAATGGCATTTGGTCTCTGATGAGAAGCATTTTTGGCCTAAACTTCTGCAGCAACTCAAACATGTGGTATGAATTGCACAACTAGACTGGAAGCAGGTCTTCTATTTATCATTTTCTGCCTATGTTCTGCACTGAGTATATTTATTTTTATAGCTGAAACATGAACAAGTGACTTTTTTCAGAGGCCTGCAGTATGAATTTTGAAAGGTGGTTAATGGAGGTCTATTCTGGTGATATTCTGTTGAAATAACTGCTCACAGGCACAAACTAGCATATTCATTCAACAGCATTTTTCTTTCATATTAGCTGAACCCATTTCAGAGCATGCAGAACACTGTGAAAAGATTCAGTTGAAAAAGATGAACATTTTTGACAGATTGAGCATATGGCAGACATCTTGATTATTTCTCATTTCTCAAACCTCTATAAGAAGTCTTCCGTTTCAGAAAGTCTTGCATTTACTGAGTTTGAAGACTCCTTTTCCCTTTCTTCAGCCAAAGATTACAGAGAACTTTTCAGCACTTGCCAATACAGAATTCTAGTCTGACCTTGTGATTCATGATCTGGGTTCTTTCTCTGCAAATAAACTTTGGCTTTCTTCTACAAGAATCTAAGAAATAAGTATCAATAATAAATTATCCTTCCCTAAAATTCCAGTGACTTTTGCAGGACAGGATTAAAGCATTAGGAAAAAAAATCATTAGCAAAAGAACTTGAGAAACTTGAGTATTTATTTTATCCATGTGCTCTCTGCTTGATTTGTTAATATGTAGAAGGTTATACAGTTTCTGGAGATTTTATTGCATTTGAAAAGGAGCGTTTTCACATTTCTCAGAAATCTAACCTAAGAAAGCACAAAAGCTTAAGAGTTGTATTACCTTGGTCTAATTAAGCTGCAAGTTTGCAAACCACAGTAAAACAGGATCTGTGCAAGAGTTTATAGGCTATTGGTAAAAGACTTAAATTATATGTAAAGCAGGCAAGATATGTGTCTGCTTTCACAGACACATGTGATCATGTGTTTTCTTTCATATGTGATGCATAATAGAAGTGAACCTAAGTGACAGGAGGTTGTATCCTTGCAGATACAGGAAAAAGCCAGCTGTAGGACATTAAACTCCAGTACTCAGGTTGCATATTTCAATATTCAGAACTTAACCATATCCTAAGTATTGTATATCTGAGCTCTCCAATGTCTTTCAGTTCCTATTGACTTCATTGGGAGTTGTTAATACACAGCAGCCTGCAAGATCAAATGCTCTGAGCACTTCAAAACCATGAATATGTACGATAGCAGGCTATTTCACACTGGAAACAGATTAAGTTAGTTCTCCCCCCTTAAGAAGCCTAACTGTCCAAAAAGACAAATATTTCAGCTTTTTACTCTGCCTGGTAACTATTTTATCACTATCTAGACCAAACACTCACAAGGCAAAGATATTTAATATTCTCAGGGCAGGAAAAGATTGGAAAGAGAGGTTATGTGTATACAGAGATAGGCTGGCAGCTGAACAACCATGTGCAAATATAATCCCAAGGTTAAACTGATTTAGTTACTACTTCACCCTGTTCTCCAAGTAAAATCAGCATACAAAAATATCAAACCAATATTTATTTGAGCAGGCAGGCAGTGAAATAAAAACCCTATTAAGTAGCAATAAGCACAGGTTGGGTTTCACAGTTCATCACAGGCCATGGTGCAGTCAAAGCCTGATGAATATGAAAAAGCTATTCCTCTTGCCCCTAATTTGTCCATTCAGATTACACATCCTAAACTGCCATCCTCTTTGATGGTTAGGACAGGACAACCACAAGTTTTGTAAGAATCAAAATGTGACCTTGCATTATAATAGTGTGCCAAAACAGCCAAATCCACATTTTTCAACTGACCCAAAAGTTTGGGCTTGCCGGCCTGGGAACAATGATATAGTATACAGTTCTTAGCAAACACATGTGATATTGGAAGATAGGTGAAATCTCACCCCAGTTTGTTCATTTTCCTTCATATATGCAGTCTGCTGTGGCTCCTAAATGGTTTCAGCAAATTTCTGCAGTGCTTATGCACAAACTGATGCAACCCCTAGACAGATTTTTTCCTCCATTAAATAGGAAGAATTGATTGAGAGAAATCTTTGGATACTGGAATTCCACAAAGAAAAAGTTCGTACTTAATTAAACTCAGAGTTATATCCTTTTTAGGCTACTAAAGGTTATCCCTCACAATAGACCCATTCTGCTCTAGACCTCTGGAAAAGACAGGGACTATATGAATTAAGTGTCCCAGGCACTACATTGTTAAGATGTAGTCCTTAGGAGATTAATTCACATGATGGAGGAAACGAAGAGGGTGCACACTCTTATTCTGTCATTTCCCTGCCCCTGTATACCTGTGATCACTGTGGTTGCAACTGTCTTAGGGAAGAACCATAAGGATTTTACCTGTTTTCTTGAAATGCTTGGATTCATGAAAGCAGCACAAACATTAAGGTTAATGCAGGTAACCTCTAATGACAGAGTTGAATAAAAGCCAAAGCATTTCTTTTTTGTTATGGTGGGATAAAAAAGGGCTTTCAAAAATATGAGATCTCAGTAGTCTGGCTTCACAGGTTGGAAAAACAAGCAACGATTGACAAGTAAATATAAATATTTGTGTGGTAAAAATACAGCACAGTCTACAGGATAGACAGCTTATATTAACTGTCTACTGGACTACAGAGAAATTATGCAACATTCTTACAGAATGATGACCTCTGCAATGATGACCTTACAGAATGATGACCTCTGCAATGATGACCTCTTGAAAGTTTACTTTTTCTGTTAATTCAGTGCACTCTATTGTGTCATTGTCCTACAAATGGAGAAAAGAAAAGCAAATGTGAAAAAAATGCTTAGATTTTCAGCTCAAAATCTGGGAACTGATTTCAAAATTCTGAGCTAGATTTTGGGGCATTTTAAAAGTTAGCGAAGTGTATGTGAATATTAGAGAGGACATCAAAGAAGATATGGAACAGACGGAAATTCCGAATACTACAAAAATTATTTGGTGAAATAGACAACACATAAAAATAATTCTTCCTGTAACACTTCAACATTGATCGAGGAAATTTATCAATTTTTTGGGGTAGAATCAGAAAGCTAACCAGCTCCAAGTCAATTAGTATATTAGGTAATCTAGGTTGTAAAAAAAGGACATTCAGTGACTTTTATCACAGACCTCTGAGTAATAAGTAGAGAAATAAGCAATCATTTATTTTATAAGATTAAAAAAATGAGGGATTTGAACTACATTAAAGAAGACATCACTAATGAGCTGTGCAAATGTGTTGGCAAAAAATAAACCCCATCCCTTCACCACATGGGTATTTCTTATTTGTGTGATAAATATGAATAAAGTTGATGTTTTGGTTCAGATTATTTGTTCTCCAAAGTACTAGAGAATGAGTAGATCTCTGCTGTGCAGGTAAAGCTTCATTCAGGAATATCAGATATATACTGCAGAGACATGGACTAGAAAGAGGTATAGTGAGGACTAGGAAAAAAATTACTGTCTTCAGGAAAGTTTAACATGGATTTTAGTGAAAGACTTTCAGTAGATGAAATCTGAAAGAAAATAAAATTACAAGTTGTAGGAATAAAGAGTCACTACTCTTCAAATAAGACTAACACTATATTTATATATAAGAAAAAATCTATACTACTAGATATATTGAACAGATAACAGACAGCAATTTACACTCTTTTCTCTACATCATACCATCCCTGGATCACTCGGTCACTCTGATCTTTTAATGGTATTTACTAGATTCTCTTATGAAAACCAATGTCTTATTGCTAATCATTAATTTCAAACCTACCTTTACAGAATTTTTTCTAGTTCAATTCTATTATAACAAGTGTCTGTTGTATACTTCTTTCTCCTAAAGATTATCACTTATATTTTATTGCTTATTGCCACTCTTATTTCTAGTCTTCTTCTGACATCTGTTCTTAGAACCTTCCCTCCTCCATCTAGTTAAAGGTGATTTATGTGAGCTTGTGATTTCTTTTCCATCAAAAGCAGGGGTAGGCTGTTCTTTGTTTAGAGTATTTAGGTGAGCAGAAGATTGAGAAGTGGATAGGAAAGATTTATCGCTGTAATTTCTAGTATTGTTTATGAGACAATATGTATGACTCAATAAGAATTTTCAACAATAGGTGTTATGAAACTGAGCTAAGCTGCTTAGTTGTGACTGGCCGCTACTGTGTGATGTCTGATCTCTAATTACAGAAGCATGACTCTCTCACAGGAGAAAAGTGTACTGTAAATGACTAAGGGTTTAAGTCTGCCACAGATCAAAATTGACATAGGAAGTGGTGGCAGACTGAAAACCTAGTGGGACTTTACTACTACAATTACCCAAAGCAACATGCCTGAAATAATGGGATTTATTTTCTCTCTTCTCACTCATGAAGTGTAATTGCACATACTTTCACCAGCCTGCCCATCTTGATTCATTCAGTTACTGTCGTGCTTGTATTGTATGGAACCCCATCCTCTGTTTTCTGAAGTGGTTTACAGCAGTAAATGAAACGTACTCACATTAAAAACTTGGGATAGCCCAATCTAAAATGCACTTTCTGCAAATATTCATGCAATGCACACATGCCTCTATTGGAAAGAAACATAAAAAAGAGTATAAGAAGAAAAGAAACTAATTCAAACTCAGGCAAACATTCATGGAAGTTATTTTGTTGCATTCACTAGCCTCTATGGAGTGACATGCAGAAAGAGATGGAAGTAGAAACCCTCTCAACTCTGTTTCACTTGAAGTTTCAAAGCAAGTGGAAGTCCTATTGGAGAGCAAATGTAACTCCTATTGGACAGCAAATGTAACTCTCAATAGCAATATTGAAAAATTTCCAGTAAAAGACTGTCTTTTTATGACTTTTTTCTCTAATGTATATAATCAGTTTTATTGAACAAGTTTTTTTCAAGAACAGCAGTGCTTAATTTCTCAGCTATGCCACGTGACATCCCAGTATAAACAGAACAATTCTTTTTGCGCAATGTCACAAGACTGCAGGTATATCAGTCCTTCCTAGATAGGCAGGCCTGCTAAACTACCTACTTCTTTTTGCAGTATATAGCAAAAAAAAATCTGTTTAGCAGCAAAAACTTACTGTTGTGTTCTCAAGTGATGAGAATAATTTTTCTCTATATATTGATGGACAAGAATTTTATGCCATTACTCAAAATAAGTTAAATTCAACCATTAGATCATTGAAATATGACATCTTTGCATGGACAAAAAAGTCTTACAATGGCCCTTTCTGAGATATAATCTATAGGACTAGCATTTGTAATCTCAAGCATGTCAATAAATATAACTAAAATGATGCTGAGTGGAACTTGATTGAAACTTTAAAATCAGAGTAAATGGTTTACAAAGCCAACTTTTAAAAAATTCTACATCATTCTGAAAATTGAGTTCCCAAATTAAAATTAAACACCAAAGAATTTCATTAAGGCTCCAAAGTAAACAGGAAAATTAATAAGCATCAAACATACGTTTTATTGAAGCATGACTAGTATGTTCTTTGCAAGCTGCTTAAATAAGTGTTATTTCCTTATTCAAGACTATATTTCTATCAAACATGCTGTGATCATTTGGAAACAAGAAATATTTTTAGCATTTTTTGTCTAAACTCTTTAAAAATCAATTATATTTTTGCCTGAAGAAACAAATGTCAGATGGACTTTCTTCAAGACAGAATTTTTTAAGGATTCTGCAGAAGATATAATGGTCTGCAGCAATATTTTGACAGTTCATAACCAGCATGACATTTGATACATTTGTACTTTGACTGTTGCAGGACAACCAAGCAGCTAAAATGTAAAATCCATATTGTATGTTATTAAGAAATAGATAACTTTATAATTTATCATTACATGTCCCAGTAACTTCCCTCCCTATATTAACAGTTTACCTGATTAATGAAATTTTTATGTAGCCAGATGACCAATGCTTTCCTTGCTTTAACTGCCATAGTATTAAAATCAGCAAAATACTCAGTGGAAAACATTCTTGCTAGAGGGCCAGAATAAGGGTGCTGCCCCCATTTCTCCCTTCTACTTACAACCTCTTATAACTGGGCCCGTATATGTCAGAAAACATTGAGGGGAAGGGATTTTTTTTGACAGTGCTGGAGGGAAAAAGGACATACCCATTGCAGTCAGTAGACTTTCTGGCACTGACAGTTTCAGGATGAGACAAACTTACCATGCATGCCTGCTGGCCAGCAGAATTACCCTGCATAAAATGACTTCCTAGTAGTCTTGGAGAACTTTTGACTGAGTCAGCTTTCTCCCACAGTGCGCATCCTCCTCTAACTTTCCCAAAGCTGTCTAGGGCTACACTGCTGTATGTTTGTTTTGCAATTTCAGTGGGAATATGTATATGATATAGGGGCAAATTTGGTGAGGGGGTGGTGTCATGCTGTTTAGTAGGATGGGAAACATTCTCAGTGCCATAAGTGCAATGGCTACACAATTAGGTGGTCCACGCCTCTGTTTAACTCACAGAGAAAGGATTTCTCTCTTCCCCCATTTTTCCACCTATTTCTCCTATTCTCTATTTTTCCAGTCTATTTCTCCTGCATTTAAAACCACAGACAGGGGAAAAACAAGTAAAATCTGTGTCAAACTGAATAAATTATATGAAGAGAACAGAAAAGTCTAAAAGTTTGTAGTCCTTCTAAAACTCCTGTTAATGTGTTAGATTGAAAGATAATATTGAACTGTGTGATGGATTTCTTTTCTAAGAATACATTTAATTTATAGGACACTAGGTAAGAGTAGTTTGATCATAAATTGAAAGAGTATATATACATATATTCACATTGTATCTTAGCTGGTCCTCATAACAGCAGCATAGTTACCTATACAATGTATTTTATACATATTCCATAGCAAACACAAGTCAAGAGAACTGAGCCCTTCTTCAGGCACTTATAGTGAGCAGCTTTAAATCTGTGGGGTAATCCTCAGATATTACTGTGCACTCTGTGTGATAATGATTGCACAGGGACATTTCTATTTCCGGAGCCCAGGAAGCATTGCCTATTTTCACAATTAAAACAGAACTAATCATTCCAAATATGTGTTTTATCCACTTAACAAAGAAATTGAAGCTTTGCTCCTGAACATACTATGACCTCTTAATTATATACAGAAGACAATGCAGTTGGAAATTACTAAATCTTCAGATAATCCAATAATGATTTTTGTTCTGTAATTGAAAAAAAAAAAAGAGGTGAGAGATGTAGCCTCCATTCTATATAATATTGTAAAGAAGCATACAATTCACAACTCAGGCTGGAAAACATTGTATAGTCTAATCAAATTCAGGAAAAATCATCCAGAAGTAAAGAATACATTTTTAGAAATATAGACTAGAAGGTTCTAGGAGAGCATTGATTTGGACAACAAATTAGCGAACATAGTTTATTATTGTCTCAAATAAAAACTTCTAGTGCTCTGTTGTGGCAAAAAGATAAAGAAAACAAATATCCAGTAAAAGTCAGGGAGGGAACTTTCTGCTTTGTATAGGAGGATTGTTGAGTGTTGTGTCTTCATTTTGTAAGAGAGAGCAATCAGTAAACCTACCTTTTTGTAGAAGGTTATAATATGTCCAGGACCTCAGTGGGTGAAAAAGTCAATATCTGGGCACAAACAATTGAGTTGTTTCTTCATGGTAATCTCTTATGACTTGGCACAAGTAGTTATGTTTCCCATACATTTACTCATCTTTCCAAGAGGGGACAAAATTATAATAGGTAGATAACTCAAATGGCATAAAGCTGAAGCAAAAAAAAAGGAAGTAGAGAGAGTAGGAAAGAAAAGTGTTAATTTTTCAGAATTATCACGTTAGAAAAAATAAAGAAGAAAATAAAATACTTTCAAGCTGTAAAAAGACTGATGAAAAGAATGTTGATTCCATAGATAAATGGCATTTTATAAAGATCAACATTTTGGTGCACTTGGAAAAGGTTTTTTGTAGCTGCAGTGCAAATTTAGTTCCAAAGCCAAGCTTACATCACTGTGCAGTTCTCGTTAGACAGTGCAACTGAGTAAATGAATTATCAAGGGCCTAGTGTTCAGTACTGTGGAGTCTCCAAAATGGTGATTGAAAGCATTGTGATCTGAGGTTCTCATCTTGTACAAACTGCAGGGGTTATTTTCATCCTTATTATCTTCACATAACTGAACCAGATTCAACCATCATACTCAACTACTACTGACTCTATTGACTTTGGGGGAACAGGGTCTGCACAATACAATTACCTTTAAATTATTGTATTCCTACAGCAATGAACAAATGTTTGGCTTGCAGTAATTATGCATTTATTATATGTACAAAACTAAGTCCATATTAACACTAATCACCTACTGTGACAGCCTTTCAGGTACAGACACTAGGGAAATCATCACCATAGTTCAAATAGAAAATAATTCATTAATATATGAGAAACTTTTACTCAGCTGTTGGCTCTCAAATGCTATTACATTTTTAAATTTTATATAGGAAACCTATATGCTAGTCACTCATGGGTAACAGTTTCTGTTTGTTTTAAATTTCTGTATAACCTGTAGTGTTTCAATGTTTTATTCTAAACCTCTGCTTAAGAATTTATATTTACCAAATTTCTTACCTCCCATGAATTTCAAAAATATTCAACAACTGCTCTTGGGTTGTGGAAGAATGAGGAAGAATAAAGTGAAATATCATCTTAAAGGATAAATGTGCTGGGATTTTTGTATTGGTTTTGAGTTTGTTTTTTTTTTCTTGGTTGTACGTTTTGTTTTTCATGAAACTAAAAACCACCTAAAATGGAGTTAGCTTTACATAAGAACCCATCTGTCTAGGAAGGTTTGTTCCCCTTGCATCCCCTTCCCTGCATCACAAGGAGAAAAAAAACAAAATAGGGATTTGACCAAACAAAATCCAAACAGTTTTGATGTTGTGCCATTTTCACATCACTTAAACATTCATAAACTTTCCTGCTGATACTTAATAGTCGTTGATTGGATTCATGTGGGTACACTAAAACCAACAAAAATTAAGTTATGGGCAAGACCATGATGGGAGATGTCCCTGATTTGACAAGTTTGTGTTATTAGTGAAAAGAAGCAATGACTTGTATGTATCTCTTCTCTATGATCTGAACAGGGTGTTTAGTTACACCTCTGGAATGGTGGCTTAGAGGTGGTGCCAGGCAGTAAAATGAAAGCAAAAGGATGGTAGCAGTTTTGCATGTGAGTTCCTCTGCTACTGCATATTATCAAAGACACATTGCAGTTTTATGCAGCATGAGGGATCTCAAAATTGGGTAGCTGAATGATGAGTACAACTCATGGAAGCCAAGAAAAAAGATGGTGCAAGTTGTAATGGAAGTTGAATTACTTTATGCTATCTTCAGCATCACTAAGCAAGATGTTCAGAGTTTGTGGAGGGGTGGAATCCAAAGAGGGAACATAACTCTGATAAATCTTTTGATCAGCTACTGAAAATGACTTGAGCATTCCCTTCTGAGATTCAAATTCAGCCAAGGGAAAACTTGCAATTTTTCTGGTTTTATTAAGGAATTTGAGAAAATTGTGCATTCCCTCTGCACAATCTGTGTGGGGTGCTGCTAATCTTGGCATGTTGTTGAGACAATTTGCATCTGAATTTGCATTTGAAGCAAACAGAAAAAAATCTGGCAGAAAGCCTGTCTAAGTAAATAATACAGGAGAAAAATAATGTACTCAGAATAACTGAAGACATCTAATTTTAACAAATAATGAATTATCTAGTATTTTTGCAAAACATTAAAAACATATACATGCATAGATTTTGGATTATGTTTCTTTAAATACTTATATGCTTATATAAATATACAATATACAGATGTAAACCATTATATGTATTCTACTTGCTTTTTTACTCCTGTTTTTTTAATATTATTCCAACATTTTTTGTTTCCATGTGCAAATATTCTCTCATGTAACATCTCTTATGGCACAGTCTACCCTGCAAGATAAAGATACTGCTTGCTACCTGACAGGTATGTGGAGAAACTTTCATACTCATTTCAGTGCTAAAGTTAAAATTTACAGTGTTTCATGGGAACTGAATTTGTTATGAACTTTTAATAAGTGAGGCATAAAATTATTTGATATCCTAAATCCTTTGAAAGCGCATTTTATTTATTTATCTATTTCTTAAATCACAAATATCATATAAGTGCACAGTAAATGGATCACTTTTCCTATGAGAAGCTTAAATCTTGGATTCTTATCTTGTGTTTTTCTAAATGCACAATTAGACTATTACATTCATGCAGGATTTTTCATCTGCTTTATTTATAAGAAACACAGCTAAGCTATAAAATCTATGAGCTGTGTTAATAAACTGATACACATTACAAGGAAAAACACCAAACAGAATCATCCAGGAGAATGAGAGGGGTTTTTTTTATCTCCAGTTTTTCTTGTAATTTGATTTTGGGATAAAGTGATTTAGAAGTATTGTGGCAGGGTATTACAGTTAAAAGGCTGTAGAAATAACACAGGAGAGAGAATATAGGCATAACACAGCATGATCACATAGCAACCAAGCCTGATTTGCTTTCATAAAGCTGAAGATAATGTGAAGAAAAAATATATAAAACATATTAATGCTAGAGATAATTGCAGGTGAGGTTAAAATAAGACACATCTTCAAACATTGTGGAGGGGAAAAAATGCTGAACTCAGATGTCATAAAATGAATCTATAAAAGAACAGAAGTAACACTGGCTACAAGAAAATGAATCTTAATGTCTTTCTTCCCTATCCAAAATACTAAGTGGATATGTCCTTAGCCAATTAAAGCTGAAAGTATTTCTCATTGTATGTGCCTGGAGAGAACACATGATTGACTCTGTAATAACCAAAGAAAAATATGCCTATACAAAGAGTCAGACATGTCAGTGATTAGAAACAGGCAATGTGTGCATCTTTCCTGTCTCTGGTTGTGGACTCAGAGACTGGCATCCTTATTTAAAATGTATTTGTCCTACATGATGCATTTTCTACTGCTGTACAATCCTCATTAAATTAGTTTGTAGACTGACATTTATACTTTAGAAGAAGCTTGAAGATTTGCCATATACATATTTGCAAGCTGATCTTTATATCCTGACTGTTCTAGGACCTTCAAAATAGATGTTCTCTACAGAGCAAGAGAGAAGCTTTCATAGCTCTGGATATGGATTCTACTCCTATTCATATATTCCTATCTGATCTGCTGCTTTTCAATTTAATTCCCATAACTATTGTGTCTGCATAGTGGTGATTCCCAGAAACATATTTCAAGACAAGGCAAATCAATGATCTGATGGCTGAAATCTAATTTCTAATAGTTGAATGTAGTATAGAACCAGATCCACACAACTGAGAATGAAAATTAAACTGAAAATGAAATTAAAAAAAAAAAAAATAAAAGGGGGGAGGGAGAATATGTCTCCAGCCAACAAGTGGTAGGAAATAGCAAAATCAAACATGAATTCCACTTTCCAGATTAAATCTTCCTTATTCTAGAGTCTGTATTTTGGATAACTGAAATCTCATTTATTCCAATAAAAAATCCTAAATTTCTTTTTTACCTCTTATGCTCATAAGCTGTAACATTAAAACCTAGACAGATATAATCTAAGGGTATAAGAACACTATTTCTTTTCTGAAACTGCCTTAAAATTTTGCATTTGCCATCATTCTCTAACATCACATATTAAAAATAAAACAAAAACATTTTATGTCAACAGTAGTAGTAGTAGTTAATAGTAGTTAAACAGTTAAATAGTAGTTAAACAGTTAATAGTAGTAGTCTAAAAAGACATTTTCTGACACTGTGGTAATAATTTATACTTAATCAGAAAACTTATCCATGACTAATATTTATAAATGTATTTTTCCTCCCCAAAGAAATCCACAACCCTCTCTTTTCCCTAAAATAATGCTATTATGTCATGAAAACAGGTACTTCAACCATCCAATTTTCAAGATAATAAAATTCAGTATCTCAAATAATTAAAACAAATGAATTGAATAAACCTCACTTTTTGTTTTCAAATTGATCTGTGAATAATTGTATTGATTTTACAAAAAGGTGATATATACTTAGAAGCAATTGTAGAGATTCAGAACTTTTCTAGGTTTAGTGCACATTTTGAAAGGAGTTAACTAGAATCTTGTAAAGCATTCAATAACTTTGACATGTTTAACATCATTACAATTATATCTTTGTTCAGGTTTATCACACTCTATATTTCACTATAACTCTCGATCTCCTATCTTAACATCATAAAAAAGTTTTTCTTTCGGAAACATGTTCATCATCTTCATGCTACAGAAACTATCCCTGAAAAAGTTATTACAAAGAAGACTAGAAGAAACAGGAATACTACATACTCACAATTACTACTACTACTCATAGTAGCTGTTAAGTAATGATACTATTAGTGTTATTTGTAAAAGGATGGCACTCAGAGAACCAAATATTAGGGCCAAGTTGTTCTACCAAATGTCCAAAAGATCTGTTCAAAACACATTCCAAAGGCATGAAAAGCCAGTCAAAGGGCAGAAGCAGCAAAGACCTGAAATAAGTTAATCTACTACATGACTTCAGACAAATAGGCTGTTCAGGGCTAGAAGTTGGTCTTTCTGAGGTTCTGTTTAGCCAGCTGTGCAGTGAACACTTTGCTGCTCAGGTTTAGAGAGACCATCAGAAGTTCTCCATGACTAATTTTTTCTTCAGTTTCTAAGAGAATGATTTGGCGTCTTCATAAAGCTTTTATTTTTATTGCTTTACTGGTGAAGGAGGAGTTGGGAGAACAATGAGAAGTGGATGAGAAATTGAATAACTAAGATATTTGATGGTGACTACAATATATTCTAGATGAGACCCAAAATAGTGTTTTTCACTATTTAAGAGCTGAGACAGCTGAAAAAAAATGAGTAAAATAATTCCAAATTTGTTTTATTTCAAGATGGACAGTGCACGTTTTTAATTTAGATGGTATTTAAATGACATGATTTTGCACATGGCATTATTTTGCAGGAGTCAATGGAAAAAATAATTTTATTATCTTGATGCGTCATTATTCCTTTATTTATTTTCCCCAAAAGTTTTAATTAAAAAAAAAAACTTTGTGGCCACTATCTCATCTTTCCTTTGGTACCTTTTTATTTATTCTGCATTTGTCTCAGAATACTGTAACATAACGTAGTGAATAATACAATAAAATCTTGCAAACACTATGATCTAACACCTCATCAATAAATTATGCATTATTGCACCTTCTGAAAATTACAAAGATGACTATAGAAAGGATCGTTAAAATATTGCCATTTTCTTTAATGGAAATGCAATCAAATCTTGTTCAGAAGTTTTCATATTATCAGTTTCTATGGGTTTCTCAATGCTATTTTAATTTTGCAATGTTGATTTTAAATTAGAGCATAAAAAAAAAGAAAAAGGAATAATAATGGATATTATATAGACATAGTTGTAAGACTTTCTCTGCCACCATTGCAAGGGTAATTTTGTGTCAGTGATTTTGAATACTAACAATACTGCACTGGATGATATGTTGTACAATTACTATCATCCATTAATGTGTTTATTTTACTCTAAGATACTAGATAGCAAGAACATTATGTACTAATTGTGTACTACTCCCTTCCCAGTTTCTTCACAGTCTATATATTAATACTGAAACAGTTTTGATAAACACTGTACTTTTAGTGTCCTATCGGAATTTTTAAATTAAAACTACATCCTTATTACTGTATTGAACCATAAAATTTTAGTAGTCATATGACACCATTTATTTTGATTTGTTATATTAAAGAAAAATAAATACACCTGTGCACTGTTATAGATACTGCAACATAATTAATTTATGGTATGTTAAATTAGAACACATAAAATAATGATTTAAGAGAAGAATTGCAACATTTCAGAAACTCCTTTCCTGGTTCTCTAAATGAATGATAGTAAAAGCAAGAACTGACTTTTATACCTTATGTACAGAAGTATCTCAATCTATTTACAATACATCAGTTTAACAAAAACTATAAGAAGAAATATTTTTCGCCACTTTAATTCATTTAGAGCAGATCCTGTATTTGCATACACATAGGCTCAATTATTGATATATTTAGCTAAAGTAATTGCTTTTGAAATTACTATTTCTGGTGCAGAATGTTGTGAACAGTGATCTCGGTGCTCTTAAAAAAAACCACCATTAAACCTAAGAAAAATTTAATAACTTTAAATTTAATAACTTTAAACCTTACTCAGCATTAACCTAGAAAGATATTCATCTTTCTCCACAATCCACATTTTAAACATTCATATGAAAATGACTGATTAATAATCACCACTGCTACTTACTATTGTCTTCCATTACATTCAATATTTTGAAGTTATCACTGAAAAGACTATACTATTTGACATTCCAGGTCATCAAAAATCATAAGTGAAATGAACAGTTGTCAGTACTTAACCTGCTACCTCCATGACAGCATTTACTACAAAGGAATTAGTCTTTCACAGTATGAATCTGTTAGAAAAGTAGAGTCTTCATCCAGAATAATTATATAGTCAGAGCTTCCTCTTGGTATTTCTTGGATGAACTCTTTCTATCAGATAAATTGATGAGATGAAGACAAAGTAAAGTGATAATCAGTGACTTAGTACAGAAAAGTTAAAGAGATAATTTTCATAATGTCAATGTGCCATCTTACACTTCTTTGATCAAGTAAAGCTAACCTGCTAGATCTTGGTATCTAATTCAGCTGGTCTTTGTCCTGCCACAAGCTATTACTAACACCATTTGTACTGCAACCCCATAGAAATGTATTTGGTTTCCCTTGAGTAGCCATTCACAACCTTTGATTTCACACTCTATCAGCTTTAGATCAGATATATTTCCCTGAGTATGGGGCTGCCATTTTGATAGATAACTCCTGCCTTGGAAAGTCTACGTTGCTGAATCAAAGGCTGACAGCTGGGTTTGGGCCAGTTCTTTTTTGCTGTCTACATTACTGAAAGAAATTCAGGGTCACTTGTCAAACTACTGTTCCTTTGGGTAAAAGAGTGGCTGGCCACCAGCTTTCTCCTGTAAGTGGATTGTTTAAAGCCATTCAATAATGATGTTCAGGAGCATGCACTGAACAGACGGGCTGAATGTGTGTTCCAGAGTAAAACTGAAGACAAAGGTAGGAGTTTCTTTCCAATAGAAAAAAATGCAACTATACATATGAATACTGGCATGAATGACTGTCAAAGCATAAGCTCCCAGTGTGAAATTCCCATGTTTTAAGTGTCAGCTAATAAAAAACAATCTCTTCCTGTGACCTAGTATTTGTCTGCTTGGAAAACTGATGAACAAGAGGAAAATATAGTTGGAGGACTGAATTCAATTTTGAGTCCCTAAATCCAAAAATAGGTAAAGTGGTTGGAGAATGTCTGGTGGAGAGTAAAAGACATGATCCAAGATCAAGGAAACATGAACTGCAAGGGAAGAATAAATGGACTTCAGTTTGGAAAGAGAAACAAAAATCAATAGGCAACAATATTACAGCACTCAAATGCATGAAAGTTTTCTGCAAGGTGGAAAGGAACTGTGAAGCTGAAGAACAGATTGCTTGGGAAATCTCTTCTGATTTGCAGTGAAGGCAACATGTTCTGGAAGGTAACAAAAAGCCCTACATCATGTAGGAGGGAGGACGAAAGCACACTGCACAAGTACAGTGAGAGTCCTTGCACTGTGGTGTACTGGGACTAATTACTGCAGTTCCTAACAGGAAGAGTAGAGACAGAGACTTTGTCTGATACACAGAAGGTTCATAAAGCTTCAGCCTGTCATTTGATTCCTGCTGTCTCAGAAGTAAAGAACCCAACAATTTCTGTCATGATGGGAAATCAGCCAAAGGAATTGTATCCACCATACACAAAGAAAAAGAAAAGGCAAGTAAAAGACAAATTGCATAAACTATATCACTGGACCATTGCTAACCAAGTGCAAGCAAACATTTGTCAACAACACTTCAATAGCTGATCATGCCTTTGAGCAGATGATTTTCATAGATAAACTTTGGAGGACCCTGCCAAAATTGGGACATAGTGTTCATTAGGTCAAAGAGGAGTTCATAAGCATGACTGATATTTTTACATGATGCATTAATCTGATAAAATGTGAACTGAGTATAAGAGATCAAAGTGAAAAGTCTATGGATGCTGAAGGTTGTTACATGTGATACCTTAGGATCTTCCCCCACATATGCCATCTGGAACGAAGCTGTCTCTGTAAAAGTTTTATTTGTGATGCCTCAGTCCATACTTTACATTTTGACCCTTACAAAAGTGATGAAAGGAGCCCAGACATTAGTGCTCTTAGGAAGCTGGTTAATCCTTTGTAGATGAGAATTGCACCTGTCAACATGACCTGTAAAATATCTGTATGCTTCAGTCCTGCACAAATTTAACCATTATCTAGACAGGCAGAAAAGATTTTTATGCAGCCATCCAATCCTACTGCTTGAGATCATTTAATTACTTCTTTTTTATCTTGTATTCAAAATACAAATAATATTTTAATACCAAGATTTGATTTCCAAATATTACTAATGGTAAGAACTTCAATGGTAGCGTGAACACAGCAGCAGCAAATTAAGAATATATATCAAAGAGGAGCATGACAGTCTAGTTGTTTTATACGTGTTGTGTTGAATGCCTGAGGATAATATATTCTCAACATTATGCAGATTTGTCAAAATATAAAACAAATTTCACTGGTGGTGGCTAACACTGTCAACAGCTTCATAGGCAGGTTTTAAAATTACACAATTACAAACTTCACACAAGTTTCTTTTTTTATTTGGTCTGGCTGGGATGGAGTTAACTTTTCTCACAGCAGATCTCATAGTGGTGTACTTTGTATCTGTAGCTAGAATGGTGTGGGTAACACACCAATGTTTTGACTACCAGTGAGCAGTGCTCCCAAGTTTAGAGGATGTCTCCCTCCAAAAAATAGGGTGGACAAGAGTTTGAGATGGGCCATAGCCAGGACAGATGATTCAAACTCACCAAAGGGATATTCCATATTATGTAACATTTCCTTAGCAATTAAAAGTAGGAAAAAGAAGAAAGGGGGCATTAGTTATTTGGTGTTTGTCTTCTGAAGCAACCACCATGTGTATCGAGGCTCTACTTCCCAGAAAATGGCTGGACCTCACCAGATTATGGAAAGTAGGGTATAAATGTTTTTGTTTTCCTTTGCTTCCATGTGAGGCCTTTGCTTTGTTTAATTAAACTGTCTTTATCTCAACCTAAGAGTTTTTCATCTTATTTTCTTCCCTTGTTCTGCTGAAGAGGAAGAGTGACAGAGTGGCTTGGTGAGCACCTGACAACACAACCTGACAGCCAACATCAACACACTACAGGCTTTTTTTTGGCACCCAATGTGGAGATTTCAAGGAATTTGAAATAAGAACAGAAACTGAGAGAAGTAATGGGCAAAACATGGGCTGAACATAGTCAGTTGTTCTAATTGAGATTAGAACATCTAAGAGATGAGGGATGGAATGGACATGAAATGCCTACCTTTTTCAGTGTTCTGTTGTTCTGATTATTGTGGGCAGAATTCTTTTGCTGATGTAAGTGAAACTTGTAAAGATTGTAGATTGTGCTATGAATATATTTGAATTTACATATCTGATTCACAATGACAAAGGTTGGAATATATTTTGTTTATGTGGAAAAGTTTTGGTAGTGGGAGGAGCTGCAGGAGTGGCTTCTGGGAGAAGACGTCAGAAGCTACCCCTAAGCTATATATAGCCAATCCCAGCCAGCTCTGAGATTTCTGTCTTGGTTACTGGAATCAGCATTTTGAACACATACTTTTTTGGACTGACTTTTCCATCCCCTGAAGATATGGGAATTATATCACTCTAATCCTGGCAAGAGAGATCCTTGGGTAGGCTATTGAACTTCGGGAATGAAGCTTCAGACGTGACAGCTCTGCTTAGTGCCTTCAAGATACATATTGAAAATTTACTCCTTGAGCAATTTATATTTTGTCTCAGGAATTCTTGACCCAAGAATTTCTGGAAGTAAGGCAGTATGTGCTTGATTTCTTCTTTTATACTCTCTCGACATATTTTATTGGCAAGTATTGGAATCAGGATGCTGATCAAGAAGACTCTTTGATTCAGTCTCTAGAACCACTCCTGTTCGGTCTGCTGATGCCACAGAACATCCTCTTATATCATCTCAATCTTCAGAGAGGAAGGTGTGAGCATCAGATCCACATCACATTGCCAGTGGAAGAGGGCTTTCACCTTAATCCAATTTTTTTGGCCTTAGCCAGGACTCTACTGGCACACATATTTAGACTGGAATAATAAAGCATCTTCAGTTCAGGCACATTTAGTGCCATTCAGTCATCCAGATGTCCAGGATGAGAATGTCCTATTGCATTTGTAATCTCACTTAAGGAAGATGACACACAACTGAAATGTTACTGTGTTTCTCCATCCGCTTTGTTTCTCGCCCTGGTGGAAAAATGTCAAAAGCGACACATGACACTAAAACATAATTTTGCTTTGGGATAGTGTTCTAATTACTAGTTACTACATTTTTAAGGTAAAAATATGTCTTATTTCTGTAACCAAACGATTTAATATTGAAATGGTCAGATGCCTTGATTCCATTTTCCACATGACTCTTTGAAGGGGAATTTCATTTTAGTAGATGTAGTGTTTTGCACAAGTTATGCAATACTATAAAGGAATAAATGATTATGAATGAAACAGTACCATTGAGGAGAAAAAATTATTCTTTATCAATCAGATATAAAAGTTCATTAGAGTAACAATTTTCTTAAATTCTACTTCTAATTTAGTGGCCACAACACCAAGCCTGCCAGAATTCAAGAAACATTTGGACAATTCTCTCAGGCACATGGTGTGACACTTGGGGCTGTCTGGTGCAGGGCCAGGAGCTCAACTTTGATGATCCTCACTTTGTTTTCCAAGCACCAAAAAATTTAAAAATAGATATCTTGACAGGAAAATTAATGTTAAAAATAATTTGTCCCATGTCCAAAAAGAAAAAATAATAAAAATAATTTTATTAGGTTTAGATTATCATGTTTCTTAAAACAAAGCATAATTTGTTTCTGCATATTAATTTTCTTTAGTCTATTTCATGTTTAAAAGTTCACATTGGTTAAAATAATGAGTTTTTAAGTCTGTGCTTAATACAAACACATTAACATTCAAAATTAATATCCTTTTATTTGTCTATTATACAATGAAAAATAATTCTAAACAGGAAGATCCCTAAAAGTGTTCTGTTTTCCATGACTTGACCCACTGTTTCAAACCTGTGTGAAAAAACCGTAACAAATTGCATACTGCAACAGAAAAATGTCAGACTATATTTCTGCCTTTTTCTTATATGAAGCCACTGTAATTTTAACAGTATAATTCTATTTTGAGGTGGGGCAAAAATATCTTTGAATAATGTATGATTTTCTATTCTTTTAAAATAGTTTAGAATCTTACTTTTTTCTTAAATATTACAGTATTATTCTTAGATCAATAGTATACTTTCCTGTATTTATAAGTGCAAATCTTTTAAAAACACAGTTCCCAAGATAAATAGCGATCACAGTTAACCCCATAATGGTTTTCTTCTTCGTACTTTCTGGTCATAAACCCCTATGTCTATTTTTACAGCACTCAGATATTATTTCTTTGAAATATTTCCATACTTTCTCTGACTATTCATAAATATTTGTAAAAGTTTTACTTTATAAGATTGCTTCTAAAATATCTGGTACTTAGATTGAAATTTTTGTTCCATGAGAATTATTTTCACTATAGATACACATATGAATGTTCAAAAGTCCTTGAAAAACAGAAGTGTCCCATTTATTTGCATTATCTTTGGATCAAAATCCAAGTCTTTAGAGAGCAAAAGTGAGATTGGATGTTTTGGTCTTTATCCTGACTTCAGTAAAATCAATGTTAGGCAAAGGACCAAACTAGTAGCATGAACTTTTAATCAACAAAATGCATTTCAGCTTAGGTTTTAAAACCTATCTTGGAAAGTTGATTCTTTTTACTTTCTGATCTCCTGTTTGTTCATCAGTTGAATGGCTTTATGGAGGCTCTCTTTAGTTCAAAGATTTGTCTTTTATGATAATTTTTCTTAATATTAGAACCTTATTTTTATTCACAAGAGGTAATGAAATAGTATCGATTTTTGACAATATTACTGCTAATACATCATTTAACGGCTCTTAATCTCCTATTTAAAATGCTTCAGCCATCAATCAAAGAGCAGATCTACAGCAGTAGAGTTTGCATGGCTACATATGAAAAATAGTCATTCACTGCCATCCTGTCATGGGAACATTGGTGTGACTTCACAGTCAGTTTGGTAACACATAAGGATTATGACAGGTATTTATTAACTTTGACTAGCTCTGTTATAAAAATTTTTATTTAACTGGAGTTAATCCCCTGCATTATTTATTTTATTAATTTAGGAAATTAAAAAAAGATATTATATGAAAAATTTTTGGGAGAGTCAGCTGTAATAAACTTTGAGTTTATCCTCTTTTTTCCAAAAGCACGAATAGCAATTAGTTATCTCACCTGCAGATTGTTAATATAATTTAGTTATAGTCTTACTGAGATTTTAAACAGCTTCTTTTATTTCCTAAACAACTTTCTGTTAGTGGAACTTAGTAACAGACCCAAATCAAAATTTTTGTTCTTTATGTCAAAATACATACATTTTGTAGGATGAAAGGGCAAAAGCATTTCTTTATATTATCTGTCAGATGAAATTAAAACCTAAAAATTACATTTAACCAAGAAACTAAACCTAAAATTCCCTAAACTTTAGGGGGTTTGAGTATTTTACATGTGTGCGCATATATTCCTGCTAAGAATCAGTCTCAAACCCACAACATTTCAGACACAAAGTTGTATGCTTGAATCTTACATCTCCTTGTTGATGAGCTACACTCTATCATAGGTTTCTAGTACATTTACAGATTATGGTGTTTAACCAATGACACTAAGCTCCTAATATAATTTGCAGAATTTTTCTTAATAATGTTATAGAGAAAGCTGTTTGTCTCAGACTACAAGGTAAAATTGTGAAATTGGTGTTTACAGATTCTTTTTATTTATGTGTTAAAAATTGAGAACTCCAGGGAGTAGAAATTCTAGATATCACAGTGCTGAAGCTCTGGAAGCTTGGCTTTCAGTCTGAATCCTAATCCCTTTTAAACTCTGGTTTTTAAAACTACTAGAGAGATATCTCTGCCCAAATTAAGGTTCAAATGAGTCCGTATGCTGAAGTCAGTAGTATGGATTTTTATTTAACAGTAAAAGTGAGGTGGAAAGGAAAAGATCTAAAGAATCAGGAAAAGAGAACAGGGGGAGGAGAGAGTGACAGAGAGACAGATTAAGTAGATAAAATATCACCACTCAGTAGATCCTGACATCATCCCATTACTCTTCTTCTTCTGATCTTCACGGTGGTGAGGGTCCCAGACTTGTCAAAGTGATAGTCACTGTCTTGATCTGTTAGGAGTAAGAGAAGCCCACAAAATACAGAGTCCACTGGTTTTATTTCCTCTCAGGTTCAGGTGGGAATGCCCAGACGGGGAGTTTTACACTGAATGATGTAATGGTTTATGACACCTTTTAAGACACAATAGCTGTCTCTTAGATCATTGAAGTTGAGTCAATTACGGCCTATTAGTGGGGATGAATACTTTCAGGCTACATGTGAATGTCCTGGTACTTCAGAGGGAAGTTTTCACAGCTGAGCTATTTGTGTGAGGACCTTGGCATGATAAAAAGCACTACCCCACCTCTCAGGATTTGCCTCTAATCAGCCACTTTCCTTATCTTGTTTGACACCGAGCTGTAGCCTCCCCTAATGGGTGTGCAGCTTTCTGCACCTGGGGGACTAAGTGGTCATTTGAATCATTAACTATTAACAGTCCAGTCTCTCACAATCCCCCAAAGCACTTTCTAGTTCAGCTCTGAGAGGAAGTGCAAATATATTTGCGTCTTTGTTCTTTGGGTCATCTCCAGACCTATGATTGCTAGACTGAAGGGGTTGTCTGTCCATTTAGGAGACAAGTCTCTTTCTGTGTTGTTGAACAGAGTTTTCTTTTTAAAGGAACCTGAAATATTGGGTCAGGCAGCGCAGGTGTGTCTGTTTCCGTGCTCTCTCAGTGACCAGAGGTTATCTCCATGTGTGAGCATTTATTATCCAACGTAGAAACAGACCAGAAAGCAGAATGCAATATTTTTAACTAAAAATTGCTAGATGGCAGAAATAGGATTTTCAATTAGAATGACTTTATGAGTTTATGAATTTTGCACAACTTCATCAAACGAACAGTTGGTAGCAACCAGGACTGTCTACCTCCCTTCCCCACTATATACGTAAAAATAATTTCAATAAGAGTGTAAGTTTGAGTCTCTCAAGTGTTGAGAAGACAACTCTGCTTGGTTTTCACTTCATGGGTGATTATCATACCATAATGCTGTTTTATGGATGGTGTCTATGTTTTTATAAAGTACCAAAAACTTCATGCTCTAATTTATTTTATCTGTGATCTGAGTAGATGGATATTTGCATGGGTCCCTTAAAGGACACAGATGCTGCTCCTCCAGGTGTCTGATTCTAGCAGCTCTTGGGCAGGATTTAGGTACATACCTGACTACAATACAACTATTCTGGGGCAAGATTGATGGGGCAATAATACTGAAGATATCTAGAAGTTCTTGCAATACATAATTGAGTGCAGAAACCCATTGAGAAGCTTTTCTGTTCTACATTGTGTCTAACTCATTGTACAGATCTGTCACTGGGTACTTGAAACAAGTCATGTTAATCACCTCTTTGCCTTTTTATAGTCAATTAAATAATGTATCAATTTAACACTTTCAGCAAACTAAGGACTGAGTTGACTCTTGACTTGAGGCTTACTTATCATTTTTTGCAGAATTTGGACAGTTATATTTGTCAGGCAAGATGAGTGGCTCCTGCAAGTCTGCTCACTGGAGACCGCTTCTGACACTGCGAACTGGCATGTCTTACCAGACCGTTGGATGTGGATGTGGGAGGAAACAAGGAACGGCACAGCAGGAGAGTTGCTACTGCATGACAGGACAATGATTCTGCATGCCAGAAAAATTCTGCATTGTGCCCAGCTAAAAACGGTCAGAGAGAGAATAGAGTTCCCTTAACCCTCTAATAAACTTGTTTTCTCATACTAAAATAGCTGTTTGAAATACAAATGGTAGAAAAAAAAGATGTAGTGATGTGTATGAGGGTAAATAAAAGGCTGGATAAACCTACAAATAGATAAAAAATATAGAGTTTGGAACAACGGTAAAAAAAAAAAAGCTTTTCTTAATTACATCTAGCAGATAGTCTGCAATGAGTTTGTTAGCTTAAAAAGAAATTACAGCTTTCACTTAAATTTTTTTTGGTGGATGAAGTGAATGAAATGTGTACAAATACTGAAGAAATGAGGAACTACTTACTCTGACTCACCTTTACCAGGATGAGTGTCCTTGTTGCTGTAGAGTTGCTTAAATTAAGTATTTACTAGAACCTAGTAGAAGGATAAAGTCTTCCTATATGCCAATGTCTGATGATAAGCTTAGGGGAGCTCTCCTCTTGTCCAAATAACAGGGCCCAGAAAGGCGTATCTAAATTATTTCAAAAATCTTCAATGTGTGAAACACACTCTGACATACCTATATGGCCAGTATAACATGGTTTGTTTTCAGGTTTGTTGGGATTTTTTTTTTGTTTTGCTTTTTGTTTGTTGCTTGGTTTTGTATAGAGGATAGGGGGAAAAGGAAGAACAAAACTTAATAATAAATATTCTATACTTTAGGGAACATGCTACTGATGTTCTCCAAAAAATAAAATGGAATAATCAAAAAGTTTAGGGTTCAGATGTGACGCTTTTGTCAGAGCTCTTGAGTCTGCAACAGCATCCAGTAAGCGAGCTTAACCCTGCTGGTGTGAGTTGCAAAGGTTTTGCAACTCTCCCAAAGCACAGAGTTCTTGCTACTGCAGGTGACCTGTTTCTGCTGGGTCCTCTGGAAATGAGAATTACCCCAGGCATGATGTTTTAGCATCAGTGAGAATGAAAGGCTAAGAGGACTCTTCTCAGGAATTACAGCTGTTTATTGTAAATCCAATGTGGTGTTCTGAGGGTCCAAGTGAGCGAGGGAGGAGACACCCTGATGGCTGTGGGATTCCAGGAGAGAGAGAGCGTGGGACCTTTGCAGGAGTCTCTTAAAGGGGGTGGAACACAGGGAGCACCCAATAGGAAACCGCATAGTTCAAAGTGACCAGTGGTGGGGGGGAGAGCTTTCCAGGGCATATTACCGTGCTGCCTGTTATTACCAGTTATTAGCCGCTTATCTCGGCTTAGACGCAGAACAGAGGAGATGGAGTCAGAGCTTGTTCAGAGCAAAGGGCGGAAGGGAGGGGAACCCACCTTTGTTTAATTCTTATATACACTTTTAGAAATCACAGATCATTGGAGAAAATTAACACTTCCATCTTTAACTATATTGGTTACAAGAAGTGTCCATCAAAAGGATCTGTGTCCATGGGAAAGGAATGTAAAAAGATAATTTTTACAACAACATAGCTATGTTTACAGAATCTCGTCCTTGAAACTGTCTAACAGAGAGAGCTAGCTATTTTTTAACAGTGAAAAATGGGCAACAAGGGCATAACCATATATGGAACCTAAGGTAAGGAACACCTGAGCCAATGATCTTTTACGATGTCTAGGAACCAGGAGCAAGTCCTGAGGCTTTGCCACCAGCCCTGAGGCTTGGGTGCAGCAGTTTCTGCCAGGCACACTGCTACACAGATGAATACCAAAATTTTTATCCAGTCAAATATATCTCTACCCACAGGGAAGACAAGACGGTGATCGGGAGTTTTCGCACTTGGACACGAAAGAAGCACACAGACACCTGTTGGAGAGAGAAGCCCAGAAAGGAGGCCAAGAGACCCCGGACTTTATTTATATGTCTTCTTAGAAACCACCGTGGATTGGAGGGAGAAATTGCCACCCCTCAATCACACTGGTCAAAGGAAAAATCTATCAAACACCTCCACCCAGGAGAAAGGAATGCAAACAATAGAACACAGTTAGAAAAACATGGCTATGTTTACAGAAAGTGTGTGAGAAACTGATACAGAAAAATGAAAACATCGAAGAACTGCAAAACTCAAGGCAACACAGGAGTAATCAGCATATGTTCACTAAAAGTTAAGTCATGTTTGACCAACCTGATTGCCTTTTACAGTGAAAAAGCCACCTGGAGGAATGAAGGGAGAGGAGCAGATATTATCTACCTGGACTTCAGTAAGGCTTTTGATACTATTTCTCATGAAATCCTCATAGGCAAAAAAATAAAAAAAGAAGTGTAGTTTGGATGAGTGAACAGTGGGATGGATTGAAAACAGACAGAGGGCCATGATCAGTGGTATGGAATCTAGCTGGAGGCCTGTCACTCAAGGAGTCCCCCAGGCTTCTTTACTGGGCCAAATGTTGTTTAATTGGTTCATCAATGACTTGGATGAAGGGGCAGATGCCTCCTTAGCAAGTTTGTTGATGATAAAAAACTGGGAGGAGTGGCCAATATCTCAGAGGGTTTTGTGGCCCTTCAGAAGGACCTCATTAAGTTGTAGAGAAGGGCAGAGAAGATTCTGAAATGTAAAAAGGGCAAATGCAGGGTACTGCATTTGGGGAAGATCTACATCTGCACCAGTACAGGCTGGGGGCTAACTTGCTGGAAAGCAGATCTGCAGAGAGGGACCTGGGGGTCCTGATGAACAAAAAACTGTCCATGAGCCAGCAGTGTATCCTTGTGGCCAAGAAGGCCAGTAGAATCTTGAGGTGCACAACAAAGAGCTACAAAGATGGGCAAGGATCTGGAAAATCTCTCTTATGATGAAAGGCTGAGGGACTTGGGCCTGATCATCCTCAAGAAGAGGGAACTGAAAGGGAACCTCACAAATGAGTATAAATATCTAAAGGGTGGGAGTCAACAGAAGAGAACCAGGTTCTTCTCAGTGGTGCCAACCCATAGAACAAGAAGCAACAGGCAGAAACTGATGCCCAGGAAGTTCTACCTACATATGAGGAAGAACTTCTTTACTGCACAGGTGACCAAACACTGGAACAGGTTGTCCAGAGAGGTTGTTGAGTCTCCCTCACTGGCAATATTCAAGAACCATCTGGACGCAATCCTGTGTCATGTGCTCTGGGATGGCCTTGCTTGAGGTTGGACCAGATGACCCACCCTTCCAAGCCTACTCATTCTGTGATTCTGTTAAATTTCTATAAAATTAGATTTTTCATATGAAAAATTCATTTGGAAAATTCACATGTAAAAGCTTTCTTACAGAGTGTCCTGGGCTGACACTATCATATCCCCACTGTCGTGTATTCCTATCGTCAGCAGACTTTTTCAGTACAGGGCTATGTTCCTACACAGAAGACAACAGTTTCCTCCCAACAGACTGTACATAAAATAAGGTGATTCCCCCGGGATTCTTCTTCTTCCCAGCTGCGGTGGACAAGGTCAGCACAGCGGAGAGGAGGAGAGATTTCTTTTTCCGCTGTTTTTTTTCTTCCCCTTGCCTTTTCGACCAGTTTTTTTTTCTCTTTTCTTTGCCTTTTTCTTCGTTTCTTTGGACCTGTGCCATCACTGGGTGGGGAGGGGAGTCAACATCGGAGGGACATTCTTCCCCCCTCCTCAGGCCTAGGGAGGCCTGGTGCAGCCTGTGTTGAGACCCTCAGGAAACTACCACATGGAAGGGACTCTCTCTGGGACTTTTCTACTGAGGTTTCCCCTTTTTGGGGATTTATTATCTGATTTATTATCTTCATTTAGTTTTGGTTTTTTTTGTCTTTGCTATGTCTGCATGCATATTATGTGTGAATAAACAGGGTTTTTTTTCACTTTCTTCTGAGATTTTTCTTTCCAGACTGGGGCAGGAGGGGGGAGGGGGCTGGTGAGAGCTGCCTTCTGTTTTGGACGGGGTTCCCTCTGGCTATTATCTCAAATGATAACAGAATTGGTGCTCAACTTGTGGGGCTAGAGAAAGTGAAAAAAACCTGTACTGATTACAGTTTGATTTAAATTGCTTTGTAGTGGAATACTGCAGCCATTATGCTGATGGATGTGATAATGTTTTTCTGGTTCCCAGGCTTTTTTGACGTGCTTATGTCTTTGTGGTCTCTAGGTTTGTTTGCTTGTCTGCAAATACCACCAGTTTTGTCCCTGCTAAGTCACTTTCGCAGAGCAGGGGCATGTACCTGAATTGGTATTTGTTTAGGTGTGGCGATACTAATTTACAAGCAATTGAGTGAGGTACTAGGGGGTGTTCTAAATGTGTATCATGATATTTTTCTGCCCTAGTCTCAATGAATTGTTTTGGTGGTTTGTTGGCAACTACACCTGGTTTGCTGAAGAAGAAGCAGGGGATGATGTTTCCCAGCCTTTCATCTCCCTCTTCCCTTTTAAATCTGGTATGTCACTTTTGGAGGATTTTCATTTTCCCCTGGATGTTAAGGAGACCATCTTCCTGGTGTTGTATCTCACGAGTTTTTCTTATGTGGTTTACAGCCTCTCTAGCATCAGGGCTGAGAGGTCCAGAGGGGCTGATAAGACACCTGACCCAGATGTGGGAAAGTCAGAGTGGTGTGGGGAATGTGAAGAGATGGGGCAAACCCTGAAAAAATTCTCTGAACCAACAGATTGGAATTTTCCTTCTGAACAAATTCAAAACCCAGTCGAGGTATGGAAATATGTGAAAGCAAAGTGTGATGACGAGCCTAGTGAGAAGAATCTTGTTGCTCTATGCTGGGCCCCGGCATATGTTTATCGCACAGTGATAGATACTGTAAGGCAGGGAGATGAATCAGCAGACACCTCACTCACTCAGGTTGCAGTCAAACTAGATGGGGAGCCTAAATCAATGGCAGTTGCTCCTACCATGAAAAGTAAGAGAAAAGCCAAAGCCAAGACCGACGGCCCAGTGAAGGATGATGATGATGATGATGATGATGATGGTGCGGGGGCCTCACAGGCAGCAGAAGAATGAGTAACTATTACTGAGACTCTGACCCTGAAGGACTTTCGTGACCTGAGAAAGGATTACGTCCGACGGTCTGGTGAATCCATAATAAGTTGGCTGGTCCGTATTTGGGACACTGCAGGTGATACTACAATGCTGGATGGCAATGAAGCAAGGCATTTGGGATCCCTGTCACATGAGCCAGCTATTGACCAAGAGGCGATGAGGGAGGGTACCTCCGTCAGTCTCTGGTTACGGCTCTTGGCAAGTGTGGCAGGAAGATACCAGTCCAAAGATGATCTCTACATGCAGCAAATTCAGTTGAAGAACGTAGAACAAGCAGTCAAGTGCTTGAGAGAAGTGGGGGTGGTAGAGCTTGTCTTCTCAGATGATATAACACATAAGAGGGATCCAGACTTGGTAGAAGTTACACCAGCAATGTGGCTAAGAGTCATAAGACTTAGGCCAAAGGAATATGCTTCTTCTTTAGCAATGAGTCATATGACTTGGGCCAAAGGAATACGCTGCTTCTTTAGCAACGATGAAGCCCGAGCAAGGGCATGAGACTGTATATGATATGATGAGGAAGCTTTGATCACATGCAGATGCCGTGGAAGGCCTAACACATGCAAGAATCTCAGCTGTGGAAACACGTCTGCAGAAGACGGAAGATAAGATGGAGGAGAATCACCAGAAGCTCAGTGAGAAGATAACAGAGGGTCTCCTCCAAATCTCAGTGGTACAGGCTAAAGACACTGTTACCAGTCACAGATGTCCCCCAGTTAGAGAGAGCAGATATCCCCCACAGATCGATTTGTGGTATTTCCTGCGTGACCATGGAGAAGACATGAGAGGGTGGGACCGGAAATCTCTCCATGACCTAGCCACCTGAGTACAAGAACTGAAGGGAAAAGGAAACAAGAAGTCAGTGAAAGTGAATGCAGTGACAGTCTCCCATGAGCGGGATTCTGATCCACTGGGAGGTGCCTCCCGTAGGTACTCACAAGACCAGTGTTAGAGAGGCCCTGCCTCTAGCCAGGAAGAGGTAGGGGAGGATAGTGTTTTTTGGACTGTGTGGATTCGCTGGCCTGGCACAGTAGAGCCACAGAAGTATGAGGCCTTGGTTGACACAGGTGCACAGTGTACCTTAACCCCATCGCGACTCTTGGGGAGCGAATCTATTTCTATTGCTGGTGTGATGGGGGGATCACAGGATTTGACCCTGGTAGAAGCTGAGGTGAGCCTGACTGGAAATGAGTGGAAGAAACACCCCATTGTAACTGGCCCACAGGCTCCATGCATTCTGGGAATAGACTTCCTTCGAAGTGAGTATTTCAAAGACCCAAAGGGACTCAGGTGGGTGTTCGGGATAGCTGCGGTGGAGACAGATGGTGTTAAGCAATTGAACACGTTGCCGGGACTATCAGAGAACCCAACTACAGCAGGTCTTCTAAAGGGGGAAGAACGAGTACGGATTGCCACTTCAATAGTGCATCACCGGCAGTACCAAACAACTTGAGATGCTGTGATTACCATTCACAAGATGATTCGAGAGCTGGAGGGCCAAGGGGTGGTCAGCAAAATCCACTCACCCTTCAGTGTCGTGGCGCAAGGCTTGCTGCCTAGGGCTGCTTGTGAGAAAAAGCCTGCTCCCACATGAGAAACATGAAAACAATAAGATAAGCACCTGTTGTTATTGTTTTTCTGCTATGCGTTCTGGACTGGGGCGGGTAGGACCCAGCCAATGGTATACCTGGGTTCCTATTATAAGAAAGGACAATACAATAAACGGGCTGCTGCTGGCTGGCTCTCGATCCTTTCAAACCAAGGCATGTGCTGTCTCATTATTCAGATCGCTGCATCCTGCCGCCATACTTCAATAGTCCCACTTGAGATGTGCGCAAGTCTGATGGGGAGTGGAGACTGACAGTGGACTACCATGCCTTAAATGAAGTAACTCCACCGTTGAGTGCTGCTGTGCCAGACATGTTGGAGCTCCAGTACAAGCTGGAGTCCAAAGCAGCAAAGTGGTACGCCACAATAGACATTGCCAATGCATTCTTTTCCATTCCTCTGGTAGCAGAGTGTAGGCCTCAGTTTGCCTTTACCTGGAGGGACATCCGGTACACCTGGAATCGATTGCCCCAGGGGTGGAAGCACAGTCTGACCATTCGCCATGGACTGATCCAGGCTGCACTGGAGAAGGGTGAGGCTCCAGAGCATCTGCAGTATATTGAGGACATCATTGTGTTGGGGAACATGGCAGCAGAAGTGTTTGAGAAAGGAGAGAAAATCATCCAGATTCTTCTGAGAACTGGTTTCGCCATCAAGAAGAACAAAGTCAAGGGACGTGCTCGAGAGATCCAATTCTTGGGAGTGACGTGGCAAGATGGATGGTGTCATATTCCCACTGGCCTGGTGAGAGCTGCCTTCTGTTTTGGAGGGGGTTCGGTTCCGCTGTTATCTCAAACAATAACACAGAGTTTTGTAGTAATTCTGTTTATAGGCCCTGTTGCAAATAGAGTACTGAAAGAATAACTCTCAGAAATGTCTATAACATTCTACTTCCCCTGCCATCTGCGGCAAATAAAAAATTAATGAGCATAAGTAATATAATAAAGTTAGGAATTTGTTTTGTTTCTTATTATGAGTATCACTGTAGTAAAGGGCAGACAAGAAAAATTTCAGTTCACAACGCCCCGTTTTCATAAACTTCCAAAAATGCTCAGTACTTAAGCCCTCCCAGGATACGAAATTTTAGCTTGTGCTAAAATACTTGCAGTGTTTGAGAACAAAAAGATAGATATTTAAATTTTATTCACATAATATAGTGTTGCTTAAACTGATAAAGAATTATTCTTAGATCTAGAAAACAGAGTGCAACTGCTAAGTCATTGTGTGCCTTGTGTCACTAGACTGCAAATGCCACATCACCCATGTTTGTCCCAAGATAACCCCTTTCAATGTCTCACCCTGCTTTCTCATTTCTACCCTGTTCCCATGTGTAGGCAGTACTCTGTTCCATCCCAAAATTCCAAGGCTCTTGCTTGTTGCAGTGGCCCAGCCCAC